>AIET01000622.1:0-124779 GCA_000292665.1 Helotiales sp. EF0021 | reverse complement strand
ATGACTCTGGACAAGTCGGATACTTCGGTATTTCTGGTAAGTACAGTAGCAGAATATATAGGAGCCATAAAGCCACCCGCTCCCACTCCCACCTCAGAATCATTATACCTCATAGATTGAGTTTTTCACGCGAGATTCATACCTCATCATCATCAAAATGCTCCCCTCAACTCTCCTCCTCCTTGCAACCACGGCTTCAGCCCTCTACATCCCCAGCGTTTTTAACCGGCAATCCAGAAACTGCGCCTCCGGAGTTTACATATCGTAGCCCGGGCCTCAACCGAGCAACAAGGTCAAGGCATCATCGATTGCGTCGCCTCCTCAGTCGTGAACCAAATCCCTGGGTCCGACTCCGCGGCCGTCATGTATACAGCTACTTTGAACAATTACCAGAGTTCACAAAGCCAGGGTGGTACTGCTATGATGAGTGATATCACTACCTACCTGCAGAGATGTCCAAATGCGAAGATTATGTTGATGGGGTTGTTGCAGGAGGCGCATGTTGTTGGTGGCACGTTGATTGGATCTAGTTCTCGGTTTTGGTGGGATGTCTAGTGGGGGTCTTGATGCGATATATAGGAAGATAGTAAGTTCTTTTACTCATCCTAATCTTACTATACTATGTATCATGTGTGTAGTACTAACATTAAACAGTCATTGCAGCATTCCAAATGGGCGACCCATCTCACGTCCCGAATCCGAGCTTCAATGTCGGAAGAAGCAGAACGGATTGTTTCCTCGCTCGAACTCGGCTAGCTACGCGAGCGATGGTTATGCCGGTCTTATTCAATCTTAATGCGATACTGGCGACCAGTTTTGTGACTCGGGAAGTAGTTTGTAGGTTCATTTGGGCTATCTGCGGAAGTATGGTACTGAGGCTGCGAGCTTTGTTGTGTTAAAGTACAAGGCTTGATTTGTAAATGGTTGTGGCAGAAGTAGGGAAAGCTAGGAATCTTATATCCTATCATAGAGAGAGATGCGATCAATGTTCGTTGTATGAAAATGGTGCCTCCTCAAAACGGAAGTTCTAGGGTTTGTTGAGAAATCACAACAGATACAACATGGGAAAATGTAGAAACACCATTGGTTGCGTCACTGCGCGAAAACATTCCTCCTCACGTGCAATCACAAACGCCTTCCAGGCTGTTATGAATGCCCGTTCTCAAGCCTGCAGCCTCGACCCATTGAAACGCCTTCGCTCTTTCCAAGCTTGATACTTGTACATACTGACCTCGAACCCAGACCGGGAAGAAAGTGTGCGTGGTGTGATGTCCTCTTCTACTTCCTCCTGTTTGCTGCTGTTCAGTTAATCGGCCATGACTTCCTGCTTCTTCATCGTTGCATTCAAGATCTCCTGCATTTTCCCGTTCGATGCTCTCCACTCCTCACTCCAAGCTTGAGACTCGTCTCCAGCTACGAGTGTGTTACCAAAGCCGGGCGTACTTCTCTTTCCTTATCGCTCGCTTGTCACTGAGTGGACATCGAAATAAGCTACTGCAGCTACAACCTCTATGCGATCACTAAGGGTCCAATCGAAATTCTGAAGCCCCTTCACGAGCTTCACGATGGTCAGCCTACAATTCAGCCCTGTGAGTAAGGCTTTCCAGAGCCTTGTAAGTTAGCCTCTATGCCTCCCCAACCCGAAACAAAGTATGGACGAAGTTCCCCGAGTCCTGAAGTCCTCAAGTCCTCACAAAATCGCGCCTCTTAATCCTGCAACCCTTAGACCACGAATTGAGTCAGCCAATCATCTGAGCACTGGGGTCACAATGGATCCACTTTCAATCACAGCGTCGACGCTTACGCTGTTACAAGTCGCCAGCACTGTAAGAGGCTATAATTCATCTATCCTGACATAACCTTACTCGCAACAGGTATCCAGAACACTCTACAAATTGGTCACAACATTTCGAAATGCTGATACCAAGCTGTCTCTGCTTTGCACTGAAGTATCACGACTTATCAGCTTCCTAGAGGCCGTTGACCGAACACTGAAAGAATGCAGTGAGCGGTCAGTCTTCCTAGCCTCGATAGACGAGAATCTATGGGAACAAAGTGCACTCTCTCTCACAGATTGTGAAACAACTCTGGGCGATCTAGAAAAGTTCATTAAGAAGATTCAGACGGCTGCAAAATCGCCCGGGGTCTTTAGAAGAGCGAAAATCGCGATAGACTTGACCGTGCACAGCAGAGAAATCTCAGGTTTCCAGGAAAGAATTCACAAGTCGACTCTTGCTTTGCAGACCATGTTATCTGCCATCAATGTGTTAGTTGTTCCCTCTCCGAGTCGTCGACATAGAATAGGGTTTACTTTCTTTTGCTTACATATAATTAGATCACTTTCACTGAGGAGCAATGTAACTCAAGACACCATTATCTTCGAACTTGGAAGATTGAAGCTTGCTATTGATCAGTCATTTCAAGTTTCGCTCCACCATAATCACCGGCTCCTCCATACCTTGGAACATCCTTCTGATGCTCGGGTATCACACAATCTCAGGAACTTAGCTCGTGTGGCTCAGAATCTCCATTCTAGCGCAAGTACAACCGCAACAACAATCCAGGGTGCTAATGACACGTCATGGAATACACTGCCGGACACAGTCTTCAGCGTTCGAGGTGGTTTGGGGCTGACTATGGACAAACGACATCACATTGACCGGTATTTCAAGTCGATGCGGCGCCCAACCAGGCGTGTACTGGCCCGCGCTTCAAGCGATGCTGCAGCTTCAGTGGTCCCATCACTAGATGCTGTACTTTCATCCGGAGAAGCTCAATCAAATGCATCCGAGTTCGGCGCCGACAACGATGAACGAGATGATGAGGCTGAGTTCGAGCTTTTGTTTATGAATGGACTCGAAGAGGTGGCAAAGGATAGTATGTTCACTCAAGACTTCGGTAAAGCCGAGTCTATCTTAGAACAAGCGATCCAGAGACATACAGGTTCAAGCTCGCAAGACACTGATTTCAAGAAGCTGCAGATTCAGTTGGCGACTTGTTATTTCTTCCAACATAAATGGCGTCTTGCTGAGCCATTGGTTATGCGCATAGCGAAGTCGAAGGCAAATTTGGACGCAACTGTCTGCAATCTTCTCCATGCGCTAGCTATCGCAAACCTAGCGAACTACAATTTCGAGAAAGCTATTACTATTTGCAAGCAGGCACTATGGGGCAAGAGAAGACTCGGACGAGCTCTTGGTGCTGCACATGCCACCGAGTACAACGAGACCTTGGGACTGCTAGTAACGATTTACGAAACTAAGGGCGATCATATAGATGCTGAGGTACTTCGCCGCACTATACCTACAGATTCTATTTATGAGCACCCGTTGAACGAAGTGGAATTCATGGTCAAGCACCCGAAGCTTTCCAAGGATGTGTTTGGTGAACAAATAACCCTCGATTGGAGGCAGCATGCAATCGACAGAGTACTTACCGTTATCCCTCTTGTTACGAACTCCAAGGATGCATCTCCAATGGAAGAAAAAGAAGGAGAAGAAGAAGTAGAGATCCACTTCAGGCGCTTCAGGGGAGCTGGAAGACCACTTCGGACCCTTAGGGCAAGATTAGATTCGTACGAAAGGTTCGACAAGGATACTGAAAAGGAGACCGTCGCCTCGGTCACCCCTTCTGCTACGCACAATAGCAGGGCAGACCTTACTTTGCAAGACTTTGATAATGGTACTTGGAAGTCCGCAAGTTCAGAATCAATTCCAAAAAGACCATTCACAAGGAAATTCTCTCGATTTATTGGTAACGTCCGGGGCCTTCACCAAGATTATTTGGTTGTCGATCAAACACAGCAAACTGGGTACGGGCCCCCACCTGTGCGAGGTACGTTGGGGAAAAGGCTTTGGTCTAATAATAACATCAAAATCTTTACCTCAAAGAAGTTAAGGACGACACTTACCAAGAGGGCAAGATATGAAGCAGAGGTTGAGGCAGACGCGACGGACGATCGGCGCCGGGCGGCTTCAAGGGTTGCCCCACGAGTAGAGGCAATAAGTGCAGGCGGGACCCTTCTGCGCCCGTATGACGAGGAACGGCATGACGTTTCCGAAATAGCAGGACGAGAGCTACATAAAATAATGGGTTTATGAGCATTTCTGTCTCTATAATATATACTGAATAGGATAGACTCCTCCAGGACTATTGAATACTCGGGAGCTGGATCCACCCACACGGACAAAATAGAGACCATAGGTCCTGTTACGACTGATCCTTCCCACACATCTCGCTTATCTAGAGCCAACGACGCTGGGCTCTTTGATTCGTCTCGAGCACCAACAGTCGACAATGAACATTCTCCTTCCCGGCTTAATATTAAGAAAGTATTTTCGTCGAAGACGAATGCTTTACTTGGTTTAACCCAATCGCGACCACGAGTTAGCAAGAGAGTGAATTACGAAAAATGCAGAATGTGGCTGACAGCTAATTCTGAAGAGAACGTCAATCAAAGACATGCGACAAGGATGAACAGAGAACCAACTCCCAAACCGAAGATCCACGCCGCTAGTGACGGTGTCGAATTCAACGCCTCTAGGTCATTACAAACCACCCCATTGGAAGCTTTCGCCGATGCTGGATACGTTGGCCTTACAGTTCAGTCTCATCATAGCACTCCAGTCAGCTGTCACGAACTGGACAGCACAACCACAAGTTCGCAATTCATCTTGTTACAGAAGGCAATCCAGATAAGGGATGAGACACCTGCTCTCTCTAAATTGCAGGCATGGCCAGGATGTGGGCCTTATCGAAGTTCAGGATCTGATTGCAATGTTGCCAAAGACACGCTTCATGTAGTCATGCCGACTATTGAAACCTGTGGAGCTGGTCGCGAAACATCTTCTGCCGAATGTGGCGATCAGAGGCATTTGCTGAAACATTTTTCCGAGCAAGCAGGCTTGGGGCTGATCGTGCCGACTTTTTGCCAGGATCAAGAAAAGATACTGTTAACTCCAAAATATCCTCAAGATTACCAGCAGTCAGGAATGGTCGATACTAGAGACAGTTTGAAGGCGACAGCTGACAATTCAGTTTATGAGCGGCCTTCTTACCTTTCGACACCTCAGGCTCAGACTCAGGCTCAGACTCAAGCAAAGACTATGGCCAGAGTGTTATATGATTTCGAAGGCGAAACGGTCGATGAATTGACAATCAAGGAAGATGAAATGATTCAGATCGTTAGGAGCGCAAGTAAAGGGAACGGAAATGAACAGTACTTTGCAGCAGAAGAACCGGGAACTGACTTTAATAGGATGGCTTCTTGGGAAGAGAGGCAAGAACTATGGATTAGTGCCTGCATCATATATTGTTCTCATATCTTCAAGCTCGTCTCATTCCATAGTGGCAAATGGAACCCGAAGGGTAACACCTGACCAACCACTACGGCGCCTGTCAGGACGCCATGTAGTATCCAACGATGACTCTGACTACAATGAAAATCTATGTTCTTGGGCCATGGAGGGCAGGGAGGAGGCCATCACTCAACCGCAAGAATGTAATCGAGCAATCTGGGGAACTTATTCAGGAATAGGAAAGCTCCACAGCCCACAGGAACGACAAAACTCGGAACATTTGATCTCAGCTGAGAACAATGATCGGTTCAGCTGGGCCAGCAATGACAGTCAGGAATTCACCTCTGCAAAACGGATTTTGCCAAATCAAGATAATATCTTGCCAGCCAGTCTTCATGAAGGCAGCCACGACATGCCGAGAGACCCACAGGTCGATGATGAGATTTACGACGTACCTCAAAATGTGTGGAGTCATTCGAAGAGTCCTTTTTCAACGAACCATCAACTAGCACTAACTAATCAAAATTATCTCAGCTCGTCACCCATCAAGACTCAAACAAATCATACGACCATCGTTGAAGCTGCTTGCACGTTATCTTCACTTGACGCCCAAATTCATTTCTTGCTCGACAGCTTTGCTAGCATATCTTTAGAAGATGGTCTCAAGAGAGAAAACAGAGATCATCTTCAGATCCAAGGCCAAGCTCGGCTAGGATGCCTTTTCAAAAAGATCTGGTGATCGGCAATTTTGCACAACGCAAACGTCTCCTCGCAAGAAAAGCATTGTAGAGAAAAAGAACACAGCGGTGCGGAACCAGACCAGCATATATCACCCAGTTTGTCAACAGAATAAGCTCGACGATGAGTGTCCACTGAAGGATGCAACCGAATAAGCGAAAAATGTATATTAGTTGCAATGGCTGCTGTCACCATGAGAAGGTGACACAATAGTGGGGGAAAACGAAGTGGCAAAAAGTGCTAGACGATGGTTCAGCTACGCCGAGCTAAACCTTTCAGGTCTTCCAAGAGAAGCCTCAGTACCGATATAGCTTTGTAGCCTTTGGAGTCTGGATTTGCTAGTAAAAAAAACGGAGGCGTTCTGTACGAGTGAGAGTATGGCGCAAGGAATCGAAAAACAATGTTGCGCATCTGTAAATGCGCTGGCGTTGGTGTTGAGAGTGAGATTATTGAGAAACGAAGAACCGGTAGCTATACACAAATACTTATGTGAAGGATGTTTGTTACTGAGTAGCAACATGACTCGTGGAGTGAAGCTCTCATGGTCCCAAGACAGTGATGACCCGCTGTAGGGCCATGGCTGACATCCCCACCTCTCCACATTCCAGCTCGGGAAACTCCCCACAAACTTGGCAACGAGATATCAGCTCTCGACCGAGGACCTGCTGCGCCGCTTAGGAGTATTCGAGTGAGGGTATATTTGATTGTCACAAGCGTATATCAGAACCAATATCAGCATCTTCTGGAACGTGCATCCTGGTTCCAATGCAGGTCACATTCCATGTGCTGCAGACGGGACGCATGCTTCACCGTGATGCAGAGCCGTAACCTTATCCGCATTCTTGTCAACAGCCTAGACCTTGAGACCCAAATCCCCGGATACGGGCCCGAAGAATTGAAGGTCTGACAAACTCATCACAGCCTCACAACAAAGATGCTCTCGATCCCGTCTCCACGAAGCCGTGGAATAGTGCCGACGCGTCTCCCCGCATTGGCAAAGGTCAGCAACTCAACAAATGCTTAATTCTCCGGACGTGGCTTTTCTTGTATTCGCCGTCGGTGGTGCTTGGCAAACAAGTTGGAATTCATGGCGTTCTTCAGGAGTTGGTCACTGGTTCTTCTTTGTCGGCCTCCACCCCTTACGGATCTCGCCAAGGAACACCAAGGATGTCAACCCGCTCGCTTCCACCTCTCTGTGGGGAGCTGTGAAGCTCTTTACGAAGTTTCATTGGTTCTTAATTTGACTTCCAATGACCGTCCACAAATCTAGATGCTGGGCAGAGACATGCAAGGTTCAGAAGATCGAATGGCCAAGAACCACCGGTCATTGATCTTTCCCCGCTTCCGCGGCTGCGGATTTCTGGGGTCCCCAGAGCTTGCTTGGCTGCACTGATAAGAAGAGCTCTGGCCCCGAAATCCTTGGAAACTTGAGTCCACCGCTGTTGATACTTTTCTCGCGACGACATCGACTTCTTGTTCCATACTCTTCTTTCTTGTTGTTGGGATATCTGGGTCCACGGCCTTTTATTCTGGCAGTCACGATGGCCGACCAGAAGCAGATTCATGCTGAGCAGCATACGCCAGATAGTCCGATTGAGGAAAAGGGAGAGGCTATTCATGAAGAGACTGCTCATGAGGCGGCCGAGCGAGGAAAGGCTGCCACCGACAGGTAGGTGCAAACCTCACACTTCCTATCTCCAATATTGACACACGCAGATATGGCAACGCTCTCGTCCATTTCGATAAAGATGCCGAACGTCGTCTGCGCCTCAAAATCGACCTCTATATCGTTCCCACAGTTTCCCTCCTCTACCTCTTCTGCTTCATCGATCGCGCAAACATTGGTTCGTACTCTCTCATATCAGCCTCTATGACTCTTTCCTAACACCGTTATCAAGGTAACGCAAAGCTCGCCGGGTTCGAAAAGGACCTGAAACTCCAGGGCTACGATTATAACAAAGTCTTATCAGTCTTTTACATATCCTACATTATTTTCGAGATCCCGTCAAATATGGCTTGCAAATATTTCGGTCCTGGATGGTTCATCCCTACAATCTCTCTTGGTTTCGGTATCTGCTCCATCTGTACAGCTTTCGTACACGACATTCATGCTGCTTCCGGGGTGCGATTTCTACTGGGAATGTTTGAAGCTGGTATGATGCCGGGTATTGCCTACTATCTCTCAAGATGGTATCGTCGGAGCGAACTTGCCTTCCGTCTTTCCCTGTACATTGTCATGGCTCCTCTCGCGGGTGCTTTTGGTGGCCTGCTCGCCTCTGGGATCCTCAAGCTGTCACACTTTGGCGGACTACACGCCTGGCGCATGATCTTTGCCATCGAAGGAATTCTCACATGCGGCCTCTCACTCATCTCCTATATCACTTTGACAGATCGTCCTGCGACTGCAAGATGGCTCTCACAAGAAGAAAAGGACCTCGCGATTGCCCGTGTCAAGTCCGAGCGTGTTGGTACCACCGAAGTTCTCGACAGAATCGACAAGCCTAAGATCCTCCGTGGCATCTTCTCACCTGTCACTCTTGGAACCGCTCTGATCTTCCTACTCAACAACGTCACAGTTCAGGGTCTCGCTTTCTTCGCTCCAACCATCGTCAAGAGCATATACCCAACCAGCACTGTCATCTCTCAACAACTTCACACCGTCCCTCCATATGTCGTAGGAGCCTTCTTCACGGTCCTCCTCCCATTTCTAAGCTGGCGCTTCGACAGGCGAAATATCTTCTTCATCATATCAATTCCTCTCGTCATGATTGGCTACATCATGTTCCTCTCATCCGACAAACCATCCGTCCGCTACGGCGCAACATTCATCATCGCATCGGGCGCCTTCTCCTTCGGAGCCCTCTGCAACGCCCAAGTAGCAGCGAACGTTGTCTCGGACACTGCCCGGTCCGCATCCATCGCCACAAATGTCATGTTTGGCAACATCGGAGGTCTTATCTCAACATGGTCTTTCTTGCCTTTCGATGGGCCTAATTATCATATTGGAAATGGCTTGAATCTTGCTACCAGTAGCACGATGTTGTTGTTGAGTATTCTATTGTTGGCGTATATGACTATGGATAACAAGAAGAGGGAGAGTAAGAATCCGGAGACTGAGTTGGAAAGCTTGAGGGGCTTGAGTCAGAAGCAGGTGCAGGACTTGGATTGGAGACATCCTTCATTTAGGTGGAAGCCTTAGGTGGCTAAGGTGGGTTACAAGTTGAGGTTAGAATATGTCTCAGTGAATCTGGTAGATGAGTAATGTCTTTTTTGAATAAATCAATCCTCGATCATGGGAGGCGGTTTCATGTTCAGTATGTCGGAGACCATCGGTATGTGCGATATTGCTAATGTGACACTGATCATATTGGAAGCTACCGGGATTAACAATGACAGAATGGGGTTCGGCAATTTTCTGATGAGTGAACATAATCAAGCAATTGCGCTTAAAGTATTCTCTGCTATGCTGAGCATGGAAAATTCATATGTAAAAACAAACCCCTTTACGTCGAGGTCCCTCGTCCGCCATTGTTCGCGTATCGAGCAATCAACGGAACACTTCAATTGCTCCACTTTGTACAATACGGCTACACTGTACACCTCTTTGCCTTCTTACATACCGGCTTGCAGCTTCACGGTTCACTTCGCGGTGCAAATGTATGGGTGGGGTGTTGGTGATGTGCACCCTCGTCGCAATTGCGCCGTGGCTGTGCATCTGAAGAACGCTGCGGCATGGCAATTTTGTTCGCCGCAGACCTGCTTCTAGGCCACCTTTTTCCCCCTCAGCATTTTGGTTCTTCGCGCTCAGCGGGTCAGACCATCTCAGGGCTGATGGAACACGAAATGTCTCGGGGTACAGTCAGGTCTTAAGCGAGACGCTCAGGGGAAGAACAAACTCCAGGCTGTTGAAACTCGCGAATGGCTGCGTAAAGATACACGCGCAGCTCCTAATGGTGTGCTTGTGGTATTGGAGCCGTTGTACCTTTCATTTTTCCAACAGTGATATGGCCTAGTTTGGGGCCTCCTTCTTTTGTTTGCAAGTTTTCCTAAATGTCCATTAATGCCATGATGGAAGCTCTCTCTGTTGAGTCCCAGCACAAGCCGACCATCATAGCAAATCTTACCATGCGCCTTTTCCACTTAAATCCAACGCTTTCAGACTAAGTTCATTTTGACAGTCATCTACACGCCATGGCTCCTCGAAAATGGGACGCATATCGTACTCTTAATATTGCTGGTCGAAATGATCATACAGCAAGCTGTGTTGGTCAGACCATACGAGGGAAGCGATGCAGATATGACGTTTCCAGCAGTGACTATCACAGAGTATGCACCATCCTCGATAGACTGGAAACGAAACCTCCTCTCGAAGCTATTCCATCGCTACAACGTCTGGCTGAGTTGAGCCTCTGCGTGGAGTATCATGGCAGACAAGTCTCACAGGTGGTTGTTGAGTGGAAATCTGCCGTTAGGGATGCTGCACGCATTTATGAGCGCAGTCATGGCCTCAAGGACAAGAATCTCATCTTAGAGGAACAGCTTGACGACGAGAAGTCACTGAAAGCTCAAGCATTGCAACTCTGCACAGAACTCGAAGCAGCAATGAGGGATGCAACAAATAGGGCTCAATTGGCAGAGCGACATTCCAACAGTCTAGAGACTTCTCTTGCAGAGACGACCGAGCGAATTGGATGCCTGCAAACCGAGTTGGACATTGAGCGTCAAGCTTCTGCAACAGCTCGCAGACGCATTAGAGACACGATCTCTGACCAGCTATTTCAGACGGAAAGGCATCAACAAGTAGTTCTCCAGCAGCAAGAATCGATAGAGTCAGGCCGTGCAATTAATGAGCAGATAGAAAAGGAACACGCAACCTGCATCACCAGCGTCCAAGACTTGACTTCAAAACTTCAATTCACAAGCCTCACGAACAAAGCTCTGCGATCAGAATTGACAAGCACCAAGCATCGCCGAAAAGCTATTCTAGAACAGAATGGAGAGTTGTTATCTAAGCTTGAAGCTTCCGCGCGAGCTATCAATGTCTATGAAATTGCTAGAACTTTTCAAACCAATCAATTCCTTCAGGTACTGCAATTACTGCAAATGCAGGCGAGACAAATCACCTCATTGCATGCAGAAGTTAAAGAGCTTGATGAAAGTGAGACGAAGCTTCTGGGTCAAGTCTTTGACCTGACTTATCAGCTCGAACTCGAGCGCTATACGAGGGTGGAAGAAGAAGGAGAGCTGAGGCTGCAGCTTCGCGCTGCTTCCAAGGCATCTGGAGAGTTCGAAAAGTCCTGGAAGGCAGCAGAAACAGCCAGGGCCATGTCGAGTCATAAACAGGAGCATCTCAAAGTCCAGCTCAAGACACAGACACTGAAGTCTAAAATCATTGTCGAGCAGCAGCGGCATATGAACGAAAGTCACGATGCGCTCACCGGGCAAATCAAGTTACTCAATACCTCGCTCTTGGCTCAGAAAAAAATTGCCGAGGAGCTACGCCAAGATTTGAAATCCACCAACAACGATCTTTGCAGCACCCAAACACAGCTTACAGCTGCAAATGAGAGCTTGTCATCATATAAGACGAAGTACGAAGTGTTTCGAATTGACCTCGAAAATATTCGGAAGGATGGTGAGGAGGAACTCGCGAGAGCCATCGAGAAAAAGAAAGAGTTGCAAGTTCAGATGAACGCATTGACACAGGAGAGAGAACAAAGACAGACTCATCCCTTTAGAACTTTGTTCTGTCAGCTTTGGGAGAAGCTCCTGAATCGTGCCAATGGGGCATTCGCGTGGATAAACAAAGTCACGAGGAGGTCAGCTGATGTACCAAACACAGAACAGCTACTACCTTGACTTGAAGATGGATCTTCCATCCATACTTAAGATTCGATTGATGTAAGATGTAAGATGACTATGGTAGCGTTATTTTTAGCATGCTCAGGTTGGCAGATTTAGGAATGCAAATGGGGATTTGATCACTTGACAGTTTCTCACGAACTATTTCTTTTACTCTACTTTGAGTTTGCGATCCATATGCAACAACTTTACACCTTTGGTCAGCAGTGGTACTGCGCCAGTGCGGGGTAATACAGCAAGGAAGCCCCTGAACCATTACAGACGAATTCCCGACGCCTTTTCCACCTATTGTAAGACATGTGCGAAAGGTGCTAGAAATCTATTCTCACATCTCTATCCTCGCTCCCTACATACCTAAGAATTTTCATTTTAAACCTTTTCGTAATATCGAATACCCAGAAGCATTGGAGCTGACGCAGAACATTCTCCATTCTCAGATACGGAGCTAAGCTCGGTCAAGCTAGGTATTCCTTGTATTCGGATTTATTTTCAGTCATGATGCCGGACACTGATTTGAAGCAACATCAAGCATGTACCATATCGCTCTCCAACAATTAGAGGAACAATTTCACCCCTAGTGCCGAAGCCAGCCAGACGAACCTTGTCCTTCCTCCCTCCGGTCTCCGAATCACCACTATCTTCAACGAGTTCTCCAAACATGATCTCCATATCCTTCATCCCAACAGGTAAATTATGGTCTCCTCCCAAGTAACCACCTTTTGCAACTTCATGCAAAGCCCCCTCCCCTCTTGTCGTCATTGACACTTGCAAGAATCCTCCGTCTGTCGCTGGCACACCACTTACTTTCAGTGCCCACAATCCCTCCAACAGTAACGGAAAAAGTACCAGAATGGTCAAGAAGTACGGGACGATCAAGTTCAGAGGATGTGAGAATGAATACTCAGTTCGAAGTCGATCTGTTGTTACACTCGCGGACGTTGGCCGGAGATTGAAAGTTGGAATAGTGGAGAGCGTGAAGTTTATAAGTAGAGAGTTGAGCATAGCTTCATTGACCGTGAATAATGATTTCAGATGCATGTCTTTCGTGAGAACAGACAAGGTGCTCTGGTCGTAAAGGTTGAATAAGCGGGTTGATGGTGCAATGGTGTTGTTCGGGGCGTCTACATTGATGATTAGCTCTTGATATTCTGGGAGAGAGGTACATTGAATGTTTTGAAAGAGAATCATATGTACCGGCAAAGGCTATTGGCTGTGAAGACAATACCCATGTTGCATTGCACCAGCCGTCAAGACATGGATCCCTGAGACTGCCTTCAGCATAACCCTTAGTGTAATAAGACCCGATCAGTGGCGGTGCCATTGTCTGTATCAAGGCCATTATATTTGAGTCGCGAATGTAGTCGATCGCCACTTGGTTTGTGTTGAAGTGCCATACAGGATCATCCACTGTTGGGGAGTAGCTGGCTCGGTCAGATCGACTGGATGATATACATTGCCAATCGTGACATCTGTGCTTTGTTGTCCATCGTCGAATATATGTTGGATATAATATTCTGCACTACGAGGATTACAGTAGAACCGGTATGCTGTATAAACAGGTATGCTGTATAATTGAAATATCCAGTATCGATGCGATAATAGTCAGCTTGCAGCACCGAGAAGTAGATATGGCCGGTGGAGAGGGCGTTGTTGAGATTCATGCTAGAGCTTTCGTTAGAAGGGACGGTCCAACTCGCAAAATACACAGCAGAAGTAAAGTTTCTGGCCATGTCGAGCACACTTACGGTCCTGGTACTGCTCGTACACCTGAGATATGGACCATCGAAACTGATATTCAGGGTGATCGATCGTTCAGCGGGCTGATCAGTTCGCTGATCAGCCATCAGCGTCATTCAGTCAGTTTAATTTGATAAAGACGATCAGTCATTCAGTGAAGATATACCCTCGCTGACAGCGAACTGATCAGTTAGAGACTTCTAGAAATCTTATTTTTAGGTACAAAAAATCCTATTTTTAGCTCTAAATATAAGAATTTCGAGTCACGAGTATATATCTAAAAACACTTAGATATGCTTTAGAACACACTTATAGTTAAGTATAAATAGAATACGTACTAAGCATGTAAGAAAAGAGTTATTGCTTCAAAAAGTATATCTTCAAATTTTGTATGTAAAAGTCACGTTTTCATAAATTATAAACCTCATCAGCTCGCTGATCAGCGAATCAGCGTCAGTCAGTCAGTGAAAGGTACCTTTATAAGCCATTCAGCGACTCTAGTGACCTTCGCTGATCGCTGACTGACTGATCGATCACCCTGCTGATATTGAAGGTGCAGTTTGCACCACATGGGGATATCATTGCCTTCATGTTTCCAGTAATCATAGATTGAAGGACAAGTTCCTGTAGAGCAGGCTTCAGGTTCGGGTACATTCCTTGTGATAAGGCTTTCAACACCTCCCGTAGCTACACCAGTTGTTCGGTCTGTAGAGGCACCGATGTCGGCGAATGAGTTCGCAATCATGTCATCGGCATTCCTATCGAATGTCTATTTTTCATTTTCAGTCATCGTCTGCTTCGTCACATCAGGGTAGTTGGTATGAGTAGGTTAGGAAGTGATCTCGAGTAGCAATACGCACATCAACGACGTTCAATCCGGGTATGCCATCTTATAGACCAAATTCGGGGCGAAAGGTTGTCTTGACTGTTATTGCACTCGGAGGAAAGCTCGTAGTAACTACAAAAGTTAGCATGATTTATACTTTCCAAAGGAGAAGGATGAAGATTTCTTAAATTTCTCAAACTTTGTTTCCTAGGAATGCCAGAAAGATTGAAAACGTTCACCTACTAGAAGTAGCCCAAATCAACAGCGTGATGATCACTAACAGCGTGATGATCACTAACAGCGTGATGATCACTAACAGCCACCCCTGCTTAAGTACCGCCATGCTAAAAAGCAACATCGGGTTGGACCTCAATGTGAACAAGGGCTCAAGAGTAGCGACCCGCAATGGCGACCTGCGAACCAGTTGCCATATAGTTTGCGTGAACACTGCACTTAAAGCAACTTGCACGCAGAGACCAAACATGTTGGCCATAATCACAGATATGGTTGTCACAAGCCCTTGGGATGGAGTGGAGTAATGCTCCGCTTTCCCGTCCAGGTAGCGGAAGAATAGAAAATGCGCGATAGAAATAAAAACAGCTGAATATCCTTCCTTTAGCAATGTTTTCCGTAAACATTACTGTTGAATTGAGACACACGTACCGAGTATGAATGGAATTATCAACAAGCATGGTACTCTCCAGCCAATAGCCCACCTGCTCATCTCGATTCCGACCGAGTTGATTTTCTCCTTGTCAATTTGATTGCAAATACCATTGTCCTCGAAGCTACTATCTAACTTTGAGTTCGTATTGGTCGAGACACCATTTGAAAAGGATTTGGGGTCAATCATCCCAAGGTAAATATCGTCTCCGTTTCGGACGGAAGTATACTGGGAATCCACCATCTCAGTCTATAGTATTGTGCATGTACTCGAGCAAAGAACTGCCCACGAAGGAGATTCGAAAGTTTTAAGGCGACGTAGCGATCTGCGTGGAGAATGTTGTCCATGAAGGAAGAGCGGTGGTGGCTCATCATGAGACTGCAACAGGATACTTAGCCGAGCCCTGAACGTATTTGCGGCGATGCTGTGCCGCTGTGCCTCTTCCGCAATGCCTCATGTTGCCAGAAAGCCTGTGGGCCCTTCACTGATGTGCTCAAGGCGCATCAATCGTTCGTGGGGCAATGAATATCACATAGGATTAAAGCGGAGTAGTCACAGACCTCCTGGCAGCACGAGCATTTGGAAGACGTTATCGGCCATGTTAGGCTGTTTCGTTGGCTAGGAAAGTGGGTTAAAATTCTGAAGCGAAGGATGAAAATAAACAGAGATTCGGCGCGGCGTATATCTTCTCTTTACCAGAGCTTACAATGATCTCATATGCATGATGAAATAAACCACAGACTGACAGGCACAAACCAATTTGATACTTGAAACATCTATCCTCCCATCCCTTCTTAGAATTATGTCAAAGCATGGAAGTTGCCAAAGAGTTGTTGGCCCGTATCAATGTGGGGTTCTTCAGCACCTTCCAGAGGCACAGATAAAGTAGCTGGAATGAATATTGCAAGCAAACAGGCTTCTGTTCGCGTCTGATGCCCTCAAGAGTCCTCTCCTCTTAGTACGTACTTCTGACATAGTTTTAGGGGGCAAAAATGGGGTGGTCGGCACAGCAGCATCGGATTCAGGGCTGTTGATCCTAAGATACAATGAGCACAGCAAACGGCTTGGCATCAAAGACGTCAAACCAACGTGGTGTCCAGGATCTTCAATGAATATTGCCTCCTTCGCTCACTGGGGACATCATGGCAGCTCCAATTATGAATTAACCACTCTCGAGTACAGTTGTTGCGCTTTCCTCATCATCCTGTTGTAGTGGAAACTTTCGGCAGTTAGTATCGTAAGTACTTGCCTTGTACTGTGGTGTGCACCGTATGTACTTACGGTTTTGCTACTATATTCATGTTTCCAGCGACATCCCTCCAGAATCATGTGACTCGGCTGAGGATATTTATCAAGTGTCCATTTCCTTTCGCCAAATCGTTGTGTTGTTTGCTTCTCAGTCAGTTCTCTGAGAATGGTGTATCAAACTTTCCTGGTGTGCGGTAGAGTCTTTATGAGAAGCGCGTGGGTCTGCGTGCAGTTGTACGAGACAACATACCAACTTCGTCGGGGCAGATATGTTCGCTCTCCCAATCTGCCCAGCGAAAAGGCTTCCTATTCCCTCTGGCGGTATCCCAGCCCTCATCCAAATCTCCTGCTTTAAGACGGAAAATCTCGAATGATTTGTTCAACTCCACCCACTCGTAGATTTTATCCCGTGGCCAAAAAACCCAACCGATCATCCGCAAGAATTGCCTTACGTCCGTGTCATCACCCACAATTCTCCTGCATTCCGCAGGTGGTGAGTGTTGTTGATTGAAGTGCTCAAGTTGGACCCCAGGGTATGGACTTGGCCTCCACTTTCGATGTTGTTCAATGCCCTGAGGATTGACATCACCACCAGCCTCGTAGCATTGGATCACAGTTCGGTAAGTACCACTCGGTTGTACTCCTGCAGCTGCGACATGGCGCTTGTATATGGGTCGTGGCATCGAAAAATAGCTGTAGTCTTCTGGATCTGCTTGTCGAAATCCATGGAATGCCTCAGATAGAAAACGTCGCAAGAAACCCTCACCAAATGTTGTAGGGGCTGCAATACTGTCATCAATGAAGTGTCGTAGCTGTGTCAATCCTCTCTCTTGAGGATCTTTTCCGGCTTCGATAGACTGCAGAGCGGTTCTCGAAGGTGTACCTTGCAGGTAAAAGACAAGGACTTGGTAGATGCACTTTACCTCCTCAACCTCCCACCATTCGTACCTAAACCAAAATGCTTCTTGTTCCTCCAGGCGCTCCTCCCAATCAGAAGTGCTTTCCGAATCGTCCCTTGGCTGGTGAAAGAGCTCGCAGTATAGCTAGAAGCGGAGCAGCGCTCGGCGGATGCGACGTTTATCGCTCCACATTGTCAACGGGAGGGAAGTAGACAGAAGTCGTGATTTTTCTACGTCTGATATCCCAAATAGTATTGGTCCAAGTATAGAGAGTCGATTCGGAGCAAGTCCATACGCTTTAGCAAAAATGATGATGCAGAATTCGACAAAGAAGTCCACAGACTCCAGGGTATTCTTCATGTAGTCATACTCGAGGATATCTGTCGAGCGCTGCGTGGCCGAGAAGCTACGGGCTGAAACAATAGATTCGAGGTAGTGCTGAAGTTCTGGACGACAGTCAATCTGCAGTGACACCAACTCCTCCGTCGGCTCCGTCGGAGTGGGAGATATCACAGATATGTGCAACAATTGGATATGACTTGCAAGTCTCTTTGCAGAGATAATGACCAGGTTGAGGTTCAAGGCGTTGGTGGTAGGTGGTTGGGGAATGAATGATGCTCTGTGTCTGGATGGCAATCTTTCGTGCAGGATGGAGTGTATTGGATTTTCGTGCCAAATGGACTAGCGCTAAGTCATAGACCTAGGTTACCTTCTCTCGCTTTGCCTGATGTCTAGTCTAGTCTGAAACCCCGAAAGATATAAAGTAAGGAAGGCTGGACGTTCCCGACACTATGCCCGTTACAGGGTGATACCGACTAATCGGACGGGAACTCTGAGAAGAGAAGGGGCGCTTCCTTAAGCTCTTAATACATTAATTGTTTAATTTCTACGCCCAACACTGCCAAAATGTCTCTGACCACTTCACTTTTGTTTCACAATCATTCTTCGTTCCACATGCAATTCATGCCCGTCGAAGACCGGGTCAGACAGAGGGAAAGTCGGCCACAGAGGATCGGCGGCAAGGAGAGCCGCGAATTGTCATGTTCGTTCTGTATAATGAAAGATTGTGCTATGGAATACAGGATTCGCTTGGAGATGGTGCTACAGGAATCAACACACCTCAAACCTCCGCTTTCTGTCCCTCCAGTTCCTCCTTCCCAATTATCTCATACTTCCCCACCAACCCCTCTCCATCCTCACCTCCAACCACCTTTCCACTCCTCCCTCGCCCCTTCTTCCCCTTCTTCCCCTTCCTTCCCTTACAAAATGTCTCCCTCAACCCAGGTAACTCACTCTCAGGCCCAACCAAAACAGTTCCCGAATGACACACATTAAAACAAAGAATCGCCAAAAACATCGGTACCGCCTCCAACGCGTAGAAATACGCCTCATGATACGGCAACGGATTCGACGATGTCTTGCCGCCAGAGAACTCGATGAGGCGGAAGAATATCCGGATCGTGATGAATCCTAAACTCGCATAAAGTACCCATAACATTTTCTTCCATCCCGCTTTCCTGCTTTGATCATCAAAGTTCAACTTCTCCATTTCGTTCATTTGAACATGGAATTTGATAGCCACTCCCAAGAATACGAATATGAAGAATTGTTGTAATCCGATACCACCCATATACATATGGACGCCTTTCATCTGTTCGAATTCCGGCGCTGTTGGACCTGCATAGCTCCCTCCCACCAGCTGGATCACAAATGAGATGAAATCTAGTGAGACGAAGAGGATGGATAGGATCGGCGTTGGGATGGAGAACATTCTCTGGGTGGGAGAGAACATGTGTATAAGCCGAGCTAGGAGCATGTATGCGAAGGCCTTCAGTCAGTTAGTATACGTTTGTGTCAGCTTCTTGGTTATGGGAGAACCACTTACATTAATCCAAAGAGGCGCAAGAAGGACGAAGAGTTGAGAGACGAGCATCAGCGGGACAGACTGTTGATCGCGCGTCGACGCCGATCTCGTAGCGAAAGATAGAAACTCCCAAAGACTTCCCATGATCACCACCCAGCAGAATTTCTGTTGCATGATCAGTCACAACGCTCAATTGACTTCGAATATAAACGCACCTTCTTATACATCGTAGCCTGCACAACATGCGCAAAAGTCAACAACCCAAATGCAACAGAAGCCACAGCCGCAGCCGCAAAACTAGGATAATAGTCGTAAAGCGCGTGACAGGTACCAGGAGGTACATATCCATTCTTGTCTGGTGTAATGGTTTGAATACATGTTGGGAGGGCGAGGGTTATTGTATGTGGCGCGAGAGTAACATGGGCATTGGTTTGTCCTGGGATGGTGATGTATTTCGTGGTGATAAAGTTGATCGCTGATGTGGATGTGGATGCGGTTGTGGTTTGGCGGGCGATGAGAGTGGGTGTCGGAGGTGGAGTAGTAAGAGGTGTGGCAGAGATGCCATTGAAGAGTAATGCAGTCACAAGTATGAAGGCTTTGAGTAACATGGTTGTGGATCTTGGTCCGCGAGGGACAATGTGGTACCCCAATCAAGCAGAATTCGAGACGATGGTAAAATACTCCCGAGAGGGAAAATGCGGCCGAAAAGAAGGATACGAACGAGTGCAATATGATATGTGTAGAAATGACGAGCTTGACACTGAAAAGAATTCTTTCAAGCAGCAGACAGCATTTATAAAGTATCGATTCAGATGTCGGCTCTATACAAAAACAATATGGAAACACCCACAGCCTCAGAGAGATCCCCATCTCAGCCCCATCATCGCGGCGCATTCGAACCCCGGATACTGACTAAGCACCCAAATCTACACAACTGCATGGTTCAAACTGGCCGTCGCGCAAGAAAATATAAGAAACACATGACATCCCGAGGCAGGATGCGATGCTGACACAGCCACGACATTTCGCTTGAAGCCCCTGAATGTGCCTGTGCCTGTGCCGCTTGTCTTGTATCGAGGACTTTGCGAAGCAGCCAATAAAAGACCGAGAACGGGATGACTAATCCCGACCTTACGTTAAATCTTCCTTCTGCCCCGCCAAGCAGGACGAGTGGGGATGAGATAAAATTGACAGTCAACAAAGACGAGAATAAAGCCAGGCGAAGCGAATGATGAGGTGGATATGAAGTGACAACTTGGATGCAATACAAATGCGAACAAATTTTAAGAATCTGATTAATTACATACTCGGCTGAATTCCTGCTACCTATGTACTGTTATACACTATATAATATCCAATTCATGAACGAACGCCGGGCTAAAATGCATTTTGAACAACCACCGCTAATTCCGACCGCTCCTTAATGATGGACTCGGTGGAAACCGAGTAATGTGTACAGGTCTATCTTCTTAACATGTATGATAAGTCTGGAAGACTTTTGACGACATTTCGAACAATTCTGTCTTGCTCCATCTCCTCCCTAGACTTCCTCTCACTGCGTGGAGGTCCGAGGGGAGAAGGACTGAAAGTAACAGATTTCGAGACCGCCTTTGGAGCTATGAATGGAGATAATTTTGAAGATGACGGTGCCGGGGCAGGAGCAGGTTCAAAGAATGAGAAATCCCATGGATCGGCTGCTGGGATGGCTGGAGGAGATGAAGCCTTCGATGTCCGGTCAGGGATTGCATCGAGTGCAGGCGCACTGAAAGCATCCATGAACGAGGCTGCAGGTTGATCGAAGTTTGTGAGAGGTGCAGATTGCGGGGTGAGAATGCCATTCGCATTAGACGCAGAACCTTGAGTTGAGATTGGCTGAGGCGTTATGGCACTCGGCATGGTTGGGGTTTGTACGACTGATGTAGGCTTTGGTTGCAAAGTATTCCCTGGCAGAGGAAGTTGTGGTGATGGAGTCGCAGCAGGCGAAGCTACCATCTCGCCCCAATCATCGTCATCATTATTCGCAAAGTTCGAAGTAGCAATACTTGGAAGCCGAGAGTTGAGCATCACGCCATTTGACACAGGCTGGTCTGGAGCAAGGGTATTTGAGGGCGAGTTTGAGGCCGGAGTATTCGCTACTGTGCTTCCACCTGAGGAGGGTCGCTTGACCGATGTTGACCGGCGAAGAAGGGATGCAAATCTCGAAGGTTGTGTCGACAATTTCGACATAGATGCTGTGTTCTTATGCCCTTGCACCAGGTTCTTGTCCAAAGGTTGCGGTATTGTTGGGGCAGCGTTCCAGCCAAAATTTGCGATAGGCTCCTCAGTTGCAGACTTCGTGGCGTCAGATGATTCTGGCGATGCAGGTTTTATGGAACTTCTTCGAGTACGAGATGGTGATCTCTTCGACGTCGATGACTTTCGCGACAGAGCTTGCGGCCATTCACGAGGAATTTCTGGCATCTTCTCGACTATAGCCTCAGCCATTTTCTTTCCACCTCGCGCAGCGAAGACCTGTGCTAACGGCACAGGTTCTGCCTTTTTATCGCCCCAACCAAAGGCTGAGCTACCTCTGCTCCCTCCGCCAAGCACAACCCGGCCACTCATACGGTCCTCCTCCATCCAACGAGCTACGACTTTCAGGGTTTCCTTGCGGACTTCTGACTGAGGCCAATTAATGCGAACATAGTCATCGTCACCAGTATTGTGTTTTCGCATAGTGCCATATCTTGAGACTCGGTACCAGGTCTTCCGTTCTTCTATCGTTTCCCAAGAATCGAATGGGATTGTGTCCATGATAAAGACTTTCTCTGACGGTGCATCTGCTTCGAGATCAGGAAAAATACTGTCTACTGCCGATGTATCAACGGCGAACTCTACTGGTCCGGTAAATTTTGGCTTCATGGATACGGATTCTCCACGAATTCCTGAAGTTTTGCTGGGATGGTCTGGTATAGTTGTACTGGATATTGCCGTTTCGACCTTTTCGTCGTCTGACTGCCCTTCCTCGAAATCTCCGAAATCGTCATCTTCATCATCCTGCTCCTGTCCGCCTTCCTCTCCATAAAGCTCGTCTTCGCCTGCTCCATCTAGTTCCTTCACTGTGTTTCGTCCGGTGGGCGCCGAGCTTTCAGCTCCGTCCCCAGTCTTTTCTTTCGCGAGACCATCAAAATGCTCAACTAACCCTAGTATCTTCGACGAGACTTGTCGCAGTCTCTGAGGTCGCTTCGGCTCCTCATCAAAAGAGGTACGTGGTGAATCGGAAGGTTGCTCATCGTGCTGGCTATGCTCCGAAATGGACGAGGAGGGCCTAGACGAGGCAGGGTCACTATGCAGACTATTGGCAGCCGGTGTACCCTCCGAAATGACGGGACTAGTAAGAGGAGTAGGGTCTACGTGGCTTGTGGTGTCCTCTGTGGTTGGAGTGACCGTATGTTCTTGCTTGGGTGTATCTTGTTCTTCAGGCAGCAAGTTATCGTCGAATTGCTCTGGTGTTGTGTCTCTAACATGGTGTATCTTTTGAGCCTCCTCATCCCTATCTTCCCTGGTGAACGTAGTATGCCCTGCCTCGCTCTCTCCTTGCGCTGTAGGTTCCTCTGTCTTATTGACTGTGAACGTGATCGCCCAAGGGTCCGGGGACGTTTGTCGAGCTATGTCTGCCGATTTGAAGAAAGGGCTCGGTGCGAGTTTTGTGCTACCATGAGCTTCGGCATTATTTGAATCATTCCAGTCTGGTAACAATGTGGTAGGGTCTTCCTTGGGACCAACCGCAGAAGTTGGAGCACTTCCTTCCCACGCGTCAGCCCGCCCATCAAACCCTAAGCTCCCTCCACTTTCTACTGGCAATGAAGCCCAGTCCCCAAAGCTATCGTCTTCAGCATCGTCCCAAGGTGAACTCGTCCTCTCCTGCAGAATCAATGCCGCTGCTCGAGCTGGGGTGGTTGGCCTATTGTCGAGATCCTTCTTCTCTCCTTTCTTCGGTTCTGGTAATTGTACTTCATCCGCCCAAGGCGAGCCCCATGGGTCGTCCATATCCACTTATCAGAAGGAAGCGGATTATCATATTGATATGGTGCATACGTGTGTTTCGTGAAGAAAGAGGGTTGTCGTTCTTAGACTCGCGATGCCAAAGGACTTGGCGTCTGATGTTCTGGTTCGGGTAAGCCCCGGTAGGTTCCGTGCGCAAACCAAAGAGGAGCGTCATGTTTGCTTTTGGATTGATAATCGAGAATATTTCTCTACAACTTCGGCTAGGCTCCATAATGAGAAAATTATTTGACAGTTGAAGGTGAGAATATTTCGAGAACTTCACGATGTCTCTAGACAAGGTGAAACATATTGTGCTGGTATGAGTACCCTTGGATCAATCATGAACACTACTAACATTCCAGGTCCTTTCTGGCAAAGGTGGCGTAGGGAAATCTTCAGTCACAACCCAGCTTGCTCTTTCCCTCTCCCTTGCTGGCCATTCAGTCGGCATTCTCGATATCGACCTCACAGGGCCATCAATACCTCGACTCTTCGGCATCGAATCTGCGAAAGTCACACAAGCACCAGGAGGATGGCTTCCTGTACCTGTACATAGTGCGAACCCCGCAGCAGGCATCGGCTCTCTTTCTTGTATGAGCTTAGGATTTCTGCTTCGAGAAAGAGGTGATGCTGTGGTATGGAGAGGCCCGAAGAAGACTGCTATGGTGCGGCAATTCTTGTCAGATGTGCTATGGGGAGAATTGGAGTATCTGCTCATTGATACCCCACCTGGCACATCGGACGAACACATCTCACTGGCAGAAACGCTACTCAAGAATGCTTTTCCCGGACAAGTCGCCGGGGCGGTGGTAGTCACAACGCCACAAGCGGTGGCTACAGCGGATGTCAAGAAGGAGCTGAACTTCTGCACGAAGACGGGCATAAACGTTATTGGTGTTGTGGAGAACATGAGTGGATTTGTCTGCCCAAACTGCTCAGAGTGCAGCGATGTGTTCGGCTCTGGTGGTGGTAAAATCATGGCAGATGAGTTCTCTGTCAAGTTTCTAGGAAGTGTTCCCATCGATCCGCAGTTTGTGATGCTGGTGGAAACTGGCAGGCGGCCTGTGTATCCTGTTGGGACCAATATCAATGGGCAAGAAATTGGGACGAGTTGCACCGTCGACTATTCAGCGGATGTCAAAGACCCAGGCTTGCTCATCGAGAAATACAAGGACTGCTCTCTTTGTCGTATTTTCAAGAGTATCGCGAAGGATGTCACGATGGCAGTCGAGGCAGGGACATAAGAACCGTATATATAGGCGTATCATCATGGAGCTGCATAGCGACGGCGTTGGGTGTTACAAGCAGGGGTTCAATTGAGCAACGGGTTGCACAGCAAAAGCATGAAGCAGTCGAGAAGTATTCGTTCGTGATGTTAACCTCATCGAATGGTCTGGCCCTATGTTCTTTATCACGACTCTGCGGCACAGCACTGCTTATGATGGCAGTGAATACTCCGCGATACCTGAATACGGGCTGTGTATAGCTGATGCCACCGTGCCAACAAACTCGTCGATCTAGGAGAAGTTCGCTCTGGCTCGAAAGTG
The DNA here is from genome assembly GCA_000292665.1 of Helotiales sp. EF0021. Classification (NCBI taxonomy): domain Eukaryota; kingdom Fungi; phylum Ascomycota; class Leotiomycetes; order Helotiales; species Helotiales sp. EF0021. Next base: position 100,071 of record AIET01000622.1, on the reverse strand, counting down.
CGTTCGCGATTCACGAGATATGAAAATCTCCATGTCGTTGGCTTCCCACTATTCCTAGCCAAGCAAGGCTGTGTCAGCGGTCGTTCACGCCCCTCTTGGCTCTTGGCGATAACTTCGATTTCCTCGCCCCCTCGACCCCTCGACTTTCCCGGTGTGTCTATGGTTCAGCCAATCCATTGGCTATATCTACCAATAGGGTCAAATGACAGATTTCTGCCGTTGCTTTCCGCTTCAAAAGACACTATGAGGAGCTAGAAGCCCCCTCTAGGCCCCGCAGCGTCCAAGAACCCCAAGAACTCCAAGACGTCCAAGAAACGTCCAAGCAGTTACCAAAATCTGGTTTTCCTTATCGCCTTCCCTAAACGAAAGATTTTATCAATGCCAAGTATTAACTGGGAAAAGAGACGCTATCTTCAACCACTTGCATTGCAAGCGGGCGTCCCGGTCTTTCCTTCATATCAGTGGCAGCTCCATTCTCAGCGTAAGCTATGTACTTGGCTCGATAAGAATTCTACCAATGTATACACTGAATTACTATTCAAATCTTCTAGAAGCTATGGATGTTCCTTACCAGACTAAAAGTCGGGGCATGCTCCCAAAGGATGTTCATCCCGGCTGCAGCCAGCTTCTCTGCGTCCAAAGATATGTTCTAGCGTCTTGACGTCCAGAACTGTGGAATGTATAAAGTCTTTTGCCTGCACCTTCGTCGATCTCCCAAGTTCATTCGGTTCGACACTTCTTTTGGGGATATTCTCCCTTTTCCCAATACCACTTTTCTTCTTTCAAAGTACGTTTCAAGATGGAGAAGGCAGAGAAAGATGTCGGCCTCACAAGCCCCACCAACATTTCGACTCCCGAGTATGGGTCGGACAATATCGTCGTTGAGCATGAAAAATTGAGCGTTTGGACTCGAATGGGTGTCACTCCAGAGTCCTTCAAACGCCGGACCACTGGCCAAGGTGACGACCTGCTCAATCATAATATGAAACCTCGTCATTTGCATATGATTGCTATTGGTGGCTCAATTGGAGCTGGTTTCTTCGTTGGTTCTGGGAGTGCTCTCAACAGAGGAGTAATTACACTGCTGGTCCCAATGAAAATTATAATCATGCTAATTATACCAGGGACCAGGTACTCTCTTGATCGATTTCGCAATCATGGGAATTATGATTTTCAACGTCGTGTATGCTTTGGGCGAACTCGCAGTCATGTATCCTGTCTCTGGAGGCTTCTATACCTATTCAACCCGCTTCATTGATCCGTCGTGGGGCTTTGCTATGGGATGGAGTGAGAATGCTCTTCAATCATTATGGCAATCAAAGCTGAAACTTTACAGATTATGTCTTCCAATGGGCAATTGTCCTCCCTCTTGAACTCGTCGTCGCAGGATTCACGGTTGGCTATTGGAATGACGACGTCAATGTCGGTGTCTGGATTACTGTATTCCTCATTGCGATTGTCATTGTCAACGTCTTTGGTACCCTGGGATTTGCCGAGGAGGAATTCTGGTCCAGTGTTTTGAAATTGGGAGCTATCTGTGTCTTTATGGTCATTGGCTTGATTCTCGGTCAGTTGTGTTCCTCACCATCTTGAACCCAGCTAATATCCATCATAGTCTGCGGCGGAGGACCAAGCAACGGAATATACAATGAATACTGGGGCGCAAGGCTTTGGTACGACCCGGGCGCATTCAAGAACGGCTTCAAGGGTGTGTGCTCCGTCTTCGTCACGGCTGCATTCTCGTTTTCCGGTACTGAGTTGGTTGGTCTTGCCGCTGCCGAGTCAGAGAACCCAGCGAAAGCTCTCCCGGGCGCCATCAAGCAAGTCTTCTGGCGTATCACATTGTGAGTGTGGAACAACTCTCCATTAGCACACTATACTGACCTTGAGCAGGTTCTACATCGTCGGTCTTATGTTCGTGGGCCTTCTCGTCAGCTCCACAGACGAACGACTCCTTGGTGCCAACCCCTTCATCAATGTCGCAGCATCGCCATTCGTTATTGCCGCGAAGGACGCAGGACTTACCGGCTACGACTCGTTCATGAACTTCATCATCTTGATCTCTGTCGTCTCCATCGGCAACTCTGGTGTCTACGGCGGTTCTCGAACTCTCACTGCCTTGGCTGAACAAGGCTATGCCCCTAAATTCTTCACTTATATCGATAAATCTGGTCGTCCTCTCTGGTCGACCATTGCTATCCTGATATTCGGATGTTTGGGATATGTCAATCTGAGCGCGAGTGGACCTGTAGTGTTCGATTGGTTGCTCGCACTATCTGGTCTTGCTGCGTTGTTCACTTGGGGTAGTATCTGTCTCGCTCACATCAGGTTTCGCGCTGCGTGGGCACATCAAGGACATACCTTGGATGAAATTCCATTCAAGGCTGCCTTCGGCGTCTATGGCTCATGGCTTGGACTAATTCTCATCTTCCTTGTCCTCATGGCCCAGGTAAACTCACCATTTCTCTCCTTCAGCACCTCAACACTAACAAATATTCCCAGTTCTACACAGCTCTTTACCCTCTCGGCAATGAAGGCAAAATCGGCACGGCAGAGGACTTCTTCAAATCCTACCTTGCTCTTCCCGTCGTTATCGTCTTCTGGATCTGCGGTTTCCTTTGGAAGAGAACTGGTTGGTTAAGAACCAGTCAGATTGATGTCGATACTGGCCGTAGACCAGTTGACTGGGACAGGATCAATGCTACGAAAGCGGAGATTGCGTCGTATCCTGCGTGGAAGAGGTTGTGTTATTGGTTGTTCTAGTGAAATGTGGAGGTGTGGTCACTGGGAAGAGGATGGGAAGGAGAAGCTCGAGATGTTCGGGTCACGTGTGTACAGTTAATGGTACGAAGTTGTAGATGTATGAGGCTTAATCCTTTGGGATTAATGTTGGATACCCACTAACCGCTCCAATATAAGGCGGTGCATACAATTCTCATAACGATAGTTTCCTTTTCTGTTGAGCTCTTGGCATCATGCTACGTGTCTCTTGAGAAATGAACGTGTTCTTCCTTGCTCCTGCATTGAATCATTGCTGTCTCCGTTGCCCCTCACAGTCCCTCAGCCACTACCGCGTATCGATCATCTTCCTTCTAAATCCTGTGTTTGGGTAGTGCATCGTCTCCCCAGTCAATAAATCACCAAGGCTGTGAACAAAGAATAATACAGGTTCCTCAATGAACAGACGTCCCAAACTAATGAGACTCAAGGTTTAAACATGTGCGAACTGTATCCTTTCAGGAGCAGAAAGACATCATTCTCAATACAAAACAACAAACAACACAAAGGAGCAGCGTATATACTATGAACAACCCTGACGGTCTATTTCAATTTCTCCTTTTAGCAATCAAGTCAACATACCGCATCACAATTGGAAATATCCTAACACCTGTTGTAGGTTCCGGAAAAGAGACCTACAGTCCTACCAAGTATCGCCATGCCTGGCCAGAGAGCAAAGCCGCACATGCGGGACAGCTTTCGACCTCAAGCGCCTCCCAAAAAGGAACATACATCTTCTCGGCCCTATATTCCACCAGAGGAATCAGAAAGACGATCAAAACTCACTCCTGAGGAGAGAGCAGCAGAAGCGTGGGCTGCACTTGACAGAGAAATTGAGGGAAAGAGACAGAATTGGTGGAAACCCAAGAGATCAAAGGCCACCAATCTCCCAAATGATCCAGAAGCGACAAATTCAGGCAACGAACATTCTGAAGATAGCACCGATTTTGGGTCTTTCTTTCGATCAGCAGACGAAGCAGGCTCTGACGAGGAACCAGCTCCTAGACCGACTTTCACAGCACGTCCTGAACCTAAGCCTGAACCATCTTCAGGTTCTGCAAAAGCTTTCTTTCATGGACCCAAGAGACCAGCATCATACAGCGCACCCAAAGCAGCTCGACAAGAACGCCAAAGGAAGGCAAACCAGCAAAAAGCTAAAGTTCGTCGTGAAGATCATATCCCAGACCTCCCCGAACCAACCCATTACTGGAATAAAGTCAAACGCTCTCAACGCCGAGATAAAGCACAATACAGTCCTTACTACCTCGATCTCATCGCCGGTCTTGCGTCTTTCAAGACCGATACCTCGGTTGCGTTCCCTATACCTAAGAGTTTTAGGTGTAGAGCGAGTGATTGCTTGATAGGTGAAAAGATCGGGTGTTGTCATCATGATCTGGGGAAGGTGTTGAGAGGGAGTGGGGAGATGTCGAAGGAGTGGCTTAGGAGGGAGCGGTTGCAGTGGCATCCTGATAAGTTTCCTGGTGGGGAGGAGAGGATGGGAAGGGCGAGGGAGTGTGCGGGGGAGGTGTTTGGGTTGTTTCAAAGATTGTTGGAAGGGAGGTAACGTCTGACATTTACCCTGGGCCTACTACAGTTGTAGGCTATGATCAATCATATCTCGTCTTATATCATATCCCCGTCCGTCGTTTATAATACTGTATCATTCACGTCTCATCAATCTGTCAATGAGATTCCTCCTTTTCCGCACTTGACACAACGCGCCTGAAGTGCTTCAGCAATCTGGTCCGGACCACAATTAATACAACGACCACGTAGAGGAGTAGCAACAAACACCAGAATTATATCAAGAGCAAACTCGGGTATCTGCAGCAGGGTGGTGTGTACGAGGTCAGATTTGGGACCTTGCAACATTTTTCGAAATCTTCTCCTGGCATATTCGACAGTAATAGCTTTGAGGGCATTCGTTGGTACAGGTAAAGTGTAAACATCTGAGACTGCAGAGAGGTAGTCTTCTTCGGTAAGTGGAAGGTTAAGCGAAAATTTGAACGTCCCTTCCGCGAGCTCCATCAGTGCCGGTACATCGTATTTGTCGGCTAAGATGTAAAGCATAGTTGCAGTTCGTATTTCGAAGCGAATCTCTCCGCTCTCATCGACTGGCTGAATGTAATTGCCGGTATAGAAAAACTTCAACATTGTTTCGACTGCTGCCGGATCATCGTCATCTAGCTCGACAACTCCGGTTTGTGCCTCCTAGAAACGTAAGATTTGGGACAAAGTAGATTGTTCTAAGAAGTACAACCTTAAACCCTGTCATGCATGCAGCATGCAAAACCCTCGATTGAGAACAAACGACCACACGATGAACTTTCCAAGATCTGTCACCACATACGATAGTCAAATCAGAGTAAGTACCATTATCGAAACACCTGTCTCTAATATCAGCTAGGCTCAGCTATTTGCTTAAGTAGACATACCTTGTGATGCTCTCTACAAGATTCTGTGCTTTGAGCATTATTCAATATGCCTATTGCTAAGAGAATAGGATGTTTCATAAAAGCTCACCGGATATACACGGTGAGAATGTGATTTGGATGAGAGTTTCGACCATCAAGTGTCAAGATGGCTTCTGTTCAACTATAAGTAGAAAGGGCCTTAAGACCTAATGCAGTGCGTCTCAAGGAAGGAAACTCTACTGGAGCGATCCGGAGTGCTTTGGCCCCACTCCCGCGGCAAGCGGGTCTTGGCATTCTGAATGATAGGGTCGAACATGATAAAACGTGGCTCCACTTGATCTTTACTTACTTACAGCGCGTACTTACATACAGCGCGTAAGTAAGTCCTATCCGAAGCAAGTTCGAGAAACCTGCTCTCACGTCACCTCGCGTTGTTATGCAGCAGAGCAGGTCACGGGTCAGATCACCCTTCATTCTGATAAATTGGTAGCGGAAGAGTTACTGTTCTAAGTCTGTAACTACCGATGCTTATATGCATCTACAAGCAATAGGCAGCGGTTGACAACAAAGGAGACTAATGTGTTAATCCTCGGGTGATAATTTCTCGCTTTCGAAAAGTATCTAATCCTTGTGACGTTGTGATGGCTACAGTGGTATCGGCTTTCTTCCTACATGGCACCGAAGTCTTGACGGGTTTAACTTTTCTGTTCCGAAACTCCAACCTTGTCTTAATGTAATGGACATGTCTTCCAAATATGAATGCACTTCTTTTGCTGCAGGTCACAACGAATTTGCCCGTGCAGTCATGGTCTTCGATATCCATCCATGCAAATTAACCCCAGCTGAAGACAGAGCATCACCTGTATATGCCGGCTCATCATCCGATTCATATAAATTGTCAATCCATTCATGTTCGCGAATAGCCCTCTCAGCGACAGGAAATCCAGTTTGCTCGCGAAGCCAAGTGAAGATGTTCCTGGTTGTCGATTCCGAGATGGCGTCATCCTCGTCAATCTCGCTGACTAACTCGTCGTAATTGACAACGATATTATCTCTTGGTTTCCCACTCTTCGTCCGTATTGGTATTTCAGGCAAAGTTGTGACTGCGCGCTCGCCATCTTGACAACGCCATCTCAATCCTTCATATTTGAGGCAGTGGGATTTCCCACATTTCGTGTGTTGACGAATGCCGAGGTCGATGTCCGCTATTGCTGTGGTACCAAAGGGACAGAATGGAAAGAGCGGTTGACTATCGTAGGGTTGTTCGTGGGCCAAGTACAGCAGTCGACATTCATCGGCGCGAGAAATCTCTTCTGTCTGATTGGCAAGTGTTAAGACAGGCTGTTGAATAAAAGACATCAGTGTTCCAGTCCATGCTGCCTCGTGAAGGTCAATTCTCCACCAGCCTGCCCAACCCTCTCGCAAAGCCTTTGTGTGTACTCCAGTGATAAAAGCACCGAGCCAGAGAAATGCGATGCTTTTATCACGCTTCTTCAAGACTTGAAGTAGAGTGTTTTTGTCCTGGATGATGTTGGAGTTGAGAAAGGCCGAGGTCCCTCGTAACCATGCCCCGCAGATGTTGCATGCCACATCTGGCTCGAAGAAGACACTTCCCAGTAGCGCTTTTGTTCCAACCACGTTGCAGCTCAAAGTGAGGAGCCCATACAGTATGTTGGGGTTTTGGACCCAAACTGGAGTCTTGAAAGTCGACTTCTTGTTGAATCGCACTTTGTTGCGAACTCGAGGAGTCGGTAATCGAACCCTGCTGTAGTCAAAGCTAGCCACAGGTAAAAGTAATGCCGCAGCCAGAGCAGCATGACACTGCTCAGCCACGTTGTGAAAGTCACAGTAATCAGAAAGATAGCGTAATGCGGTGGTGAAAGATGCAGCACCATTTTGAGCTGGAAGAGGAGGACGTTTCGCAGGGCGCGAAAGAGTGAAAGGGCTCTCGCATATAAGCTGTGTATACCACGGCGAAGGAAGGCTTTTACCTCTGCCGTTTTTAATAGCTGTTGTCCAGCCTCCTTCTAGTGCCGTGAGGGCTGCCCACCACCGCGCGGCGTCATCATCAACGTCGCCTAGGAATATCGCTGCGGAGGACGGAGATTGGGATTCATCGGCTAGCTCGCTTTCATCTTCCCATGCAGCCTCAAATTTGCTATATTCAGGGCCAGATGCACCAGGAATGATTTCAGCCCATCGTGCGGACAGAATGTAGGTCCAAGCAAGAATAAGCAAAGCTTCCCTTGCAGCTATGACTTTTAGAGACTGACTTTCCAAGTTGGCGGGGGCACAACTGACCTCATATCGTATACATTGGACTCTCTGGACCCTCTGGAAGCTAGGGAAATTTCCCCAGGGTCAGGGGGCAAATGTGGTGGCTCATATGTCAACCGTATATTTAACAACTTGATCACAACCAGACTGGGTAATGATTCTGGTCTCACGCCAGCCGGGAAGATCAGAATTATGGAGGAGTTTGAGAGGGTGAAAAGAGAGTTTCGCAGTGAACCAGATGAACCTGAAGAATGGGGGTTCTCTGTGCTAGGCGCGCACGATGATTATACGAAAGATATCAGCGGCGGGGTCATGCTAGTTACTGCAGATGAGATGCGCCGGTCGTTCGATCCTGTAATCAGGCAGATCATTGATTTAGTCTTGGCTCAAATTAATAGCATTGGGTACTGCGAGGTTGGACAAACGGTAAAAATGGTTTTGTTGGTGGGGGGTTTTGGTGAAAGCCATTATCTTCGGACCGAGCTCGAGAGGGCTCTGGATCTATACTCGGTCCTACTTCGATGGCCTGACGAACAGTAAGTAGTTAGAGCATGCTTCGGACACTCTGCTCCTAGACATCACTGACAATGTTATAGATGGAACGCCATTGTCCGTGGTGCAGCATTGAAAGGCCTTGCTACAGATCAGCCTCAACCCGAAGTACTTGAAGTGACAAGTCGAAAAGCCCCAGCACATATGGGCTTGATTGTGGCTCGTAAGTTTGAGGAAGGATACCACGATGAATCAAAGAGGTATGATTTTGCTTGAAGGCAGATAACCCAGCGCTCATTGGTACCTAGATTTTGGCACGCTGCCATGGGGGAGTGGAGATGTAATAATACCATGGACTGGATGGTAAAGCACGGCGAGGATGTTGCTGACACGAGTCCTCGTTCCTTCGCCTATTGTCAATGGGTGAGAAAAGATGCATCGCTGAAACTAACGTGCAAGGTACGCGTCAATCTTTATCATCGATTACACGCTCTATGCTGACAGACTTTCTCTTCCTACATGAAGATATACTACTCGTGTTCGGAAGTCGCACCATACTACTACGATGGTAAGGAGACCCACATAATACTGCCGTACAGGATTGACAAAAACAGGCTGGGTTGAGGAGGGCACCATGTCACTTGACCTGAACACAATAAAGCGCGACATAGAGAGGCGGCGCGGTCAGGATGGCAAAGAATACTTCTACATTCGTTTTGAGATTCTCGTAAAGTTTGATTCAGCATCAGTGGAGTATCAGTGGAAATGCCGAGGCGAGTGTTCTTCTCGTCACTCACAAACATAAGAAAGCTGACCAGACAAAGGTAAAGTATATGATGTGCTCAAATGCAAATACCAAAGATAGGAGAGTAGCAAGAATTTTGAGGAGTGATTGTGTTGGGACAAGCACATGGATGCTTCGAAGTACGTATTCGATTCGTAATTGAATAAAAGGAGTAAATATCGGTCCTGTATTGTAGACTTATCTGAGCCTAGCTAAGAGAAACAAAATCGCAAAGCTTGCAAGCCACTTGACCAGGTGCTTTTCATCCCGCTCAATTTGATCAACATGTCCATGAGTGCAATGAAGCAAATGCGAGCACAGCTATTCGTGAACTTGTCTTTTGAGTGAAAAGAAACTTGGAAGGAAATTCCACTGGCAAGCCAAAGACCATGAACTTTGTAGGTCAATAGTATAAGAAGTTGTAGAAAAGTTACGATCTGAGCAAATGCGTCTGAATGAATTTCAAATGGGTTAAAAGACATGTCACGCTTTATAGCCCCGGTCTCGTGGCATTACCCTTTTCTTAACTCTTACGTGTAGTAATGGACCTCCGAGGTTTTCGCTTACTGACATTCCTAAATCCGGGTATTTCATCAATCCGGTTGGCTACTTGTTGACAGAGAGGCAGTGCTTCGATGTTGAGACAAAACGTGCTGTCGTGGGTCACTGCACTCTTAAGGTTTTCAAGAAGTGGCGCGCGCTTCGAAAACACTGATACATGGGAAACAGAGAGGAGTCTTGGTAGACAGGATGTGGATGATTCGAAGATAAGGACGACGAAAGCACCAATGGACTGATAGAAAGGGGTGGTATTGTTGCGCGAGCTCTGCAAATAATCAATAATAAACAGAAGGAAGGAAGATGTTTCGCAACAAGTCGCATTATGTCAGGAGCAAGCTCAGACCCCTCGCTTAAAGCACGTGACCCATCCTCTTCAAGCCTCTCCACTACCTAGGTACTCGAACATACCCCATGCCAGATCTCACTTCAGTGGGTACAGATCTCAGGCATCCCTTCGTTAAAGGCTAGCGAATTGGAATTTCATCTACTCGTACGTATCTGATATACATGTAACGATCTCACACCCCATTCTTGCCTTATCGGCTTCACCTTCCGACTGTAGTGCTACTTAGATGCAGCTTATCTCACTCCTCCAATTTCAGTTCAACATATCCTTCCAAACTTTATCCCATACATCACTTCTCGCTACCCATTCATCTGCATTGAATTTCATTTCTTCCCTTACACTAACTCTTCATCTCCATTCCTTAAAAACACTCTCACCATGTCATCCCCAACTGCGAACCAAGACCAAAGCCCCTCAACCTACGCAACATTCCGCTATCTTACCAGAGATACCATTCCACTCCCCTCACCACACCTCTACCACCTTCCACTCCTCTCAGACTTCGCCGGCATCCGCTCCCTCCCCCTAACTGACATAAAAGCCTCCATGTCCCAGTCTCCCTCGCCCTTCACCCTCTCGAAACAAGGATTCACAGCAATCCGTTCCCCTTCCGCCATGTTCTCTCCCCCATACACTGCACCTTCCTGGAACGACGCTTTCATTTTGAAAAACGTGTATATAAAAGAAGTCGAAGAATTACTTCTAAAAGTCACAGGAGGGAGGAAAGTGTATACAGATCAAGTTGTTATTAGGACTGCTCTTCACACCGAGGTGGACTCTTTGGCTACGAGTCAGGACTTACCTACTCCTCCTGGTACGCTCTCTTCAAATTATCACCAATTCCCATTTCGAAATCTCATTATATAGATATACGAAGTAGCCGTTTCTAACCCCAATTACTAGGAACACCAGCATCAGAATCCCAGACCCCATCCCCAGAAATCGATTTCCCAAAAATCATCGGCATAGGCGTAGGTCAAGGCGCCTCACCCGCCCCAAAAGTGCATCTGGATTTCGCCCCTCTAGGCGCACGCGTCCATCTCCGAAAATACCACCCCTCGACCACCCATCACGCTCAAGAAATCATCACCGCCGAAGATAAAATCCTGTCATCTCACAACCTAACACTTGAGCAACTCGGACCGTCGGGGAAATATGATGGTCCAAGATGGGCAACATTCAGTATCTGGCGCCCCCTGAAGAAGGTGGAAAGAGATCCATTGGCGGTGGGTGATTGTAGTACGTTTCCGAAAGCGGATTATGTTGATTTCGATGTTTTGTTTCCTACTATTGGGGCGAAGGAGAAGGGGGAGACGCATTGGTGAGTTGGCTTTTCTTTTTCTTGCTTTTTCTTTTCTGTTTCTTTTTCTTTGATCTGTATAGATATCGGATTTACAAGTTTCAAGTGATTAAAATGGAAAAGGAGGAGATGTGGAGAAGGGATCAATAAATGGTTGTATATTAACGTTGTGCGGATAGGGAAAAAGCTTTCTTGGCTTATGGACCGAAGAGTGAGAGGGTGGGCGAGAGACATGAGTGGTATTGGTACGTCCTTTTCCCTTTTTCTCTTCTCCCATTTTGTCTTTCCTCTCCTCATCGCCCTTCCTCTAACCTGCCCCTTCTCCTCTCCTGTCTCCCCCATTCCTTCCCCCTTCTATCTTCCTACCCTCCTCCCCACCACCCCATCCCCACCTCGCCCTTCCACCAACACCAATACTAACCCATATAGGATCAAAAACCAAGACCCCTCCGAAGTCCTAATAATCCAACTCTTCGACAGCCTCGCAGAAAAAGAAGGCCGAGGAATGGGAGGGGTGTTATGCATAGTAGCGTGTGCCTTGAGAGACAGGATGATAATTTGCCTGCTAGAGAGAGCTGTGAGGTTCGGTGTTGTGTTATTTGGTAGTGTTTTATTCGTTGATGGGTAAGGGGGGAGGGAAGTGGGATAGGGAGAGTGGAGGGGTGGAAGAAAGGAGGAAGGGAGGTGAAGGAGCTTAGATGTAGGATTTTAGATTTAGTAGGATAACGGAGAAATGAGAAGCAAGAACTGAGAATCCAAACCAAAAGATTTGAGAATTAAGATTGAAGAGTGGATAAAGAATCGAGACTTTTCAAAAGAATCGAAGACCGAGAGTTTCTCAGAGAACTAAGGACTCAGATCTGGGAACTTGGATTTGGATTTGAGAGCTAAGGATTCAGAGCTAGGTATTAAGGACTGAGAATTGAGGACCAGGATCTAGGAAAGCGGAATTGCGAATAGTGATTGAGAAACGAGAAACGGAAGTAGGAAACGGGGATTAGAGAACGGGGCTTAGAATTCGAGAATTAGAAAACGAGAATTGGAAAACAGAAAGTAGAAAACCGGAACCGAAAACCGAAGAGAAAAGTAGAAAACGGGAAACGAGAAGTAAAAAAACGAGAACTGCGAAATAAGAAGCGGAAAACGGGAAATAGGGAATAGGAAGTAGAATACAGGAAGTAGAATACAGGAAGTAGAATACAGGAAGTAGAATACAGGAAATAGGGAACGGGAAATAGGGAACGGGAAATAGGGAACGGGAAATAGGGAACGGGAAATAGGGAACGGGAAGTAAGAAACGGGAAGTTTGGCTTCGGGAATTGGGATACGGGAAGTGGAAACAATAAGTAGAATGCAGGAAGTGGAATACAGGAAGTTAGATCCGGCAATTAAACAACGAGAATCAAACAACGAGAATCAAACAACGAGAATTAGAAAACGAGAATTGAAAAACGGGAATCGAGCACCGGTACTTCCCCTCAGGAACTAGACCGAGAACTACAGAACTAGAACAGATCCAAGAACCTAGATCTGGATCCAGATCTAGGGATCAGGACTTGAAAGATCATTAACAGCAAGTACAAAGTCACAACACTACCAGTGTCACAAGTAAGCCTAGCCCCAGCCCCAGCCCCAGCACCCGACTCATACCCCATATTTACCTCACGAACGACTGACTGCATAGTATATAGAAGTACCCAGCAAGCAGCATTGTCACTTCAATACACAGCGGATGGGAGTGTAATAGGGTAGCACATCGATTGATTACTGGTATATAACAACACCAAAGCAATAAGCCAATACTCGCACGCGGGATATACAACGCAGCCAACCAAGCGACCAACCAAGCAACCCTTTTCCAAAGCAAGTACAACCATAACACCAACAATACTCCGACCCATACACAAGACCCACCATCCCCAATACCCTTCACCATAAACCATCACCATGCCACATTCATTCCTCATCCACACCTACTCCCCATCCTTCGCAGAACCGGACTCCCAAAGCGCAAACCCATCCTCCGCCTTCTCAATCGGTTCCAACAAACTCGCTTTAGGACCAGCAACAAAGCTATCCCTCTCCATCAACGTATCGATATCAAGCTGCGGTACATAATCCTCTTCAACCTCCTTCCCCTTCCCCTTAACCTCAGCCGAGAAATCAAAAGAAGTAGGAATCTCAGCTTGTATCTGGGCCTCAACCTGTTCCTCAACATCCTCTTCAGTCTCTTCCGAAGCGATGATGAAGACAGATTTCTCATCACAACCTTCTGCGTAGAAATCTTCTGCTGCTAGATCACCGAGAGGAGAGCGATCTAGTTCGATTTTGCCTTCGGCTTCATCTCTCTTACGACGAACGGCTCGGACACGGGCTTTGATTTCTTGCATGTCCATTTCTGTTCTCTCCAACATGGCCTCAGAGCTCAATACGGTGCGAGTCTGGCTCACGTCATCTGGAGGTGGGACGTTCTCTTTTCCTCTATTGTCACGTTCTCTAGCCGCGGACTCTTCATCGGAAGAGATGTCTAGCGTACAAGCACCATGCTCCATCAAATTCGTAGCTAGCTCCTCTTCAGTATCCTCATGGATATCAAAGAACCACGACTCTTTTGCTGTAGCTGTATGCAGAACCGGGATTGAAGAGAGACCTTCTTCAATTGGAATTGAAGTCGAAGTGGCAGATGCTTGACGAGCGCTGTATGAGGGAATCGTACCGGAGAGAGCAGCGTCGATACTGAATCCCAGACCAGTGGATGCACTTGAAGCACCGAACTTGGGAGGATCGACGCGCGTGAATGGACTTGCAGTCTTACGACGATTAAGGATTCCAACGCGCTTTCGTGTTGGGCTTCGTCCAGCGGGAGCACTCAATGGTGTAGCATTGTTTCGAGAAGTATCGAGTTTATGGATTGGTGATCTGGCAGATAGGATTGGACGACGAGGAGACGCGATGGGTTTGAGAGAGGAGAAGTTGTTGGATTCTGGAGAAGGAGGGGCGCGGGTGAGGAAGTAATTAACCGGCTTGCTCAAGGAATCTTTCGATGATCCATCGGGGCACTTCGATCGCTTTGGTGATAAGAAGATGACAGGGTCAATGTTCTCTGAATTATCAATGTCGGACTCGAAGCTTGCAGCTTTCCTCTTGCTGGGTGGAGAGAGGGCGTTTGATAGAGCTAGAGGAGAAGACGTGAGACTCATGATGGAGATGGAGGGGATTGGACAATTAGGTGCAACGAGTGTGGGGTAGTGGTGTGGATGTGCATACCATTCTGACGATTCTTGAGCGATGTGAGGTTCTGAAGTCGTGAGCTGTTCAAGGGCGCGAAAGGCTGCCTCGTAGTTGCCATTTGTGTTGCCATTGCGTCGACGTTGAAGCTGTCCTTCACTTGAGCCTTCTGAACCTGTCGAAGAATGGATCGAAGCTTGAATGCAGGTACGACAAAAGATCAAAGGTATCCTTCGACGTAGATGCCCAGCAAGTAATTGATCAATCAAAGCTTGCAGTGGTTATCATTTCTCCCTTCCTTCCTTTGCTGTGTGTGGTCGACGTCGAATTGTTGTTTGTTTATCGTCCTTTTTCCTTCCAAACCCAAGCTGCCACGAAAAACAACAAGAATAGAAATCGTCGACTCAGATCGGGGGGAGGAGCATATATCAAGACCCTCTCTTTCCTCACAGCTGTCTCTTTGCTGCGCTTCGAGTGGCAAGGCTCTTCCCTACCCGGAACACTGATCTTGTTTCTGGCTCTTCTCCCTGCAGACGGGGCGCAAGAAGGGGTAGTAGCGCATGCACCTCCACCGCGTCGAAGCGTGTTCCTCACGCGTCAGGCTCCAATCGTCGTCGCTCGCCAAAGGAACCGGCTCTGGGATCGCTCCAATGATCTGGGCGTGCTGGGATCGGGAATTGGGAGCTGAGGGCGGGCCAGATTCATGCGGATGCGTTTGGGCGAGATGAGTGGAGGAGTCTTGACGCCGAGATGCAGGGGAATAAAGAGGGAGACGATGTGAGAGGTGGGTGACACGCTTCACCACATCCAACGCGAGTATAAAAGGAGACCGCGTCCCCGGCGTGGGTTCGACGTGGAGGGCGACTTGCATAAAGGTGAGAGAGCGCGACGGAAGGTTCGTGAGGTGTTCATAAGATATGCATTATGAACAGCTCACGATAATGCTTCAGTACTCACCGACGATGAGACTTTGAGTTGGGATTATAGCCGCTCATAATGAGGGATGTCCTGGTTTAAGAGAAGTATATTTTCATCCTTATCTGTCACTCTTTTCACTCATCGGCATTTACTTGCTGTCTCTCACGCTCTACACAGAATGCCTCTCCATCCCAACCTGAGGCCGAACGACCACGAAAAAGTCTTCAGGTCGTGTTTCTGGCCTCTCATGCAGCCCATCGAGGACACCGCCAGTCCAATGAACTCTCATTCACGGGGTCTCAGTGCTTTCGCATAAATGTCCAATAGGCGCTGTATCGATTATGAGGGAAGTCCTTGGGTTGGAGAATCATATCTCTGATTCTATCGTCGTCGATTTCCATCCATCAGCATCTACTCTCCGACATCTCAATCCATATCGCAATGCCTTGACGTCAAGCTTTGGCTAGAACTATGGCCGTGTGAGCCATTACGAGGAAATCCAAGGAACAACAATATGGTCGTAGTTCTGGCCGCTTGACATCGTCATATCCGGAGCCCAGAACACCGAACACTTTATCAATCCTCTTCCTAAGGCTGCTTCTTGGTCTCTCAAGCGACACAACATAGAGCAATCATGATGAGTCCGAACTCGAAGAATCACCCATCGAATTTCCAGCTTACCTCCTTAACTACATCTCGTGCCATTTCGTCTCCCCAACCAGATCCCGAAACCCCTTTTTGTAAACCTCACTTCGTTTTGGAAATGCTATCAGTACACCTAGCCAGAATCACGACCTCCCACCCCAAGACCTAATCACGTCAAAACGGTCGTGTGCCTGCGACCTCATCCATCCAACCATTACACCATAACACTGCAAAGCTCTCCCACCCAACCATTTCCCAAGCATGACTTTGAGTGAACGAGGCTATACTTAACCCATATTGAGCACTGCCCGGTGAGCCTGTGAGATCCATTTCTATGGGACACATCTCGGTCGAGGTCGATGTCACGGTCGAGGTCGAGGCCTAGGTCAAGAATACGAAGACCTAGTATCGTCGATGAGTTCACGTTCTATTCTCATGTGCATGATGCTTCACCCGCTGAATCAGGACGTGATATGGCCGCCTCGTCATTCTTCAAGTACATATTGCTTCATCATCCACATCAGGACGTGATTAAGCAGCCATCCGTACATCACGTTGCGTCTCGCCGATTTCAACCAAGGTTTGCAAAGCAAGACTGAATCATATTGATAATGCTAAGGCCAGCGCAATCGGATATCATCATTATCATGTAGCCATTCTCTCGACCAAGTCTCATGATGGAAGGTAGGCTTCGCTGTAACGATCGAGGTAAGGACTGTGGCTGCAAGGCGTAAAGTCTGGCTGAAAGGACCGCAAATGGTAGAGTAAGAAAGCAAAGAAAAAGAAAAGCAGCAAGAGGAAATACTTGCGAACCCATCATCACCCATCATCATCCATCAATTTCCATCCAATGCCACCACCTCCTATCACGGCCACCATCTAATCAACCTCACCCAATCGCGGCCCGCCCCCTTGCCATCCCTCACGCTCATAGTACCGAAACACCAAATCATACCCATCAAACTCATGCACAATCCTATCCAACCTCTTATACCCTCGAATCTTCTCCATCTTCGCGCTTCTCACCGCCCCATTCTTCACCTCCTCCAACACATCCAACCCTTCCAACCCCAACTCTGCCACACCAACCTTAGCCTCAAACAAGGTGACGCTGAAACGACCCGGCTTGAAGATATTCACCACATGTTCAATCACCTCGTGAGTCTCGCGTCCGGTTTGACGACCTGGGACGTTTGTCTCGAAAGATGCGTAAGAGCATTGCGGTTCGGGCGTGACGTGAACGGTAAAGTAATGCGTAGCTGTACCTGCTTGATCAGGAGCTGGAATCACACCGTTGGCTGAGAAGCCGCAGGGAGTGAAGAGATAGGCGTCGACGCGTGCATCTGGGTATCTGGATGTAGGATAAACATCTGATAGACCGCAAGTCTCTGACACCACCGTACCAAGTGCGTGGCCCTCCGTGCTGAGATCTTCGGGGTAGCTAGCGTCATCATCTGGAGTGAAGGCTCCATTGTCAGAAGAGGTCTGGCTGAATATGTCAAATGTCTCGTCGTTGGCGGTGGTGCTGCCGGCTGTGGTACCGCTCAAGGTTGAGTTGGTCATGTTGGCTCCACTCAAGTCTCCCACACTTTCGGCTGCTTCTTTACGTGCCCGATCTGCCCTCTCAGAGTGTTTGCCCTCCGCGACCGCACTCGCGTGTTCGAGATAGAACTGCTTGGCATTCTCTTGATCGAGGTCTGTCATCAGGATCTCGAGAGTCTCATCGTCATTCTCCAGGCCCTGTCCCAAAGCGAATGAAGAACTGGCAGGAAGGTTCAAGATCTTCGTCTCGGTAGGGATTCGCTCGCTATCTGGAGTACGTGGCGGTGTAAGTGTGGTATTAGGAGTTGTCAAGTAGAGGTACCAATGATCTCCATTCATCTTGCCCACCATGTATGCACTGCCACCAAGGAACATGTCGTCCAGAAACTTGACCTCCTGCTTCCAGCTTCGGTGTGGGCCATGCTGCTTGTCTGGAAACAAGAAGTTCTTACGACTGTAGAAGACTCGGTATGGCGTGGCAGCAGTCTTGATATCATCCACCGATTCAGTATTGTGGAATGAGAATCCAGCTTCAACCGCGGCAATCTTCAACATGCGACGAAGTCCCAGGAGTAGAGTAGTTGTCCCGCATGTCTTCAGAATAAGCTTGTGTGGAAAGACAAACATGCTTGACTCTGACAAGAGGTATGCATCGACGTGCTCGGACTCTACGACAGAGAGAACCTTGCAGTTGACCAAATCTAGCATATCCTTCCATGTCTCGGCCTGAACCGCCTTGAGTCCATTCTTCTTGGTTGTAGGCGGAAGAGCATCCGCAGATGGCGCAAACCAAACTTCTAGAAGCTTTTCGGGGCCTTCGAATGCATTGCTGCTATCAAGATCGATGGTAGCCTCACGATTGATCGTAAGTTGTGGCGTACCTTCGGAAGGCGAGAAAGTGTATTGGGAAGGTATCTCAAGGTTGACCATAACTATTCAGTAGCAGATGTCCCGGCTAGCTGATGTGATATAGTTCGTGCTTAAATTTGGGTCAAGCGTGACGGGCAAGTACTGTGAAGCACTATCTGCCACTCAGACGAACCTTGCGGTATTCGCCTGAGAAGAGAAGGCCCACAGAACCGTGGGTGATATCGAGTGCTGGCGGTGCCAGCAGAATATGTAGGTATGAGTTGTCTTTGGGGATGTTATGGAGGTCGGGTGCACAAGGGAATGAAGAAGTCCTTTGCGGAGGGAATGTTGGCTCTTTGGTTGACCTCGCTCTGGTAGATGCCGATACCGTGTATGGATATCGGTTCTAGCAGATGAGGGTTATCTGCAGTTTGGGATTTTTATGTTCGGTTTGTGGGTGGGAGTCGTGCTATCGAGGCCTGGAGGTGAAGAGGTCAGTAGGAGAATGGCAAATGGGACAAGGGGAGTGAATGTTTCGACTTTAGGTGAAGCTGGAATGATGCGAGTCGTTAATCCTCTTACATGCACAACAGACCTGCTGATAAACAGAAAAGCGGTGGGGTGATAGTGGAATGTAACCTAAATCAGGATCAGATGCGAGAAGAGCTTACTTGGCAGGCTTAGACAAGAATCTAAGTAGGTCCTTGGTGCTCATAGAGTAGTTGAGGTGAATGTGTAGAAAGTTTGTGGCGTCGCAGTACAGCGTCTAAAACACTGTCCCTGTGACGATGTACGAACGTACGTCCAATTCTGTAGCTAGAGACAATTGAAATTATTCATCTGGAAAGGTGGCAATTGATTTGCTTGGTTTGACGGAGCTTGAGTTGTGGCGATAGCAGGAAGGAAGAGTGGTGTTGTTCACAGCTTCAAGAAATATTTTGTCGTGTGCTTGCTTAAAACGTCATAGTTAGGAAAAGCTTTGGCATGTGTCAAATAGAATTACCAACTTACCAAGAAGAACTATGGATATGAAGTTGGCTGATGCTCTAGAAGCCAACTAGAACAATGCGAGAGTGGTAGATTGGTGTCCAAGACGATGGGGTTGCGACGGTTGTGTTGATCGAGGGGTAAATTCAGTCTCAGTGAGCGATTTTTGGGCTTGAAAATTATTCAGGCGCGACCTCCGTTAATCCCTGCTGAAGCCCAACGCCAAGGGAACACCCGCCTAATCCCGATTACCCCGCCAAAATAGCTACCTGTCACAGCAGCTTAAGGAGATGAAGTGAAGGCGGAAAAACATGTGCTTTGTTCCACAGCTTATCCTCTATCTTTGTGAGTGGATTATGCTTTGGGAACCGAGCATCTTTACGTATCCAAAGTTGAATCGTCGAGCTGATTAGATTCGGTCAATTCCCCTGAAATCTTTCGATTGTACCCATGGCTATTGTCTTGTCTTGTTGATGAGGATGCATGCTCTTCGGTCGGAGACAATTGTGAAGGTGAATAGGGCCAACAAGCCAGGTAGGCGATTCGATTTCGAGGACCAATTCCGAAGCACATCATCTGTTCCTCATTTGAGGCGCTTTTCAAGGTTTATCTCTTGCTGAATCGGCGGACGAGTGTTTTGCAAAAACATCTCGAGTCATCAGCTACTTGGTTTTGGGAGCTATCTCACTATAGATGGTGTTTGCATTCCAAACGTAAGGATGTATAAATGTGAATAGAAGAGATTGAGGATGGTACCTTACTAGAGCAATTTCGCCTGGTGTAGGAACATAGAGAAATCTGCAATTGTTGTTATCTATCCTGGGTATTGTTGTAATATCAAATGTTGAACTCCGACGCCAGCCCAATGATCCCATAATGTCCATCCGCTCCATAATGCATACCCCTCCCATATTCAACTTCTGTCAACTCAGACTTTCGCTTTCTTCCGGACCATACCAGACGTGAGAACATTGACTTGCGGTGCTGCTGGCGCTGGCGATTCTACCTCGTCTCCTTTCCGTTTCTTCCTCACCAATCCCATTTGCAAAGTTTTCACTCCCGATGCAGCTGCCTCAGTTTTGACAGGAACAAATTTCGTTCCGGTGACTTCCTGACCCCAAGCATCCCTCATCTCACCCCAAGCACCAGAACGAACTTCGTTGATCCAGCGGTTCGAGCTCGATGCAGCAAGCTCGAGGTTTGCAAAATCAAGGCGTAAAAGAAGTTCTGTGACACGCTTGTAATCCGATTCATCTACGGTGATCTGGCCTCTACCTTCTGCTGGCCATGTGTAATATGCGGTATCCTCGGGTCGATCGAGCAGGTAATTTTTATTTTGGGTTTTGATGCGTGGCTGACGGGGAACGATTGGACCTGTGAGTTTCTTCTTCTCCAGTCTTCGAGGTTTCGAAGACCGTCTTGACTGCTGAGAATCAAAAGAATCCGTCGGCTTCAAGGGCGGGCTCATTGGCTGGATCTGACTCGAAGCTGTAAAGGAGGTCATGGGAGAGGATAATGGTCCGGGCTGGCTAGATCCAAAGTCGGTGGTTTGAGTGTTGTATGTCAACATCGTACTTTGGCTGTCACCAAGGACAGATGCAGTAGGTTCGTGCTGGACTTTAGGTGAAAACACAATCCATATGAATCCAACCAGTCTTCCAGCAGAACACTCTTGTCTGAAAGCCATCATATCCCAGAATTGGTCAATGGTTTTGACACTTTTCCAACGGCCGTCATCATTACCGTGTCCCTTGGTAATCTCATCATCAAGCTCGTCTAAATATCGTGCCTTTGGGTCGTCAGGGTAGTGAGGGATGAGACACCTTGGTGGGACATCATCAGGGTGCCTGGATATGATGGACAGAGGGTGCCCCACTGTCCAATTTTTATTCACTGTTGATACTTTTGGTATATATGACCGTGTTTCGTGGCTGTCGAGTCCTGGGACAATGAGGTATCCTTTGATCGTATCCCACTCCGAGGTCTCCAATGCCTCGGGTCGTTCTATCAATGGGTCGAGAACTTTGCACCACCATTTCACCAATCCTCTATCATCCAGTACATGCTTGCCGCTGTATTCGATGCTTCCTGGGAAGAGGTACTGATCTTGTGCTCGTGCGAAGAGAGAAACAACACTCCGAATGGTCGTTCTTTCATGCGTCCTGATGAGATGCCGCAGAAATGCACCACTGATCTCCTTAATTGGGGAAGGAGACCCCTTTGGCAAACCCAGGGGATGCAAATATCCTGTAGAGTCTGCCTTGGACACGAAGAACGTTGTATCGTATGCGGTCGAATAAATAAGGACCTCGATGGCGAATGCTAACACCTCTTTCGATTCAGCGCCATGCTTCGCAGATATCGAGACGGTCAGAAAATGGCTTTCGCAGTATGTTCGATCGGGACGAGCTCCTGGAGGTGCAGAATATATTGCAGAAGTTCGAGTAGGAGGGGTAGAAAGGTGGTATATTTTGAAGCTGGCGCCGAGGGGAAGAACTGTAGCGAATTGTTGAAGCAATGATGTACCAATCGATGTTTTAATAACCGGCCGTTCATAAGCAGCCATGATCAAATAACATGCCAAAATATCGAGCGCATAGTTTGTGAGATGTGAAGTTCAGATTCCGAGACGTCGTCGAAGCGCGACGGGGGACGCGATCGAGCTAGAGCTTGCTGGAAAGGGTTTAGCGTTAAATATTTATTGAACTTCAACTCGAACTATGCGAGTCGAGGGACCTACCCAAGGCTGAACAACGACAAGGAAGGAGACAATGGCTTCGAAAACGACAGCAAGGTCACTTCAAAGCATCGTCAGGAGGTCGAGATATACCTGCGAATGCGCCAGCTCGAAATACCCACGGTCCAACACCATCCGACCATTTTCTTCTTCTGCATCAACGAAAGATGTACCTCAATATGAGAATGAGAGGGCTGAGAGACCAAGATGGTCATATACACCAGAGGCGATGAAAGCACCCGTTTCATGGAGGATAAAGGATCCAGAGAAGGCATGGGAATGCAACAGTGATCCTGCGAAATTAGACCGATTCTACATCAAGTTCTTGGGACAAGGAGGCGACAAGCTATTGTCGGATGAGATCAAATGGCTGGCAATCACGCACAAGAGCTTCGATCAAGGGCGAAGAGGATTCAATGACAGGTTGTCGTTCTTGGGTATGGAGTTCCTGCAAGCACTGCAAGCAATGGACATCATATACTGACTGCTATGCTAGGACGACGAATCCTGAATCTGCAAACAAATCTGGCCATACTACACTCTGGAGATGCTGCCTCGAATGCAGCAGCCCTACCAGGGCCTCCGAACGATGACCGAGTACCTTATAAACAACCTGCGTTGGCAGGATTAGCAAATTTGTCTGCTCAGCCACTGAGTGAGGTGTTGACAAAGCAAAGGCTTGGTGGTTTGGCGACACAATTTGGAATGAGATCCATCCTCAGGTGGAAACCGAGAAACGTATGAGGCTGCGGTTCATACTCCAGAGTAATGCTGACTAGGAACAGGTTCAAAACATGGAGGGCTCAGGTATCGATGTCGTGTTGACCACCTCCTTATATGCGATCATTGGAGCGATTGCTCTGCAAAAGGGTGGAGATGTTGCGGCAGAAGTTGCAAGGGAGAAAATATTGAAGCCATTAGGAGTGTTATAATAGGATGCATATCATGGCGCATGAGTGGCGTTGATGTAGAATACTGTAAATTATGGGAGTATCTCGACCTCCAAGATAAAATGGATCGCAACCGGTTCAACAAAGGGATGCAGGTTACATATTGAAACTGCATGAGCTTCAACGCATGATTGACAGCTGCCAAGTGGCTTACCCATACACAGGACGACACTTTTGGGCGTTTTTTATGGATGCCAAAAATTGTTCCCCTATTAAGATTATTATATTAACTGCCAAAGCAATAGTTTGGGAAGAACTCTCCATGTCACAGTCGTCGAAGACTTATGTGTGACTTGACAACTCTGCACCGTCAATGATTTGTTCTTGGTTCTAAATTCACATTCATGGTACCTTACGACGCTTTACATACTTTATGGATTCTCTTGCTAATGGCTCCTGTGCTACTGTCGTGTGCGACGTACTAATCAATGTTCTCATAATTAGTTCTGTTTTGATTATTCAAAATCAAAGCGCCTCTAGATGACAGGAGGCCCACTTCTCGAAGAGACAATGATGGAATTTGTTAGATGAGGTGTCTTTAAATATCATTTTTCCGAGACATGCTTTGAGTCAGGCTTGAATATCTTCGTGAGAAGTCGTATCAATCCTCAAGCGTTTGTGCTCTGGGTTGGGCAATGGAATAGGCTTACGGCCACATTCCAGGCATAATCCTTGGAATATGAAAATCATCGTTCCTCATCGTGACCATGAGACGTTCACAAAGGCTCAATTGGAGGATCTTGTAAACGACGCAGACAAAAATGGCAGGTGTCCAGCTGGACTAATCGTACTGACAACGTCAGGGTCCTTTGAAAGTAGGTTTTCGAAGGTTATCGGAAGTAGCGTAAACTGGGTACGTACATATTAACATGCTCCCCAGACCGATCATGACACGCATACTGCCACAGGCTGCTTTAGCTCCCTCTCTCAGAATGGTTTAAACAATTTCTCTGGCACGCGCTGATGTGCAAATAGTGTCGGGTCATCAGAGATGAAATGCACCTCGAGAAGGTTCTTCCTCTCATCCACTTTCATGAGAGCAGCTCTGCTTAGGCGACATAGCTCAGGCTAATGGGTCCTTCCTTGGTAATAGAATGTTGGCACAATCAATATCGGTATCATGAGCTGCGAAACCAAAGACAGAATGCTAGCAAGCGCGCCAATGTGGGCATGATCGAGTATGTCAACAGAAATCGGCTCCAACTTCAACAAAAAGCACAAGGGGCTAAAGTTATGCTAGGAACTCCTTTCGAGAAGTCGCCAAACGATCTTGAGTGATATCTAAGTGTTCTTCGAGATGGCGCTTTTGATCATGAACAGGACACCCTGGAGTTTCTCACCGAGTACGCAGGTTAGGCAATAACGGACAAATGAAACAACATATCTTGAAATAACAATCTCGGCTAGAAACACCAGAATTCAGTGTTCGAGTTGCAAAATACTCTTCAGTGGTTGATGGAATGTGGGTTGCGAGAGACGCGTAAACTGCACCCGGATCATTGGATACTCCGCGTGCACATATGTTTCACACCCGATGATCTTGACAAGATTCTACTTTAGATAGGAAGGAATGTTAACAGTTGGCCAATATAAGATAGTCATCGATCATATCGCCAATTTGAAAGAACATAGGTTCCGCATCGGACGTTCGAGCTGAAAAGTGTTGTTCTTCCACTATCGTAGCCAAGTTCAAGATTTGAATGAGTTGCATATTGGATTCCAGATAACACATGTAGAATTTGAGTAGGAGATATTCTATTCTGTTCTACTCCTTTCTTACGCTGCTCCGAAGTCGAAAAGGAATTACTCTGCTCTCCCAATCATCTAAGTCCTCGATCTCCTGTCTTATCTCTGAATCAGTCATTATCTTGGTTCGCTTCGGAGCCGCTTCAATTGTCTCTGCATCACAGTCGTCAGCCACGGTTGCCGGTCCTCCTTTCCTCTTCTTCTTCCCCGACTCATCGAAATTAGAGACTACCTACCGTATTACCCTTTTTCGCTTCGGAGGTGGTGCGCACGTTTCCTCATCACTGTCGTCATCTATGGCCGCCGCTCCGCGTTTCCTTTTGACTGCTCCTGCGGCTGCCATCGTTGTTTTCTTCAAATTAGGAGCCTCTTTGGCTCTAGCACCAACACGTGTAATCCTGACTGCTGTTTTGGCTTGATCGTCTTCGGAGTCCTCGAACAGAAGCATAACGGGGCGTGTATCGTCCACCAGCGCAGCCTCATCGAGACTATCTGGGTCTCTAGGATCTCCGAAGCATCTTGTCTGAAGGTAGTCACGGCCCTCCTGCCGACGGATGATCCTGCTCTCCACGCTGCCATGTTCTTCCACTTCGAGTCTGTACGTGTAAGTCACATCATTCTGCTGACCGAGCCTTCTGATCCTCGAGTAGGCCTGCCTTTCGCTCAGTAGGAGGAATGCGGGCTCGGTCAAAACGGCGCGGAAAGAGCGTGTAAGTGTATACCCAGTTCCTCTGAAGTTTGAGTTTCGGTCAGTATGCTTCAATAATAGTGATTTACTGAGGGGGAATTGGCGGGTGGAGCTGCATACAACTAGCCTTGACAAAGCATATTTCTTCAGGAGGTGGTGCTTACATTAATTCTGGGGTGCTGACTACAATTGTCGCAGCTTCACCTTGCAGGTAGTCCCGATTTTTCGTCCTAGGCTTGTCCATCTGATCTTCTTCGTCGTCCTCTTCCGTCACCGCTCCTTGGAACCCTTCAAGCAGTTTCGTGCGATTTTTGCTATCAACATGTATGAGAATGACGTTGTACTTTTCCTGTTTCAGAACCTATTGAATTTAGTACGGATGGCGCATCGATTTCGAATCCACTCTACCAAGTATACTATAAAAGCAACTACACAGCGTTAGCTAGAGGGTTGAATTCGGTACAACGGTAGACTCATAGCACTATCAAGAGACTGGTGACTTGAGATCAAAGCTGATAGTGACCAACCGAGCTAACAGTCTACCTTCAAACATGGTTTACAAGAAGGGCAATATAAATATATGACACAATTGTACGCAAATGTAAAGGCAAGATAACTTACCTGCAGGAAAATTAGAAAATATGAGGAGCTTCTCCGGTCTGCCCAAGATGTCCGTTCCCAACTCGTCAAGTACTAGCGACCAGAGATTCTCAAGTTTGGGACTCTTTGCCATCTCATCAAGGTGCCGATGATACGGAGAGTCGTTGGAATTGTACCACCCTTTCTTCTTAATTCGTCTACTGTTAGTCTCCACCCCTGTTCCTCTTCTATAACGATGCGTGCCAGAGCCGGAATAGTTTCAGCCATGCGGAGAAGCCGCGCACATGACTGGAACGTCATCTCTGAATGTTTGGCTTGCTGTTGGTTTGCCTTCTGTTCGCCCTGGCGTTGCGCCAGATCTCGGTTCATTTTCCACTGTGCCTGCGTTCTAAGCGTTTTGAAGAAACTTTTGTACTGTTGTGGTATATGGGCCTTAGGCTTATCCACATGTTGGTTTGGGGGCAGCTTAACAATATCTTCGCCAAACCACTGCACATAGCATTTAGTTTATCCTTCTCTACGCCGGGAAAATCGCAAGTTGTCAAACATCGTGACCATACCAAGACGGTAAGACTTACCTGAGTTTTGGTAGTCCTCCGTATCATGAATGTAACCAGCACTTCTTGAAATCTGTTTGTTATAGCTTTAATTTTATGTTGTGGAGTATGTACTCTGTTGACGCCATTCGAGGCGACTTTGTTAAAGTCCCTTACTATGCCTTTGAATTCAGCAGTCCGTGCTAGAAAATGGGGTAGCTGTTTCCATAATCTTCCCGAACGTATTCGCAAGATTTCCAGGTAACCCTCAAGATCGGCCGGGGAGCTTTCAAAATGTGTTCCGCTCAAAGCCCACATGCTGGACGAATTAGCTACAAGACTCTCCACGGAAGCATCGTAGGGACATACTAAGGGCTACCCTTCAGCGCTTTAAGATCCTTGATCACGTTTGTTCCCTTCTCCTTCATCAGATGAAACTATATCCAAGGTCAGTAGAGACACGTTCCATCAAGATTATTAGTCTAAGAGTAAAGTGTTCTTGCACCATCGAGGAACAGTTTGCCAAATATAATACAACGTACCTCGTCTCTTAAAACTCGGCCCTAAACATCAATTTAGTATATGGGGCCAAGGGAATGCGAGAGTAATGCGGCTTGGGGGCTGTTCCTGTGGCAGGCAGCTTATACCAGGCGCTGGATCCCAACTCTAACCTCCTGCACTTGGCAATAATAGCTTTTAAGGGGGTATACTAACCCACCGAAAATTCCCGCCATAGAACTTTCCAACGTGAGCGACGAGAGACTGGGCAGATGATGCAATGATGTATTTGGTCGTGCTCGGGTCATTATCCCGATTGGCCTTTGCTAGTAGCTGTTTGATTCTCTTTACCTCGCCCAGGTCCTTCTTCTTTGCCGCTTTAGTATAGTCTCCGTCAGAATAGAGGAGTATTATCTCAATATCGAGTTTCGACCCATCCTGGAGAGTTGCCATCTTCTCGAACTCTCTCTTCCAGACCGGCTAGAGAATGAGAACATCAGCACGTCTGTGTCAACAATTGAGTAAAAAACGTTCTCGCCGCTTGTCACTTGAGCGGGAGAAGGAATGTGTCGTGGTCTCAAGGGGGCGGAGCATCAAGTATTTGGACTGCCTTACCAGGAGGCCGGGTGGGGCGACGATCAACGAGGGGCCACCCCATGGAGTCAAATTGTGTGTTACCGACACCGTGTGGCATGGGAATGGAAAGGGGAATGGCTTCAAGCCGGCTTTCTCAGTGGGGCACTCTGTGGCATAAGTACTCTGTTCGCGGGAAATATGCCTGAAACGTCTTGCGGGATCAGAAGTCTTTCGGTCATTTTCGACTTCAAGCCATGCCTGCGCCAGAAAATGTTCAGCAATAATATAGCCCAAACCTTCAGTTGTTTTGCCTATACACAGGTGTCAGTACGTCTCTACATTAGATACTCGATACCGACCTAAGCCCTATCAATTCAAGTCTCGGTGTTAGCAATTACCAGAAGAGCTGGGCAACAGTCCCCCAATATAGCTCGGCTTACCTGCTCATCAGCAAGAAAACCTCCTCCCGATGGGCCTCTCGCGTTGACTAACATCCACTGCAAAGGAAGTTAGTTCCTATACCTTGCCCCAACCAATGAGGGTTTGTTTCTGCCAAGTCTCGCCCGCAGTGGCGGAGCTTGCTATGAGGGGATCAGGAGCAGTGACTGACATAGATCGCAAACGCTTGATAGTGAAATAGTCCGCGCTCCATGTTTGCCTGCCATGTTGTCAGCCTTGACATTTGCCTCAAGTTGTTCGAAAGTTGAGGGCAAGTTGACTCCAGTAACGTAATTATTTTGCCAACGACTAGGAAGTTCTGCAGCTCGAAAGCACTTCCAGAAGCAACCATGATTTCGACGGAAAACACAACTTACGAATGAGACCTTAGATTGTCGATCGTGATCGGCGGGATCAATCCCAAAAAAGCTGCAACATCTTTCCCAATTCTCCGCAGTAAATTGGTCGCAAGGTGATGTGTCTTTGAGATCGTTAATCTTGAGGATTATTCCTTAGCACGGAGAACCAGCCCTGAAGGGAAACAACATACCATTGCCCCGCGACTTGTTGCTCGGCCTCAATGGTGTTGTCCTCGAGGACATCTTGTCCAGCGTCGAAGAATATTCCATCATTCGGGTCGTCGCTGTATTTACCAGCGTGCTTATTGTCCCATGATAATTGGCCCATGGAGAATGTTCCAGCATCGCGGTCGTTGCTGTATATTTCACTGTTTCTATTGTCCCTCGATGATAGTCCCATGGCCATTGCCTTCGCAGATGTCGAACCATTCTTTGCATACTGCAATGAAGAAGGTATGCCCATCATTGATGTTTGGAATCTTGACCTGACCCCGAATGAGAAAGTCCAATCATCTATGCCATAAGAAGCGCCATCGTTGAAAACATGCTCCCAGTCCTGACTCGATGCAAAGCTTATTTCTTTGAACGGGTGATTCCTTTTCTGATAATCGGCCGCCTCAAGAACGTCCTGCGCGTGAAAGCTAACAACGGAAGTTGGTCCGCATAATTTGAGTTCCCATAGCTCATGGTCGAGATCGTCGATTTTCATTGGATATACACTTTTGTACCATGGTTGTGCAAACTCCGTTGTCTTTCATGTTGTCACTATAGGAGGGTTATGATTGCCGTCTATGAGTTCAATGAAACATTCCTCTAGTGGTTTGGACTCGAAACCATAGGTGCTGGAGACAAGAGTGCCTCTTTCTCTTCCAGGTCCTATGTATCTTAACATATTGCCTTCCTTGTCTAAAGAATCTCCATTTCAGCAACTTTCTTTTGGGACAGGTACCGAGCAGAGTGCACTTTCCATCGTGTGTTTTGGCGCTGTAGGTAAGAAATTGATGCGCCTGGGGGTCTGCTTACCTGCAAGTACAAAGTTTTACAGTTGTTTTGACTGAGCTCGAGTATGGGGACACCGTGGGATAATGAGCTCTCGGGTGGAGAATGCGAGTTCCTCATTCTAGACTTATTACATCCCAGAGATACCCAGGTACTTGATGCCTCAAAACAAGATCCCGTGACTTGGCCAGCTTTTCTGCAACATTCCTTGATTACCAGCCAAAGGGAGCTAATGGCATTGCTGGAGGATCCTGAGTTTTGACAAGCACCTAGTATTCGAATTGTTGAGCGCGGTAAGTCCAGTGGATAGTTCTGACAAGCAGCAAAAAAAGGTCTTGGAACATGACATTGTATCAAGGCTGGATAGGTATGCGACGTAAAGGAGAACAGCAAGTGTAGTGAAGATTCTGGACTTTCGAACCGCCATGGAATTTTGTATGGTCAAACTGACAGACGATGATTACTCTCTAATCGACACTCACCCAACGATAGTGAAACGGAAACGCAAACACATTCACCCAGAACACATTACTTTGCATAGGAAGCACATAACGCTTGTACATAGAAAGAAGAACACTCACAAGACGTTGGTATACACATCAAAATATAGAGTTGAGTATCTTCGCACTTGCACGCAACTCCCCTCAAACCCGACTCCAAAAATCAAAATCTTGGTATCATCCACCCATCTCAAACTCAAAATTCTCCAGCATTCCCAGTCGTAGCACCGTTCAGCGCTCTCGCACTCCACATTCCCACAAGCCCCCACA
The DNA here is from genome assembly GCA_000292665.1 of Helotiales sp. EF0021. Lineage (NCBI taxonomy): Eukaryota > Fungi > Ascomycota > Leotiomycetes > Helotiales > Helotiales sp. EF0021. Next base: position 70,053 of record AIET01000622.1, on the reverse strand, counting down.
TCCCAACTTTCCATCCTCTCCAAAGACCTGGCAGTCCTTGACCTTTCTGTTGTTTCGGTACTGCTTTTCCTTTGACTTTCTTGGTTGCTGCTGTAGTTATTGGGGTTTCTCGGACGCCTTCTTCGCGGATAATCATCCACATTGTGCTCATTACACCCCGGTATTCGCCGGGTTTAACTGTCGTTTCAAGGTCTGCTTGCCATGAGCCTTGTATCCTGGCTGTTTCGATTTCTTCTTTCAGCGCGGATACCTGGGCTCGCCGTAATACAGTTTCCAGAGGTAATTTGAGGAATAGTTCTGCGGACTTTGACATAAAGTTCCCTAGTTGATATGAGGTTGGTGTTAAAACAGGGTCGACTCCTAGATATGAACGAAGAAATATAGGCGTGGAGTGAGAGACTGTTGGCGTGATCATGGAGTGTAATACAGTAGGGGCGATTAGGGAGGTCGGACAGAGGTATGAATGTAATGTTCGGAGCTGTGCCATCAAAGAGCGTTTTGGTAATGAGGTTGGCGTTATAATAAGCCTGGGACAGGTTAGCATATGCTTGTACGAAGTAGCATGAATATATACTTGGTTCGAAGGAGGTCTAGAGGGGCCAGTATAATTCCAGCCATAGCAGCCGCTCCTATTGCCAATCCGAGAGAGGCCCAAGGATAGGTTCCACCCAGTTCTGCCGAAGCTTCGAGTCCAACAATCAGACCTGAGTCGGGCAAGTTGAACAGGGCGGAAAGGAGTCCTCTTGACCACTTCTCAATGGTCTGCAGAAGAATGTTGTACACAAATGTAGTGTTTGACCCTTTCCAAACGCCCCACGCTCCCTCTTTTGTCCATTCCTGTGACACCACCTCCAGTATTGAGTCTTGTTTCTTGAGGATGAGCTGATGCGATGGGCCAGCTTGTGACTTTGGCAGTGGAGGAGAATAACGCGAGTTGTTACTATCATGCCGCCTTCTATGCCTGGTAGGAGAGTATGATGTAGCCGATGGAGCAGCAGATGTGAAATATGCTGTTTCTTCTGGATCCGAGTCATCTGAGGGGTACTGGAAACATATCAGCAGCTTTCCAACCAACGTAACTCAATCTACCCACATCGTCGTATATCGATTCCCGATAGCCAGACCGCTGTGATCTTGTATCTACTACCACCGATTCCGAGTCGTCTTCTAGAGCCTGACTCTTGACCTGCAATACTGTCTTGGCCACATCGAATGGTTGTGCAAGCAGGATGCTGGTGTATTTGTAAAACCAGTCATCCACCTGCTTCCTGACCGACTGGAGCGCAGACGGCGATGTATCTGAAAGATAGTCTGAATAGTCCATCTCCGAGAACATGTCGCGTGCAGACGACGCGTAGGACGCTGCACTGCCATTTCTTGGTCCCAATCCATGTGTTCCTGAACTCGTGGTATTTGGGGCATCTTGCGGTACCCCGATAGATGGCGGTTTATAATATGGCCGTAAAGGATTCGGGCCGTCTCGTGAGGAGGACATGATGTCTGATTGTTGATCACATCAATAGAAAAGGGGGGTTCCTATTTTGTTTCGAGAGGTGGACTGGGTCAATATTCAAGCTTTCTATGATGCTGGACAAGGATGTCATCGCCATTGGAAATCCATCACGGAGAATTGGTGAAAACGCCGACTTTATTTTTTGGACGCATGTCCCCAAACCCAACACCAACATTCACACACCACACCTTGGCGATTGCCAGCAGCCTTTCTTGCTTGTATTAAGTACGAATTGAATCTGGACTTCCTGCAACGCTCAAGGTTCTCTGTTCCATTCAGACTCCCCTCCCATCTCCATTAGCTTCGAGCTCTTAGAACCTTCTCTCCTCCGAACAGCTTCCACCACCAGACAGAACGATAAATATGTCGGCCGCAAGAGTCACTCTGCGACAGGCATCAAATCTGGGACGGAGAATACTGCAAAGTAGTCAAGGACCCAACACACAATCATCTGCCAGCCAGGCTCGAGCGTCTCTATCAACATGCGCCTTCACCTTATGTCCGCCCTCCCGAACTTCCTCCCATATCCGTAGACCGATGATAGGCAGAGTTTCCTCAAACTCGGCGAGACGGAAGTTCTCTGCAACTTCAAAGACTTCGCATGGTCACTGGGAACCTCCGAAACCTGGAGAGGAGTATGCATGATTGGTACTAGATATGAAGAGGCAAATGCTAATGCGAAACCAGGATCTATGTTACGTTCGTGGACAAGGAAGGCGACGAGCACAAGCTTGCAGTAAACAAAGGCGACAATCTTCTGACCATTGCCCAAGGCAATGATATTGAGATGGAAGGTAAGTCGTAAATATACCCCGAGATTCTAAACATAGCTAACAGTAAAGCAGGTGCTTGCGAAGGATCATGCTCATGCTCAACATGTCATGTTATAGTTGAGGACGAAGAGATGTTCGACAAGATTCCAGAAGCTACTGACGACGAGAACGACATGCTGGACTTGGCATTTGGCCTCACGGAGACATCGAGGTTGGGTTGTCAGATCGAAATGACAAAGGAACTGGATGGATTACGAGTCAGATTACCTTCGATGACAAGGAATTTACAGGCAAGCGATTTCAGCAAGAAAAGCTAGGACATGAAGGGATGAAGTCGACATCAGAATATACCAAAAAGAAGTCTGACATTCGGCATGGATGTAATATTTGCCAAGGGCAATTCGGATTGATAGATAGGACATCCTATCTGGAGGGTATCTCAGATGCCCATGTACACTACCAATGACCTATACATAGACTCCTTTAGGAGCAGTCAGCATTAGGTGTTGATGCAAGATAAAACGCCAAAATTCCCATCTCAAACGCCCAGATTCCATGCTTTTGTCGTAATTCATTATGCTTCCTCGATACCTCCAGCCTTTAGACCACCCCCACCACCAGCAATCAGATCCAAGAAACCTTTCTTGCTCATCTCGTTCACCTTTTCTTCTCTTCTGCCTTGCCCAACAACTCCTGATGCTCTAGCATTCCGAGCCGCCTCTTCTCCCTTGATCTGTGCCTGTCTGACAGCATTGAATAGCTTCACTACACCTCTCTGGGCAGTCTTCCGTAACCGCTTCTCCAACTCCATAGTCTCTTGCATGCTAGGGCCTGTTCCTTTCCCATTCGCAGCATCAAACGCTGTACTAGCTCCCAAAACGTCCTTGACTCTGCCCTTCTCCAATGCCTCTCTCTTCTCCGCTCTCATCTTATGCCTCGCTTTCTTCTCCAAAGCCAGATCCGTAATTTCGTTGCTTGCCTGTATAGCCGTCGCACTGCGCGAAAGCACAGGATCACTCCGCTTCGACGTCGATAGCTTCGAACCAAGGATCTTGGACATAGATGTCGCGAATGCTTCTGGATCATTGCGCTTCCGTTTCCGTATCAGATTAGGATTGTCATTGTCCTCCTCGTCTCCATCTTCTGATCCAGATTCAGAGTCCGAATTGGATGCATCTGTGACTTCTTCGATCTCGTCCTCGATTGTGGGTTCGTCGTTCTCTTCAAATTCCTCTGCAGCGACAAGAGCTGTGACCTCAGCGCCTTCTTCGTCCGAGTCTTGTAGATTTACTGCTTGGGAGTCTTGACCCTCGACTGCTTGTTCTTCGTCTGAGGAGCTGTAGTAATCGGTTTGCTTTTTGAATTTTTTCGCCGGTCTTTTCGATATCTTTCCCTTCATCCCATCCTCCACTTTGCGCTTTTTTGAGGTAGATCCTGCCATTTCGAAACAATGGTGTGCGGAATATGGGAGCTGAAGCAATTCGAGATCTTTTCCAGAATAAAATTAATAAGGTTATCGCACTAGGGCAAACGTTGTTCCAGCACCCCGCCTTGATCCCACATTTCAACATCGCCTTCACGACAATCATTCATGTCGCGATTTGTCACGGCGAATAAAGCTTTGCAATTCCGACGATATGGTTCTTCAAGATCTTGGGCGGCGCATAAATGCTGCCGTCAGCGACCTGACAAGGTCTGCCAATTTAGATGAGAAGGCAAGCCTAATTTGCAATTCATTGTCTCTGCTTCTAACACATTCCAGGCCTTCGATGGCATGATCAAGGAGATTTGTGCAGCCCTCCTCGAAGCGGATGTCAATGTGCGATTAGTAGGAAATCTGCGAAAGTCGATAAAAGCATCTGTGAATTTCAAAGAGCAAGCGCCAGGTGTCAACAAGAAACGACTCATCCAGAAAGCGGTCTTCGATGAATTGGTCAAACTCGTGGATCCTCATGCTGAGCCTTTCAAGCCGAAGAAGGGAAAGCCGAATGTCATTATGTTTGTTGGATTGCAGGGTGCAGGAAAGACGACGACGTGTACGAAGCTAGCAAGGCATTACCAGTCAAGAGGGTTCAAGGCTTGCTTAGTGTGCGCAGATACCTTCCGTGCTGGTGCTTTCGATCAGTTGAAGCAAAATGCGACCAAGGCAAAGATTCCGTACTATGGTTCATTGACACAGACGGATCCAGCAGTGGTTGCAAAGGAGGGTGTGGACAAGTTCAAGAAGGAGAGATTTGAGATTATTATTGTGGACACTTCAGGAAGACATCGACAGGAAGATGCTCTGTTTCAGGAGATGGTGGACATTCAGACTGCTGTCAAGCCAGATCAGACGATCATGGTTCTAGATGCCAGTATTGGACAACAAGCTGAAGCACAGAGTAAGGCTTTCAAGGAGACTGCTGACTTTGGTGCTATCATCATCACGAAGACTGATGGCCATGCGAGTGGAGGTGGTGCCATTTCCGCCGTTGCAGCAACACATACTCCTATTGTCTTTATTGGCACAGGAGAACACATGCTAGATCTGGAAAGGTTCGCCCCTCAGCAATTCGTTTCGAAGTTACTTGGAATGGGAGACATGCAAGGATTAGTCGAGCATGTGCAGTCTCTCAAACTCGACCAAAAAGACACCATGAAGCATATCGCCGAAGGAGTTTTCACAGTTCGAGATCTTCGGGACCAGTTGTCAAACATCATGAAAATGGGACCACTTTCCAAGATGGCTGGTATGATTCCAGGTATGAGTGGTATGATGCAAGGCATGGATGATGAAGAAGGGTCCATGAAGCTCAAAAGAATGATATATATCTGCGATTCAATGACGACAAAAGAACTCGACAGCGACGGCAAGATGTTCATCGACCAACCTACACGTATGACTCGAATAGCTTATGGAAGTGGGACCAGCGTCAGAGAAGTTGAGGATCTTTTGACCCAGCACAAGATGATGGCTGGTATGGCCAAGAAGATGGGTGGTAATATGAAGAATCTCCAGAAAGCCCAGGGCGCGATGGGAGGAGGCAATAAGGCACAGCAGATGGCTGCTATGCAGAAGCGTCTAGCAAGTATGGGCGGAGCTGGCGGAGCTGGGGGTGGAATGCCCGATATGGGTTCACTGATGAAGATGCTTGGCGGGGGAGGAGGTGGCGGGATGCCGGGTGGAATGGACATGCAGGCTATGATGAAACAAATGGGTGGAATGATGGGAGGCGGAGCTGGGAGAGGGGGCCGACGATAGCACCTCAATTCTTGACTGGATGTATGGGGAAGGATGCATAAGCGTGGCGTTGGGAGTGCTAGGTTATCATATTGTCCAAATTTCTGGGGACTTCCAAGAATCCATGCTCACGACCGGCTTCTACTGTTCATGTATTGTTCATGGTTCGAAGGGTTCATATCCAACACTGATGCGGTATAGCGACTTTAAGTCATGTATTGGTGTCCCACTGTCGTGGAATAAGATAGAAGCAGGCAGCGTGGCTGAGCCTCCTTAAGCAGGCGCTAATCTAGCGGCCGCCTGGTTGTACTACCACACCGTAACCACCTAAGATGTCACATCCAGCATTCACATGAAAACATGTCGAAATAACTCTCATCATGGCTCTGGATTATCGCCACCCAGGTACACCAGGCTTCGTGGTGCACAAAGTACATCCCTATAGAATGTGGAACATCTCCACGCCTCCACTGCCGTCCCAAACGCGGATATGGACTCAACATGAAGATCTCCGTCTTCTCGAAGTGAACTCGAAGGATGGACCATTCGTCGACCCAAGACTACCAAAAAGATCTTCAAGTGCATGTCAGGCTCGATTGCGAAAAGTTTGTGCCCAGCAAGGCAAGCAGCCTCCCAGCAGCAAGGAACGCCTTTGGACTTCCAGGGAAAGCTATACCCTATGGAATCTCAACGACCATTCTTCGAGACTCAAAAATCCATTGCTGCCGGGAAGAGCTGAGGCAGCATGTCAGAAACAACTTTCCATTCTCCAGGCTGAATCGCAAAAACGACGAGAAGCTCTCCAAAACTTTGAAATATTCCCAAAGCTGCCTGCCGAATTACGCTCTCAAATCTGGAAACATGCTTGCCGTGAGCCTCGCATGGTCGAGATCCACGACGTCCCTTTAAAGGTTGAGTACTCAGCGCGAAACGAAGACCTGACACTCAAACGGTATTGGGAACCTTTCGACCATCTACGTTCTCGAACTCCACTTCCTGCTGTATTCCGAGTATGCCAAGAATCACGCCAAACCGCTCTCCGAATATACCAGCGATCGTTCCTGGCCAACCCATTTATGTCCGACTCTGTGTACTTCGAGAACGAAGTAGATACGATCTACCTCGTCTTCGAAGCGATGCAAGACTGGAATCCCCTGCCCCGCGTCCCGTATTTTCTCGATGCCCCTCCACAGAATACCATCGAGCCCATCTCTTCAACCTTTGGCAAGCAAAACAACTTTCCACCGTTCAGTCCGGCTGGTCGAGCCATGATGGGCGTGCGGTCTCTCGCTTTTGATGTACTTTCGCTATTGAGTTACAGGCTGGCTAGCCCTTTGGAAGCCGAAATCTTCGATCGCAAAAGGTTCACTAAAGATATAAATGGAGTACCTCGTCCACCTGTATTCTCCCGGCTTCGCTATCTCTCCGAGCTTGAAGAGCTGATTATTGTCCTTGATAAGACGACAAGGGAGATACGGCGACTTAACGAGAAGCCAATTTTGGTCACCCGTGAATGGTTGGATCAAATTAGCAAAACCGATCTTGAGTATATTTGCACAGAGACTTCTAAGATTTTGGAGAAGGATATTGCTTTTATTCAGTCGACGAGCATGGGCAGGAACGCGGGGCGCTTCTCGAGAAAGGGAAGACCGATCCCGGTCGTGAAGACGATTATCATAAATTGAATATGAGGAATTTAGGATGCTGTACATGAAAGCAATTGGTATCGGATACTTCGAAGGGAAAAGTTCCGCTCATGATATACACCTCATCGTACAATGCTGGGATACAAGGAATGCTTTAACTAAAAGTCCGAAAGCCCAGAGCAGAACACCACGATCCTCAGACATTATTCCACCCCTGGGTCGCCAAATGTTGACCTTTACTCTTCGGCCGCTTATCATTCGTAACAGAAACACTAACAGTCTTCACAATATTCCCCTTCGTTCCCCCACCCCGCACATGTGTCCTTGATTCCTTCTCAGTGCCTAAGATACTATCCTCACTCCCATTAGGCCCTCCTTTCCTCCCATTTCCCTCCTCATCCTCTATCCAAAATGACCCTCCTTCACTCCCTGTTCTACTGCTCAACTCAAATGCCTGTTCTCTTCTCGCTATCCCCTTCACTTTACCTGTCACACTGCCAGGTCCGTACTTACTTCCCGCTCCATAGGTGCGAGGGTTTTGTGTTCCGGCTCTCGATTGTCCGGAAAAAGATTTGGATATGGAAGATAAGAAATGTGGCGATATTTGCCGGATGAGAGGACGAAGACAAGGTGCTGAAGCGCAGAAGAGACCCGTTGATACTTCGAGGGTGGTCCATGTTGTCACATCGTATCCGTTCCCTGTGTTGAAGATGTCAGCCTTCGATGCTTCCAAATCAATATAGATTCGTATGATATTAGACAGGACTTACAAGTGAAGTCGGCACTAGACGAAAGTGTTGTGACGAGATAACATCTAACAACCGCGGCCGTGATAACCAGTACACCTAGCGAGACAACCACCAGAAGAGAGGCTTTCTGTCGGCGAGCCATCTGTAATGGTAGCACGCGCGGGATCACAAAAGCCATGATCCATACATCCCCCACGATACTACACACTGTGTTTGCAATCACGCTCGGATTCGACGCCATGCATTTGCTACTCGCGATTACCCAAGCATCGCTAACAGGGGTGCATCTGAAGATGAATACAAGTTCAATAGCTAGTGCGGTAATGGTTGTGAACGCAGCTATAACGTAGACGTGTAGTCTACTGCTCTTATCTGCGAAAACGCGGAGATAGAAGACGCATATTCCGAGTTTTGTCATGTAGAGGACGAATTGATAGATTAGGCGGCCAGCAAAGGCTAGTTTGAGGGTTGTAATTACGTCGGCGTCCGTTGCGAATATTTGATGGCGGCCGTTGCCATAGTTGACGAGGAGTGAGTTGGTGACGGCAAGGCCGAGGGATAAGATCTTGATGTTGGTCAGTTAGAATATCAAAGCAGGAACTTGATGGACGAACAAAAGCGATTGAGATGAAAGCATCATCGTTGCCGAAGTTGTGTGTGATTATGATCCTGGTGTACAGTCTGGCGACAACGAAGATGGACGAGAGGAACGTGGGTATTATTATGCCTGCAAGTATTTGGGGTACTCGGGACTCTTTTCGTAACTCATCTACCTATTCATCTGATCAGCCATCGTTGCCAAGAGAATCCGACGTGCGAAGGTCGTGTGTGACTCTAATATGACCAGGTAAATCGCATCATCTGTCCATCGATACATATTAAACAAAGATCAGTTTCTCAAAGTACGAGATACAAAATTCCTCCATACTCACCGAGGACATTCTTGCAGATATTCTGCAATCACTTCCAATTAACTGTGGAATATACTACCAAGGATCAAACATCGTTCTAGGCAAATGCACAGTATTCGAATATGCTTTGTTGGGCACAAGTACCTCTATGTACTGATGTGGAGTACTTATGTGGAGTCCGGCGATGCGTATCGCCTGGAATTTGGAGATGGGCAGCTTGCGGAACACCCTGCGTCTGATCATGGCCCCGCATCTTCCAGAAGCCAATTTTGACTGCAGGCGAGGACCAACTGGATGATAACCCGTGTGTCGACTAAGATCTCCACATTCTTCATCTTGCATCCCGCTAGAGACCAAGCGGCCTGAGCCATTAATGTAGGGGCGCTGAGCGCCGAGTGGATGTGCCGTCTGATTGATATCCTGCTCAGCACTAGAGAAAGTCATAGGAATCATTCCGTGGTATCGATATATCTGAAAGAATATTGAAACCATTGATGACGCGGAGCGAGGCTTTAGCTTTGGATGCAGTCTGAGAGATGTCCTTCTTCAAGGATGTGCGTTGTAAACATTAGATGCTAATGTCTGCGTCCGATGTGACAAGTCGAATCGAAGAAGGAGTCTCGTGTTGAACTCGTGGCTTTTCATGCCGTGTCAAGTTTTGTGCCTGATCATTATCCGGTGGTTCTTGTTTCACCCCCCGATTTAGAGCGAGCTTCGGGGAGCCAATCGGGCTTGTTCCCTGGTCAAGCGAGCAATACCCTTTTGACGTAAATTCGTCCAGGCAACGTCCCGAGAAGTTGATGGAGCTTGTCTGCCAAGTGTCTGGGGTTAACGATATCCCGATTGAGGCGTTTTCGGCCATTCGAGGACAGCCGCTAGAGTCACGGCTTCATCGATAACATTTGACTAAAGATCTTAAACCACGGATGTAGATATTTAGAGCGGCTGAAGTGGTCCCGAGAGTAGCCTGAGTGGACATCGGCTGCTCCTTTTACATCTCGATCTTTCTCGGAATATAAATCGATAAAGTTCATCGTGATTGGGAGGCAGCAAATAAAGATTGGCCGATTACTCGCGCAACTACTCAAGAGCCTTCTACGGTACACCCTGCTCTGGCCTCGCTTTGAACATCACTTTTTGGCGCACAGATTCCTTTTATGGTGTGCGTTATCTCATCTGGACAATTTCGTAATCCTTTCGTCGAGTGCACTTCGTCACACTCTGTCCGGAGAACATCAACGTCTTCCGAGACAGGATGCTTGACACAGGCATGAGCTATGGCGCAGATGTCACCATATATGCTAAGCCGTGCTTTCGGATAGCTCTACCGACATCAATTTCGGTAGGTATGAGGAATAGGCGACTGAGGCCTAGTATAGACAGACAATCCCATCCTGAACCTCTCCATCATTTGAGTCAATTGCCAGTCGAAGATGTATATCCTCAATTTCAAGTTCAATAAATACTGAACCACGGACTGCACAGTGGTGCATTTCTATATGGTAGCCAGATTAAAAGAAGCAGAACAAGATGCATAATTGGGTGTAAAGTAAGGTTCAGAGCGAGATGCAGAGCAAGGTGAAATTCAAAGATAAGGGCTAAGGTGTAAATGGCAAACAAGAAGTAAAGCAAGATACAAAAACACAATTGTAGAACAGGATATCGAAGGAGTTTAATAACAAGTTGATATGCTAGATTCTAAAGCATGCTGAATTCATGAGCAAAGATGCAATCTGAAGGAAGCAGGTGCGTCTCTTAAAAGCTTGCAGAGGTTCAATGAGCAAGATGCCATGAGCTGTGCCAATCATACTACACCAGCGGTTATTGCATGGCCATTTGGTGGACGTAGTACGACCGAGGTAACTCTGCTCAACCATGCGGCCACTGGAATCAGGCTGGGCTGGGCCTGACAAGCAAGGTGGCATCAAGTTAAAAAGTTCACTGATATTCGGCGATTGAAGGTCGACCATCAGCGGTCAATTGGTCCGTGTGAAGTAGATAGAAGCAGTTAGTAATAAACGGTCATCTGTGGTGCATGGCGTTTGAATGGCCGTCATATGTTGGCCGTAAGCTTGCTTGAAGCCCAGCTCGCAGCCTGGACAGGTAATCCTCACTCACCTTCATGATACATACTCGAGATTATCTGGACATCACTCCGACGAGGTTCTCAGGTTTCAAACCGTTGCTGAGGTTTGCTTGTCTTCTCTCTGGGAATTCGTTGCTTGTGTTCAAACTAAGCCAGACTCTCCGCTCGCGAGACTTGCCCACCTTGGCACGAAAGTTACTCCTGTCTGCAGCGCTTTTTCAATCTACAGTCCAAGTTGATCATGTACTGCCAATTCATACAATTCCAGAAAAGTAATAATTGAGTTGACTCGGAATAGAAACAGTAATATCTGCCGAGTTCAAGTTCAAATCTGCCAAAAAGGCCTCAGACTCGGGAGAGTCCAGTGTCTGTCGAGATTCATGTGATACTCAGGATCTTAACTCGGCGCAACTTACCACAAAGTAGGCCAGACTTGAGTTCAAGTCAACCCGTGACCACCAATCTAATTTGAAGTTAGCGCCTACTACAGCTTGTTTCGGCCCGGACTTTGAATCTTAAGTTTCGAGAGTCTTTGTCGACAAAATCACCGATCGCAAAAATGTACTCGTATGCTGTTCAATTCTCCATCAGAAATTATCATGACATCAATTCAAACACGCTCGCTCGCAAGAGGGTCGTTCAGAATCTCGCGCCAAGCCGAGATTTTTCAGGGCCCTTAGTATAGTGCCCTTTAGTTTTCGTGATATTCGACGCTTTTACTCGAAGTATAAAGCGAGGGGCAGTGCATTTATCCTTGAAAATCTCGAGTGAGCATGAATTGGGTGACCCACAATGGGGGTCCACTCGAGATTCGAAATTGGCTATAAAGAGTAAAGCGGCTAGCTTCTTGTTGGCTGTTGGACAAGAACGCTCGGGAGAGCTACTTTTGAGATCCACAACAGCTGTGGCTGTGGATTAGACTCTGAACGTCTGCTGTGGCTGGAGCTCTGATTTATAAGGATTTACAACCAGTTGCTGTTGTAAGTTACGCCTGTCGATCGAGGACCTTGCTGCATCTCGGCTTGGCACGAGATTCTGAACGACTCCTGTTCAACTACCGGACCGAGCCGAGGCACGACTTCTGTTCCTGTTTCAAATGTTCAGCAAGGTACGCGCACGGCCCAAACTCTAAGTGTTGAACTCTCTAAATCCACCAATTGTTGTCGAAGATTGTACTTTCAGATGTAAGGAGCAGGCATACAGCGATCAAATGACGTGGTGCAAACCCAATCAGGAGCGATATGGCTTCTGTGTTATTCGGTCCCGAGTACGAAGTATTTTCCAAGGAGGCTAACCCCGCATTCGAGCATCCTGATCGACACGAGAGTTGTCAACTTGAGCCTCCCGCAATCAAATCATTGCATGATACACCTGCAATACTTCTACTTGCGGTATTCCAAGAGAGGAGAAAATTGGAAGCTTCACATGTTAGTAACGCTAGAAGCGACTGAGGTTATATACTCAACCAGTAGCCATGACAAGATGAAGATTGAGTTCCTTCTTCGCTCTCACGCTTTCGTGTCTGGATCCAAGTTGGACTCAATTGCAGCTAGCAAAGATGTGTACCTTTCGATTTGCTCTCGTCTTCCTACTCCATTTCGCAGCCATAACTACCGCTCTCACTAGACGACAGACCTTCTCGTTGAATACAACTCAAGTATCAACATCGAGTGGGATAGTCCAAGGTCATGTCGCTTCTTGGCCTTCGAATAGCAGCGTGCTCGAATTCCTCGGAATTCCATACGCACAGCCTCCTCTTGGTCAGCTTCGGTTCGCTGCACCTCAGGCTTACCAGTCGAATACTACTTCTGTCTTTGTAGCCGACAAATACGTATGTCGTTTCCCCTCTGGAGAAAATTGAAAGCTAATCAAATTTAGTCTGCGTAAGACACTTGAAATCATACAGAGTGTATCTGACTATGACCCAAACTGACTCATTGATTTGCAGAGACTGTATGCAATATACTGGCGGAGCTTCAACGAATGTCAGCGCAGCAGTTGCAGCGTATGGATACGGAATGGGTGGTGGGAGTGCGACGGACCCTCATACATATGACGAGGATTGCTTGTCGGTGAATGTGTGGGCGAACCCTACTACTGGCAACCAAAGTAAAGCTGTAATGGTTTGGATATATGGCGGAGGTAGGTCCTCCATTGATTCTTGAGAGAGTTGCTTTCTACCTATAGCTCTTTGCTGATTCTGCCACCGAGCCTTCTCCGCTGGAACATCTAACGCCCCTTTTTACAACGGCGCTCGACTAGCAGAGCAAGAAGATGTCATTGTTGTTAGTATGAAGTAAGTTCCATATATTGAGCCTGCATCGGAGCCATCTGATAAAGTGGCAGTTACCGCATCAACATCTTCGGATTTCCTCTTGCGCCAGGTTTAACCGATCAGAATCTTGGCTTGCTGGATCAACGTCTAGCTGTTGAATGGGTTCGAGACAACATCGCCGCATTCGGAGGTGACGCTTCCCGCATCACTCTCGTCGGCGAGTCTGCCGGCGGTTCAAGCGTTGACTACTATTCTTACGCCTGGACCGAAGATCCTATCGTGAATGGCTTCATCGCTGAATCCGGCACTGCCTTCATTTTGTACTCAACTGACCCCACCAACTATACTGCCTTCTACAACGTGTCTCAGGCTCTGGGATGTGGAGGGGAGGAGGCAGCAGAACAGGCGACAGCCTGTGTCAGAAATGTTAGTGCCGAAGCGCTCATCAATGCTTATGGTCAGCAATCTGGAAGCACCGTCTCGACGACTTTCGGCCCTGTGGCTGATGGTAAGGTGGTGTTTGAAGATGTCAAGAATCGCTCAGCGGCTGGGCAGTTCATCCAGAAAGTATGTGTTCGGAGAATATCTCTATTCGAATTTCTTTGACACTCCTCCTTTTTGTCTTGACATTATCGCCTGAAGCAATCACTCCCCAAATAAACAAGTAGAATAAACTGACTCTCCTGTGTAGCCTTTACTCGAAGGCAACAATGACAACGAACTTGGTCTGATTCTGGCTCTCGGCACCTCAGTGTTCGGCACAGGAGGGATTCCCGGTAATCTCAGCATCTCGGACTTGGTCACATTGGGCAGCGCCGTTGAATTTGCCTGCCCCGCTGCGCTTACAGCCAAAGATCGGGCCGCTAACGGTGTGCCAACTTGGCGATATCGCTATATGGGTATTGTAAGGATCAATATTTCCTAAACCTTTCTGACGCCACTGTCCTTGGCATAAATTTGCCGCTCAAGTACCCTTGATTGCACCAACGAACAGATACGTCGATAGATCTTGGTTTTGTGCTCCTTTTGTCGGTAGAACAGCGATTCGATCATACAGTGCTGACACCCCGTCCTTATAGTGGAATAACACGGCAATGGTCCCAGGCATGGGAGCCTACCACTCCTCCGAGATCCCATTCGTGTTTGGCACCAACGGATTGAGACCAAACTCAACTCCAGATGTCCCAGAAGAGGCGAAGTTAGCAACAGTGATGATGCACGCTTGGGCAGAGTTTGCAAAGGATCCGGTAAATGGACTGAATGGTTTGAACTGGCCGCAGTATAATCCGAATGGTGAGTAAACCTTTCTGCTTTATGAAGATTTCCAGTTGAACAGTGATGCTAATGTTGTGGAAACAGGTACAACCTTGATCAGACTCGGATATAATAATCAGTCTACCCCCAGTATTGGGAATAGTACTCAGTATGATTCGCTGTGCTCTATTCTTGGCCCTTGAGTTTCGAGACTAGCTGATGATTGACTTTTCGATTCTTGTCGATACAATTACTTGCGAACGTGGTTCATTGACCGGCGAGGAAATCTGTGAGGGGTTGACAATGTATATATATGACATAACGTACAATACGACGTGGACATTACCTTGGGTGGATGTGTGCAGATACATCAGGCGTCCCGGAATGTGGTCAACGCGACACCTGACAAAGTGATCAAGACGACACAACTTCGGCATTTTTGACCTTGCACGTGAAGGACTGATAGCAAGTATTGTGGCAAATAGCAGCTGGCCAAGCTATTCGCATGATCAGAGATTAGTGCTTCAAGAATCTAGGTTGTGTTCTTGAAGATGCCAGGCGCAACGGTTTCGGACAGAGCCCATCCCTCAGGAAGACAATTCCGGAAGAGACCCATCAGAAACTCCGCATTACATCGGCAAAGCTGTATGCCCTGCAGTTGAGGTCTAATCTTCGGATAGCTGTTGCCAGAACGAATCCAATCTTCCTTATCTCGTTGGAAGTGGTTCCCCGCCATGCTCCACGCTGACAACTCCACGATAGGCAGTGCGCATACACCGCAATCATCGCAACCATTGTTGTAGTATTTGCAAAACGACCAGGCGACGAGTCCACTCACACTCAGTGCGATATGACAGATTGGATCCAAGGTCCGGATTCCAGCTTCTCGACCAGCTCCATTCTTGTAGTTTTGGTAGGCGATAAGAACATCGGCAGATTGCAGCAACGCAGTTCTTGCTTCTGGTGTAGAAGTCCACTCCTCCATCGAAGCCTGACGTTCTCCTCGAGATTGACGATGAGTCTCTGACTGCTCCTCAACAAGACTCGGATTTTGGTCGTTGGCGATTTGGGTGAGCTTTTGAACGTCGACTAAGAGATGTACATTCAAGAGGAAGTAGAGCATGACAGTGTCGAATAGTATGCTTTTGACTCGAGTCGTGACGATTTCTTGCCAACCAGGCTTATCGTGATCTTCGTACCCGTAATAGTACCGATACGGCAAGACGTCCTCGTGGCCGAATGTCTCTGATGCAGGTACATCTTGGGCCAGGATCTGGTCAAGTCGAGAGTTGAGTCGGCCCAAGCGCTGCCGTAAAGAAGTCTTCTGAAGATCAATGTCTACCTCGCTGTTCGCTTGGGAGACGATACTTCGAATATGTTTCCAGACATCTAAAGATATCGCGCAGAAGCATAAATGAATGTCCTCGATGAGCTTCGGTTCTCCCACCGATGATTGGGTGCTTGAGGCACTGCTCACAACCAAGCTGTACATTGATGTCTTGTCTCTGTAGGCGGGTTCACCAACTTGCCGTTCTTCCCAGATGTGAAGGCCGTTTGCGTTCCACAGGGCGAAGGTGCATGGTAGTGGAAAATGCAGATCTTCAGGGAGTAGTGACATAGGCTGGCCTCGTAGGATACTGAGATATGAATCCAGCCTGAATAGGTTATATGCTAGTCTTCTCTAATGTCAGCACACGATCAAGTGACGATAGTGCCTTCTACCTTTGCCTCTGTTCAAGCTTTACCAGCTTCATCGGCACAAAGTATCCATTCTTTTCATCGGGCCATGCTGTCTCAGGCCTGAAAAAGCCCGTCTCGCGAAGTGCCGTGATCAACATGCCACGAAGCATTGTTGCACGCGAGGTCTGACGATTTTGCTGCAGCATGGTAAGTAATCTTATCATAAGGTCAGATATGAGCTGAGAGCTCTACTGACTCCATAGTACAGTGCGAAGATAATGTTCAATAAAGCGGCGTTGCACATCCAAACAGGAAGTGACTGCTGAAATTTATCTTCCGACGTGACTTGGCACTAATGGGAACAAGATCAGCTATGTAAGTATAAATGGAATGATGGGTCATACCAACTGGGACATTAGATGATCCATCAAGACAGCATGTGTCTGAACCGCGAACTGGACTGCATCGGAAGTACCGAGTAGCCAGGCGCCAATCATGTTCATAGACAGCTCGCATAGATCAATCTCTTTGATTTTTTCCTCATCATGTGCCGGGCGGTGCAAGATAGGCCATCGATGATGAAATTGCTCAAAGTAAACCGATAAGTACCTAAAGCCGCAATTCCTGAGTCAGTAACCCCATTTCAGCCCCAAAAGAAAAAAGAAAAAAAAAAAGGTACTGGACCAGAGTGTGACTTCTCATAGAAAATAGCTTACTTTTGAGATTCTTCGCTGCGAATACCAACCTCTGTTTCTGCTGGCAGAGACCCCTGAATCAGTATACGTATATAGCCAAAGATTAAAAGTAAGAGCTGGTTGTACTAGGATTATAGGATTTCACCTACCAGTAGCTTGAGGATCTGGTCTAATCTGAATTTTTGTCCAGTCTACGAGCCCAGAGCTCTTCTTTTCAGTTTGAATTGTGGAGGTATCCGTTCCAGAATTGCCATCTTCACCTTGATTATCGTCATCCGGTCCGTACTTGCATTCATTCCCCCTCTTCTCACATTTTGAGCAAGTGTCGTTTCCATCACATTTCGTTTTGCCAGCGCGGCAAGCCAGACACGCTCGCCTGTTTCGAGGTCTCGAGATTAGTGTATACTTGTTAAGAAGCGATTTGATAGGTCTCCATGGCATATTGTGCGCTTGAGATGATGGATACAAGTAACAATGAAGAAGGAACTTCTAGAACTTTACGTACTTGCTCCTTCCAGACGGGCTCTGTCTGAACTGATCACCGTGCTTGACGATATGGCGTTGAAGACTGTCGCTATATCTGGCGTCAGCAGAGTGCGTTGCTGAGATCTTCAAAGGCAACAAAGGGCTAGGTAATTAATGTTTCCGCCCCGGCTGGGAAAGCAAAAAGTCTACCTCGCCTCACAACACCCACAATTTCTGAATATTTTGGTACCTTTACAAAGTGTGCGCTTTGAAATCTCGAGAACTTGGAAAGTGTAAGGAGGCAACGTACTTTCTATTGAAGTGCCGTCTACACACTGAGCACTGAAGCAGATTCGCCGGATTATGGCTCTTCTCGTGCCGCGCCAAATGCTCCTTTCGCGCAAATTTCTTGCCACAGCCGCCATGCCTGCAAGAGTACTGGCTATCCATCTCGTATGGATAAGAATCGCATTTCCATTTCTCAATAAGCTGAATGAAGACTCAAGCGCCGGAGTTTTGTGGGAGAGTGGGAGCCGGAATTTGTCTTGGCGTGTCGTGTCGATGAGAAAACTGGGGCTGAGTAATGTGGGTGATGATTGGCTGAGCGTCCGACACAACATGTGTGATGATTGGCTGAGAAATCCGACTCCCACACTGAGCCGATTTCCCAGCTCGGCTCCCGCATCGATCGCCACATACGTGCACATCTCTGCCATGGCTTACAACGCTGACCACGCCAAAATCAACTTCAATACCACTTTAACTTGGATGGTGGGAGATTTCCGAAGCTACCTACATCTTGACAAAGCCTTGATGTCAATGAGAAACATGCATTATTCAACTGCTTATTATGGTTTGGAATACTAGTGCATGGCTTTCTGCTTCACGATTATAAGAAGGGACCAAAGTTCTCTAACATAGATCATCCTCATCTTCATTGCAGTCCCAATATCGTGGTCGACTTACCTCTTTGCTTTTATCACTCATCTTAATAAGTTCAGCGCCAGGCTTACCACACAGAATTCATTATGGTTTCAATCAAGAACGTTGCTGTCGTCGGGGTAAATGTCCTTCTACTTTCTTATGAGTTCTCGAAAGCTTACATCAACCACAGGCTTCTGGAGTTATCGGCGCTCCCATTCTCAAAGCCCTCATCGACTCCGGAAAATTCAACGTGTCAGTCATATCACGTGAAGGCTCACAATCCACGTTCCCATCCTCAGTCAAAGTCATCCATGCGAATCTCACCTCCGTCCAATCCCTCACTGCTGCACTCCAAGGTCAAGATGCTGTGGTATCTACAGTCGCTGCCGAAGGTCTCCTTGGACAATCCGTCATTGTCGATGCTGCCATTGCAGCCGGAGTAAAGCGCTTCCTTCCGAGCGAGTTTGGAAGCGACCTCTCCAATCCCAATGCGGCGAAACTTCCAGTCTTCGCCCACAAGGTTGCTACTCGCCAACATATCGAAGAAAAAGTCAAGGCTGGTGCAGATATCACTTATACCTACGTTGTTAATGGAGGTTTTCTTGACTGGGGACTCGATGTCGGGTTTCTTTTCAATGTGAGTACACTCTCTTCATCCTCCCTTTACCTTTCCGAGATACTTTCCAATTCTCTCGGAGTACTTGAAGCTTCTTCTTTGGTTTTCCGAAGAACAGAAAATCGTAAGACTAATTCCCTCAGTGGCAAGGAGGTAAACCCGAACTCTACAACGGCGGAGACCGCATCTTCAGCACCACCACCCTCGCAGCCGTCGGACAAGCCGTCGTTGGCGTTCTCAGTAAACCCGAAGAGACTCGGAACAGACAAGTTACGATACAATCCATGACCATCTCACAGAACCGTATTCTCGCACTCGCAAAGAAAGTTGCTCCTGCCAAGACTTGGCAACCGATCATTATCAGCACATTGGATGTTAAAAAGAACTCGGATGCAAAGTTGGCGAAGGGAGAGGTTACGAAGGAAGTCATGTTTGGATATCTTTATGTGTCTGCCTTTGATGAGGCGTATGGAGGTCGGTTTGAGAAGCTTGATAATGAGCTTCTTGGCGTGCCGCAGTGGACCGAGAAGGAGGTTGAGGATCATTTGAGGAAGTTGTTGGCTTAGATCTGAGGATGAGCGCATGACTGGGTCATGGAAATATTGAGTACTTACTCGGAAACTGTAACGCCCTAGAGTTACTTTGTTCATTCATTTTCTCCCCCGTCGTGCATTGTTGCTGCTTTTCCCATGAGAGTGGCCACTAAGGAATCAAGGTCAAAGACAACATATATTGGAAGTGTTTGATGAAGACTGGTCTATTCCTTCTAGTGTAGCGATGCTCATGAATACACAGACCTTCCCATAGTAATGTACAATGCGAGGTAGTTATCCTCTTCCGTTTTCCTTCCATGAAGTCCCGCGACGATGTTATCCGCCGACCCTGTAACTCCTTTTCCCTAATGCTGTATTCGTTTCTGCAATGCGTCCCTCAAATCCCTCCATAGCGCTCCATGCCAAACCCATCCCAAAAATACAGACAAGAAAGCAACCATCATAACTTAACATCTCCTCACTTCATCTGACCCTTCGACGTCGAAGCTAACAAACCATGAACAGCCTCCTCAGAGCTGTGCACCTTGCTCATCATAAGACCCATCATAACATGATACATCTGCATCATGAACTGCGACCTCACGACCGGACATCCCTCCGGCCTGTCCATATCAAAAACATCCTTAACCGGCTCATGCAACCTGATAAGTTGCATCTCTCTCTCTTTATTCTGCTGCTGCTTCTTCTTCTCTCCCTCATTCACAATCAAGCATGTCTCCTGCTTTCGATGTGTAGCTACCACAGCCCTGATGATATGACACATGAACTCATCCCCGAACCCCCTCGAAGCGAATGAGTACAAAGCCCTCGGTTCCTCAACAATGACATTTGGGAGAAATGTCAAAGGTTTCTTGGGATGTTCTCTCGAAGGAAGGTGTTTTTGGCGGAATTCGAGGACGGATTCTGGTGTCACGTCTGTGGGTCTTCGGGCGCGGATGTAGCCTTGGCATGGTCGGCCGTTGTTGATGCATCGTTTGCAGCTTGGTTTGCGGTCATCGCATCTTAGGTGTAGTTTTCTGGTTGTTTTGTTAGTTGTGCATAACAAGTACTGGGGACGGAGATGCATACTTGCAAGTCATGCAGCCACGTGCCATTGGTGCGTCGATGAAGAGAGATTCTTGTCTCATGACGATGTTGATGGAGTTGTCTAATTGAGATGGAGTATGGAGCAGTTCGATGATTGTGATCTTGATGATCTCGATTTTCTCTCAGATCGCGGAGAAGTGAGCGATTTATGAAAGAAATCGCATCGTGGCACGAGTACCGGCCATCATCTGAGTTTGAAGTGCCGATGAGGACTGTTCAAGGCAGGTGCAGGATAATGATCCGAGTTCGAAAGCGGAACGGGCAGATGGCGTGTTCCCCGGCGCATGTCGTGCATTGTCGTGCATGATGTGGGGTGATGTTGAGAATGGAATCGTACGAGGATAGGCGAGGCGAGGAAAGGGGTGGCGAGGGCACGTGACTCTGCAGGATCTCTGGCCGAGTCAAGACGTTGACTGTTTGATGAGTCGTGAATGGTGTTTTGTGTATTCAATTGGTATCATATCTGGCCTTTCAATTCAAGAATCAGCAGGTGTTGCTTACTCGCTTTGCTCGACGATGCGCTCTGTAACATTCAGATTCTCTCAAGCTGTTACTTTGTAAGTTTGTAGCGCCGCCACCGTTTCGACACGATCGGCTCCAGAGAAAGAAAGATGGTCAGTGAGAGCTAGGAGCTGCTGGGCGACTAAAGGCTAGATCTTTGTGAAGCGGCTAAACCATGCATTGGATGCATGGGGTATTCAAAGGCCGTTGCGCAAGCGAGAACGTACATGATTATGGTAACTTCAAATCCCGCGGTTCACCTCTTGCCGTATTCCTATGTATAGGAACGGATTTGTATGGTCCCTTGCTGGAGAAGGAGCTTCATTACCTGTGTGTGACACGTTCACACGTCGGGCACATAGTGAGAGTTGATAGCCATATCACGGAGATTTTCGTAGTATTGTTGATATCTTTGCCAAGAATATACCATTCAGAATGAACTTGATGTTTATAACGGGCCGAAGTAAGTAACTTGAGAATCTGGCATGTTTTTCAAACAAGGATAAATTTGTGGTAGTGAAGAACCAAGTGGACGAGAACACGACGTTCACGCATGCATGCTTTAGGGGTAGTGTCCTTCACGTACCCAATAAGTGAGCTACAGGCTCCATATATTTTCGATACATGTGCAGAAACATTTGACAGATCTTATAGCGGATGTTATAATTGGTTGACTGATTCGATGCCAGGCAATGTTTTATGAGAAGTGGGCCTCTTATCACTGTCGTATTTTCAAGTCCGTTTCCAGATACTTTTCACCAAAATCAATCTCTGATTCACTTCTACTCCTGCTACTTGGGCACTCAATATTTTCCTACACACCCGAAACTAATCTTATCCTTGCTCTCACCTTGACTCATCTTCGTGCAGCAAGATTAAATTGGTGTTGCTCATACCTTACTCTGTTCCAATCTCTCCACTAGTTTGGCATCGGATGTGCCGCTATCATACTGACTGTCACTATATATGTCTCTGTTTCATCATATTGCCAGTATTCTGTTCGATGCACCACTCGTACGATTTTCAAGCGAGGGGTGTACCATAGGTATCAAGGTTGTCATCACGCAACTGAAACCTGATGTTCACATGCACGATGAATAACCTGGTGTCAACATCTCGTTGCAGATTGGCATCTAGCCAAAACAGAATCGCAAGTTTGATCTGATTGGAAATTACTCGCATCCTATTTAGGTATAGCACTGCTGTGAATTCACCCAGCCTCTTCCTGTCACGTTAAGTCACAGGTAAAAAATCAACTAAGGATCTTAAGCTGCTAGACATCTTCAATGGTGTATATGGGAGATAGCTTCAGCCTGAGCTGCAAGGATTCATGATTTGAGCTGGTAACATGACTTGTCATAGATGGCTGTATGCTCTAGCCTGGGTTGTATAGTATATAGAAACGCCTTCGACTTGTTGATAGATGAACTCTATCGCTAAGGTCACTTTCTATTTATATTGACATTTATACGTCTTTCTCCACATAAGTGAGTATCGTATCACAGTGAGCATAGCCAATTTGGCATTTTAAGATTTGGATGACTATTTCTATAGCCATATCCGTCTATGGATAGTAGCGTACGTAAAATTACAAGCCAAGCAATGTGTCAGCTTCTAATCTTCAAATTGGCCCAGAAACGTCCCAATGTCTTGTCTTCAGTTTCCATCAGACTTTAGAAAGCTTTCATTGACGTCATTTCTATCCAACAACCCCATCCGTACTAGTAACGTTCCATGCCCCGAAGCTGACAGCCATTTCGTCAGTGAATGGCTCAGGAGGCTCCTTGTTTTTATCTTGAAGACCGATGTCCAGGATGAACTTCTCCATTATCACGACAGCGATGTCCAAGTATGCACCACCAAAAGTCCGGATATCCTCTGCTGCCTTGCGATCTTGTTTCGACCCATGTTTCCTTCTACTCAGGTCGTCGAGAGCATCTTCCATTATCTGGACGACAATCGCATATGATACATTATCTCCATCTTTGACACCACCACAGAGAATGACTCCTCTATCCTCTATGGCATTTCGGATATCTCCAAGGACTTTCGTGCATCGCTTGGTGAGCGTGATCAGATCAATTTGTAAGCGAGGTAAGGCTTGCTGCATGGCGTCTTGTAGTCCAACGAGTCTCTCAACTTGAGTAGGCTCTCGCTTCGAATTTGACTTTCTGTCCAGATGGATTTCCGACAATAACTTCTCCGCTGAGGATCTTCCCTCCAAGTACTCCTTAAGAGAATCAGAGATTGATGTGTGCTTGAGAACATCTTTTTGCGCGACTCTCGTTGGGCCGGACTTCAGGTCGCTGACGAACGAGTGTTTCTAGCGAATTTGTCCGCTGACACTCCAACACAGAGGCCCAGTCGTCTCTGGAAGTCCTCTGGCTTACTTGGGTAGCAACTTAGAGAAATCTCCTTTTTGTGAGCTTCCATGGCAATTTCCATTGCAGGCCATTTTCCTTTCAGGAGCTCTGTCTGCTTCATCAAGTTACAGAGATGAGCAGTAGCGGTAAAGGACAGGCAGACATTTGCATAGGCTACGCCAGTGTTCTCCATGGCTAAAAGTAATCGGAGGGACTCGATTCCAGAAGGGATAGGCTGGCCTTTAGCATAGGACAATGGATGCTTTCGTGGCCAGATTCTTTCGTTCAAACCTTTGCCCGAGGCAGCTGTGTGGCCATGGCAAGGACAGGGCTTGTCCCTGTCCCACATGTGATCAGATTGTTCCATCGCTTGAGCTTTGCGCGACCCGGCGAGGTTTGTCTGAATTGCCTTTTTGATGAGGAATGTCGTGTTTACGGCATGACATGCTACTCGCCCATTACCCCAAAGGATACCCAATTCGTCGTCTGACTGCTGAGGTTGGTACAATGACTCGTTCCAATCGAGATCAATGATATTGTTGGCTGTCACCCTTAAATCTGTAGTCCGCTGTAGGCGTCGAAAGTCTTGTTGCCAAGTACTTCGTTGATATCTAGCATAATTCGAATTGCGAAGATCTCCGCGAAAGTAGCATTTGACATCTCCCCTTCGGTGTTGGAGAGAAACCTAGTAGTAAAGAAGTCAAGGAAACAATCGACTCGGGAGGGGAATCCGCCGGGAAATGGTGTTTCTGTTTTCGCCGCCAAGATTTGGGGATTATTGCGCGCCGTCAATGCCAGATACTTCAGATCTATGAACAGCTGCGAAAAGGTTACATAATTAGATTGAGTCCGGATGATGAATTCATGTTCCTCCCACCCCTTCTTCATTGGCCCGAATATCAGCTTTGGGACTGATGGGACGCCGTGTATAGTCAACCCAAAATTCTGGCGTGCAAATCTTAAGATACCACACTCACAGCCATATACCTCACCAAACATAGCGAAATCTTCTGCGTCTGGGTTGTCGCCACCTTCAAGCAGAAACCTCGAGGTGGCTCGGTACTGCGACATTCCAGCGCTGGCCTGGAAACGTTGTGGGCAGGTTTGGATCAGCGTCTGCTCAGCTTGCTCCACGAGCTCGAACACTGTATTGGTAGACAAAGCTGCTGTTGTCCAGTCTAGATTGCTGTGTAAACAGACCTGCCAGGTATAGTGGAGAAGTTCCCGCAGCTTGATGAGGTCCTGAAGGAAACACCACACTCGAAATGGCAGATCATTCTCCATTGAGTCTTCCAACTCATACACAGGTGCTTTGGTTGAAATCAGGGTCTCCGTTGAGTCTTTCTTGTTCCGAGGTAGTCCGTCATCCTCATCCAAGTCTTCATCCCCAAGGGCACTCAGCATAGTATGCAGCTTTGTAATGCTCGAGTCTTCTTGAGAGTTCGCACTAGGGGCTGTTTTTGGTTCTGGTATCTCAAAGTATGGACGAAGAATGTCGTGAATCGTTCTCAAGCAAGCAATGAAATGTTCATGCCTGGTGGTCGATATCTTTGCGTCTGGTTGGATGTCCGTTCTGGAGGTCGACTGTTTTGAGAGATAAACTGAACAACGTTGTCTGGACGCAATACATCTCTTGAGAGCATTTTGCACATAAATCTGAACTTTGATACCAGACTTTTGTCCAACAAGATAACGCGCCTGCGCCACAAGAATAGCTATTGGAAGTCTGATATGGACGGGAGTATATGAAAAGTTGGCGGCTTCTTTTGCAGCTTTCCGCGCTTTGCCTTTGGGCCGGCCAGTGGTAGGTGCAACTGGTTGTCGCGGGATATATTGCGCTGGAATTGTGTATCCCTTGGCAAAGGCTTCATTAGATAGCCAGCTGAGGAAGATGTCGGTATCTATCTTATACTGCCTATAGCAATCAGAGAACAACATGTTGTCGGTCCTTTGACATCTGTTGATCGAAAAAAGTATACCACCAGCACGCCAATTGTCTGTTAAAGTCGAGGTCGCGGTAGGTCGTTGTAGAACAATGAAAAAGTTTCCCGTAACGTGAGGATTGAATGCTTTGCATGCAGCAAGTGCTATTGTGTGACCCGATGATGACCAAATAACCAAAGCTCAATGTCGAAGCGGTCTTGTAATCGAGGGGAAAGGTTGCGACTGTGGTAGTTGGCGCTCAGACTGCGATCGCGCCCTCCTTTTCGTTATGGCTCGAGTCTTCGAAGCGCGGATATTGCAATCAATCAAGTGTGCAGTTTTTTGGTTTCTAAGAGGTAGGAGTTTGCGCCGGTAGGTGCGCGTGCCTGTGTATTGAAAATGGAGAACGGAGGAGTTGAGGTTGAGGAAGTGGTCAAAAACGTCTTAACAAAAGCGGAAAGTAAAGAAAGGCTGATTGAATTTTACTGCCGACGTCATTGAGAAGTTGCACCTAGTTTTGATATCATTAAGTCCTGACAGCTAGATACCACCATATGTCTAGGCAGCCAGTTGATCTGCGCCGATGTCTATATAGCTGCCCATTACGTTGATGTTATTAGCAACAGACCCCTTTTCCCGCCAAACGATTACGGTCAGTAGTAAAAATAATTTGAAGAATATAGTAAGTGTGTACATGCTCACACTTCAACATTTCGTGAAATATTATTATTCGTATACTAATGAGTAACTCAGAAGAATCTCATCTGTTTGTCTTGGTAGAGACAATGGTATTTAAGACTTTAATACTTACCCAATACTATCCAACTATACACCTTACACTCTTGCCAATGCCCTTGAACTCAAGGTTAACAAGCTTCCAGGGCGGCGCTCTTATGTAGTCTCTGGAGCTAATGACAAGCATCCACAAGTCATAGGACTAAGATAAGATGACCCAGTACACACAAACATAAAGCGGACTTGCTGCGCGGAACATTGGATGTGAACTGCTCAAGTGTTCGAAAAGCACGTGAGCAGTCTGTCTCGTGACACAGTTGAACAAACATCAAGGACGCCTGATCCGAGTAGAAGCACTTGCCTCCATATCTGGATATCAAGCATGGCCAGCTGAACATCATGCCTGATATCTCTGCTTGCTTGTGCTATCTTTGAATTGCGCTCAGGTGCATGACCCCCTTGACATCCACGTTGAACCCATCTTCTAACGCCACGAGGCCTCACTTCTCGAAGGCTTTAACTTCTTCAGCATGGTCGTGGCATCAAAATATTGAGTTTATACTGCTGATGCAGGTGTTAGCCAATTCTCATGCATAGCGAAATGCACAACAGCAACATACTCACCCAACGTACACTCTTTGGCTTCAGTCTCGGCGTTGAGTCCATGATGATAATAGCGCTCGGTGCTCTCATACACGGACCGCCAAAATGAGCTCAGCTATAAAACTCGAACCTCAACATCACCCATCCTATCCTCAGCGTATCTCACAAGCTACCATTAGTCCAAGAGCTCTTCTGCACTCACGCAAAGCAAGCAGCCATGTTGACAAAAGAAATCTTCGATCGGCATACCTCATTTTCTCCCGTCAGCATAACCTTTGAGATCCACCATGGCAACCAGATAAGAGCCGCCAGCAACTTTCTGCGGCTCGCGAGAACATGATGAACATCAAACGCGGCGGCTCTATGAGTATCGGTCAGCACTCCCATCAAGTTAGCAGGATACTCACGGCATTCTGCAACCGCCCATCGTTTATTACCTGATGCAAGCCAACGACTCACCGAAATTCATCGGGACAGCTCACGCAGTCCTCACATCGGTGGTCTATCTCAGATCCCATACACCACACATTCAAACCCCTCCCGATAAACAAGTCCCGACCCTCCATCCACTCTCTGTTGGAACCTCCACGCCTCAAAGCTATTTCTCATCACCAAGTCCACTTCTGTAACCCTTCTCAACAAACAACCCAGAAACTAAGCTTTCTCCACAACGTCCGGACGACTTCAGAGAAAGCTGTTTGTGGCGCGCGTGCGTAGGCTTTGAGGCAGTAAAGCACTTTCGAGGGAGAACGAGGATGAAGATATGCAATTTGATTGCTGAGGTGAGACAGTGGATAGGATGTGTATAATTGGTGGATGAACAAGCCATGCAACGTACAGTACCTACATCAACTTATGCGTACATCCCGACCTCTCGACCTCTCGACCAGCTTGCCATCTTCCTGCAAACAATCCTCCCAATTTCCAAGAACACATAACATTCAGTATCGCTAAATCTCACCACCAATCTCAAATCCAAATCTCAAACTCCAAAACCACCACCACCAAAAAGAAAACAACGGCGAAATGAAGGAGCGAGAAATACCCATACCAAATCCGACCACGCGAACGGATACTCCCCTTACCGAATGCGAAGGATTGCGGCTGAAATAGAGTGCCGGAAGCTACCGCTCCTGCATGCATGAAAATTGCAGGGTAGGAGATTTGCAGCAACGCTGGTGATCTTCCGTCGGTACTCAGTGATCTCCGTTGTACTCAAAAAGGAGAATAGGAAGTCCTAGACCCAATGATTGGGCTTTTCTTGTTCTGAAATCAATTAAGAATAAGGAACTGTTCTTCGGTGAAAAGGAAAAGAGAGACGAAGCAAAAATAGGAAAATGACAGATTGAGCTTCAGTGAGCAAGGGGACTATTTATCCGGAACGGTAAGCTTAAGAGCCTCGGTATAGCTTCTGCACCCTGAAAGCTCCGGATCACTGCCCCTGAGACAGGACCCGAAGGCTTGGCGAGGCTTGCAACTTAAACGAATCGACAACGCCGCTTCTCAACCTCTCAAAACATATTCAGCATCCAAACCTACTATTTCTTCCCCTACCGAGACCCAATTATCCAGACGCTGGATTGAAGGAAGGAGGTTTGAACTTTCAAACAGTAGGTTCTTTGAATCGCGAAGTCGCGAACGCGACACGGCAAGGAACGCAGGTGACGAGATGTCTCGCCCTTCGAAGAATGCCCTTATCTCGCAGAAATCATTACCTTTCCTCCTGTTCCTCACGCGAGTTCCTCTCTCAAGCCTCACATTCCAGCGCGTCTTCCATTTCGTGAAAGCTTCTCAAGATCTTACCTTGGCATTTTCAGCAGAGTTTCGTTTCGATGAACCTCAATCTCCCCGCAACTCGCCACATCTATTTCGCACCTCGCTCCCACACATTCATTACGCATCGTTTTGTTCAGACCGAACCTGCCTTGCAGGCAGTTGAATTGGTGAGAAGAGCTTACTCACCACCTCATGTCGCATCCTCCAACTTCTTATTCCGCGCACTTCGCGTTTGAGACTCGAATAGGCAAAATCGCCATCCTGAGACGCAGAAACGGATTTTTCAGCACACCACACGACACCTCATCATTAAGTCGTCATTCCTAAGCTCTCTTCTCTCTTGATTCCAGAACTAAGGAATGAATGCGCAAATCAAAGCGCCCAGGAGTGAAGAGGAAGGCAGCGATGGGTCCGTATCCTGATCTCCAGCCCGCACTGCCAACACATTACATAAAGCCGACTCGCACGAAGAAGTTCTTGAGTCCAGCGATCGTGTCGGGGACAGTGATTGTGTTGGCGATGATGAGCTTGGTGGAGCTGGTTGCCGCCATTGTATTGTCGATGGACCATGGGATGAGGTCGGGCAGAAAGATAGCAAGCGTAGGGTTTGGAATTATTGCTGTAAGTGGCTCTCGGTCATTCTTGTCAGTTTCTGACCAGATGGGATCTGGAAGGAGGTCGGTGTCAGTACTGATGATTGTCGCAGAGTATACTTTCGCTCGCATATGTAATGCTGCACGGAATAGCAGCGAGGTACAACGATCCCGTTGGAGTGACTAGACCACCAGAGTTGAAGCTCCACGCTGCGTGCTTTATAGTGGCGAGATTGGCATTGGTGGCATGGTTTGGATCTTTCATTGGGGCGGCTGTGGTTGTCTCAAAACCAGAGACTTGTATGGGCAACATCTGTTCTGCCCGAGTCCTTGATGTTGTTGCTTCGTTGCTGGCATTGTGGGTACACAACTATGCTAAGAGACAAACCACAGCTGACGTAT
The DNA here is from genome assembly GCA_000292665.1 of Helotiales sp. EF0021. Taxonomy (NCBI): domain Eukaryota; kingdom Fungi; phylum Ascomycota; class Leotiomycetes; order Helotiales; species Helotiales sp. EF0021. The sequence continues at coordinate 40,710 of AIET01000622.1, read as the reverse complement.
GAATAGTGCGAGCATGGGCGTTATTTTGACTGCCCTCGAAGCGTGCAAATATCCGTTCGAAGTGCCAGACCTGTTCCATTTCTCGAAAAGATTCACATATCGGGTCAGTGCGTTTGCAGACGATCTGCTAGAGAGAAGTGTGTCACGATCATCGTCGTTCCGTGGAAACAGCGACAAGAGCAAGAGTAGCAAGAAATCGAGTGTCGACGAGAAGCCTCTGCCGAAACCGCCTTCAGTCAGTAGTGATGAGCTAGGCCGACCATTGACGCCGTTGCTACCGATGGATAGACCCACGAGATCAACTTCAAGAGCCACTTCCAAAGGCTGGGGGGAGGAGTGGACACATCTGGTGAAGGATATGAAGGATGGGAATCCGGAAGCGAGCGGCACAAAGTTGTCCTTGGATTCGGCGATCTCGCTCACCTATGACAGCTCGTCAGGGTATGCTGGATCCTCTGAAAGAAGTTCACACACTAGAATGAACTCATATGCATCAACATACAGAAATTCTGTTGGTGGAGGTGGTACATATGTGACTGCTTCTCGAAGGACTGGAGTAGACGCGAATTCGTACACATCTGGATCAAGGAAAGCGCCGGTCGCTAGAAGACCACGACCAAGAGTGGTGACACCAAGCAGCAGTATCAGCAATATGTCTCGGCGCTCGCCACTTTCCAGCATGAGGTATGTGCTCTCCATAGGGCGACGTAATTGAACTGACTTCTCCAGATCTGCTGAGTTTCCAGAAATGATTGTACGACCGGACCTGCGGTACTATCCTCCAAGATTCTCCGCACAGCACGATTGGATACCTTCGAGGTCGTCTTCGATGTCTGCACATGTGCAGAGGCTTCGGCGGACATCGATGACATTCCCGGATCAGGAGAGAGTTCGAGGACCTAGCAAGACGCTTCCTCCTTTACCTCACCCAATGTCCCCTAAACCACCATCCAAACTAGGGCCCATCAGAAGAAGGACGACTGATATCAGAATTCCAGGCGCCTTCCCAAACATTGAGCGGAAGGCGAGTTTCGATGTTGGGCAAAGTCTCGACGACCACATGAGGATGATAGAAGTTGAGATTGTAACACGGCGGCGTAGTAAGGGAGCTCTGGTACCCAGCAACTTTGATGGCAGCCGAGGGCAATCTCAAATATTGCACCCTCTCCCACAAGCTCGAATTCGACGAGCAGACAGGATCGAGAAACGAGCTTCGCTGAGTCGGCCCAAGAAAGAACGTCAACTTGCGCAACAAACTGATATCGAGAATGAACCGCCTTCTATTCGTACGGGTCCGGAGATCAATCCCGAAGATAAAAGCTCGATATTCACACCGAGCGGCGGCTCCATTGGGTTGGACGGACTTTCTCCGCCGGAACCTGCGAAGATTGATTCGGGTCGTCTATGGACAAGGACGTTATCTCGTGGCCAGACAGTAGCAATATCGAGTAAAAATCGTCCCGGAACCGCTCAAACAGCACAACCGAAGAGTACACCGAGGTTCGGGTCGAATGCGGAGGCATTCCGACGATTAAGTTTGGGCGACATCTCGTCAGGCCTGGAGGATCTGTTCAAAGGAAGTTTAACTTGACAATCTAGGAAAAAGAACATGTACATTAGCTCCATATCAAGATACAAGGCCTTAGAATAGAATACAGAGGTCTAGACTCAGGTTACTTGATCCCGAAGGAAGCCATCCGCTCGAAGCGCAATACGAGAATACCTGACTCCCTCCCCATCCTCACTCAGCCTCCTAGGTGAGACAGCACAAGTTGGTCTGTGTTACCCAAAGCAGCCTCATGCATACTCCAGAGTCGAGCACTCCTATTCGGTGCGGATGAAGCTATTCAGGCTTGGTGGGACGGGCCAATAGATGGTGGTGATGACTGGTGCTCAGCTGCAATGTGACGTCCAGTCATGCATCTGACGCTGTCAAAAAGACGAAAATCCTTCATAGGACGCGGGGTGCAGGAACAGGCGTGGCAACACACGACGCTGCCATATGTATCGCAGTACCGCCCAGCTGGCGGTGAAAATGATATATCTCTCCGGTGTAATGGAAGTGAAAATCATCAGAATTGATTTCGTTCACGACTCTATCGTGAGATTCTTACTCAGCAATTTGGCTTTGGCTCTGGGATGACCTCACGCCACCTTTCCCAGCCTCCCCTGCCTCTTCTTATCCGGATTTGCACATGACAGCAGCGTCAGAGACATTTCAATCGCGACCTCTCACCTGCGCAAAGTCACACGAATATATTGCGAAGCCACAGCCACAGCCACGAGACATTTACTCTCACCACCATCTCACCCGATTCACTTCCAATTCTTCGTTTGCATGTGAGTCAACCATAGCCTGAAGTGCTGTTGCCGACAAGAATTTCAAAACCTTGCGACCACAACCACCAACCTTTCTACAACTTAAACTTACACTCTTCGACCACAGAATCGAAACAATGGCCGAAGTCATGGCATCAGAAGAGCCACAGACTATTCATTCTCCTCCCTCACCATCCGCCAAGAGACCCAAAGGTGCGGAGCCATCCCGGCTGTACCCCTCATGACGACAAGCTGACCACAATCGCAGGAATCCTCAAGAATTCCTTCCACCGCTCTCCACCTCACCAAAAGCCCATCTCGACCTCTCCTCCTCCTCCCCTCTCCCCCGTCCTCGCGACACGACCTAGCTTCGAACGCGACCTCTCCGATAAAGACATCACACTCCAAAACACACTCCAAAATGCCGGACACCGCAGATCCTCATCCGCCGCTCGCCCAGCTGGTTCGCGAAGACAGTCAAGTCACTCCTCCAATGGAGCTCCCCTCGATGCTGATGTCCAACGCTTGAAATGGGATGAGGCGAATCTCTATCTCACCGAGCAAGAGAAGAACTCTACCATGAAAATCGATGAGCCGAAGACACCATACGCTAAACACTACGATCCAGCCGAAGACGAAGAAGAACTCCACATGCTAGATACCGACGAGATAGTTGTTGATGAACTCGATAAGGCGCGCCAAGAACGCAGTCCCGGCAAATCTTCTCGGGCGAAGGAAGATGATATTCCCGGTCTCTCGCTCGGAGAACCAGAGGAAGCTGTTCCGGAACAAGAATCCGATGGGCAGGAGAAAAAGGGAAAGGTTCATGTTGCGGGAGAGGAACATGTTGGTCTGAGTGAGGAGGAGTTGGAAAAACATAGGAAGTTTGAGGAGATGCGGAAGAAGCATTATGAGATGAAGAATGTGGCTTCTATGTTGGGTCATCCGGAGGAGTTGGATACGCTGGATGATGATGGGGATGAGAACATGAAGTGATGTGAACGGAACTGAGCAGAGCGAAGCAAGATGAATGATGAGCATGGGTAACGATGGATATGCGCATGGATATTGCGATGGGATGGATCACGATGGCGTTCTTGGGATGATTGATCGATGGATGCATGGAGGAACTTGCTTGGTACCTGCTACTTACTCTTGCACTTTGCCATTTTTGCCTGCCTGCATGCATCTTCTACATACCCTCATGGTATGTTAGCTTGTATTAATGGCTTCTACCCATACTCGTTCTCCTTTTCATAACGTACAAGATACTCGCAACAGAGAGTTTGCAGCAATGCGATGATGAATCATGATTTTGGTGGGTGATAACGTGGCATGGGAGATGATGGATGGTGGGGGGAAAGAGAGATATGCAAACTGCCATGGATGGATGATTGGAGAAAGCTCTCGTTGTATGTAGCTAGCTTAGCTAGGATGAACGAAGGTCATACGTTTTTCGAGGCTGTGAGGTAGTTTGACTCCAGTTGAATCATAGCTTTGAGTCTGGGTATGTTGTATGTGTTGTGGATAGTGAGAAGAGTAAAGTGCTTTTTTTGTTTACAAGGTTGAAGTGGATGTAAGTGTGCTGCTAGGATAATTTCGCGTGTCTATTGTTGGGATTTGGGTTGGGGTATGTTGATTAAGTGAATCATTTTGATGCTGAAAATGTCTGGGGGATTCGGGAGGTCATTTTATTTCATTGTTAGTCCTTGTTTCGATGTTCAGTCAACATTCGTAGGCAACCGAAAGCTGCAAACAACTCGTTCGAATCGCTCGTTCGAATCACATTCACACATTTGAGATTTCGTATCTGTTCTGTTCTGCAAATGCCTGTTATGTTAATTGTTGGTCCCGGGTTCGTTTATTCTCGCTTTACAATGTCGGAATGGACTCTTACTTATTCATCCTCTGTGATGCTAAATGCTTTTCTTCGTACCTATATTAGGTTTGACTCAAGTTTGTGCTCGAATCGTTTCTCCTGGTGCTTTACACTGTGCTGATGTATCGTTGCTAGCTCGTCATTTCAGCTCAGCTTCCGTGCTTGAGACATGGCTTTGGCATTAATCCTCAAGATCCACGCTGGCTGCTGGTCTCTATTGTAAACCTCAATATTTATGGAAGTCAAATGTACTTCGTTACGCTCGTGAAGTTGAAGTTGAGAATGCCTCAGGGGGTGATATGATCGGTGCTGCTTCTCAGGTTATGGTGGATACCATCACAGAGAGCCTAGCTGCACAGATTGAGAAGAATGGCAATATCCGCGGCTGGCCTTGTCTCAAAGAACGCTAATCTCCTCTTCGATCCTCCTCGTGGGACCCTTCGCTATATATTGTGAAACTTCCTTGGAAGCTGCTCTTGTGGGAAAGAGAGGACAATTGGGTTGTGTGACATGGTTATTGAAAGATATTGCACTGATAGTGGGGGTGAAAGTTGGCGAATAGGTGTTTTGAGATCACCTATGAATATTGGAGGTGTTGAATTAACATTTTGAAACTGCTCTTGTTGAGGCAAGAGCTTTAGATTTAAATTGGAAAAGCCAGACTGTAGTGAACTGTGAGGAAAGAGTCGTGTGATGGGTTATCGTTGCGGTTTGGGAAGTAGTCGTTGCAAGGAAGGTCGGGATCAGCGAGGCGGTGAGTTTCCGAACTGGAGCTCTAGCTTTCGATGTCGACAGTGTCAGGATTCGTATTGAGGGATATCGTCGTCAGAAAATCAGATATTGACTTCTCTTTATGGAGTCGCCAATGTCCGGCTCGAAATTGAGTGCTGGGGCACGAGGCTGCGCTTCAGAAAAACTTCAACTTTCTGTACGCCAGACTTCTGAGATAAGCAAGCTTAAACGTCTGCTTGTCTAGGCTTCGATGCTGAGGTCTTGACGTTGCTGTTATTAAATTTTGTTGACTCGGCTCGCCAATTCACCTCCTCCCACCGCGCGTCAATTCTAACTACCTATCGCCTTCGACCCCGCAACAAAACAACGATACCAGCATCTACCCCTCAGTCACTCACACGTTCGTTCCTTCTTTCCTTCGGAGCATCAGCGCACGAGTATGACGCATGACGGTACGTTGTCTCCTTCAAGCTCTTGATCACTTTCCACCTACTTCGCATGTAAATAAAGCTTCAATCCGCTCAACACTGACCAGAAAGTAGAAGCGCTAGAGTACAATCAGCGCGAGGATGACAATCCACTTCTCGACAGTCTGGATGCGTATCTGAACAAGGTCATGTCAAGAAGCCACACGGAGAACGAGAACGAGAACAACATGGGCAAACACGTCAAGTTTGAGGAGGAAGACGCGTCTGGCCATGGTGGACAGACAAAAATCAAGACCGTAATTGAGATCATGGAGGAGCAGATGAAGGGTAGTGTGGAGGAAAATAAGAAGAACAAGCAGAAGAGAAAGCACGAAGATATCTCCACCGCTGCGGAGTCAACTCGAGATGGAGCTCGTGGCGCGAAGGCAAAGGCCAACAACGATCAGACCCAGCGTCAGCATGTGGTAGGGGGTGGAGTACGGAAATTGACGAAGGGCGAGAAAAAGAAGCTGAAGCAACAACGGGGCTTCGAAGGACCAGCATCAAACGCCAGTGCTCAAGTTCCTAACGCCGGTGCTTCGAAGGCGGCCCAGAAAAAAGCAAGAAAGAAATTGAAGAAGGAAGAGGAGAGCAGAAAGGCGGCAGAGAAGGATAAGGAAGCCAAGAAAGTAAAGGCTAAGGTGAAGGCTTACAAGCAGAAGGCGAAAACTCAATTCAGAGCTGAGAGAGATGCGGCTGACAATGCAGTGATTTGGGATGGAATCGAGCATTCGGAGCGTGTCAGACCCGATAACATTCCAGGAGGCCCTCATACTACGGCTGGGAACGATGGAGAGGAAGATCATACAAATCTCATCCCATATAGTAGCACAGCTGATATGGAGCCTCATGATGGTAATGTCGATACAACTCGCGATAAGCCTGCTGGTTGGAACAAATTCTTCGGAGCTCTCGCAGGCCAAGATCCGGTCGAGGAGAATGTCAGCCAGAAGCGAAAGAGAACTGCCTCGATCACCGACAGCGGCTCATATGGCAATCGCGAGGATGGCATCCAAAACGACATTTCGTCGCATCCGCCCACGAAGAAGGCAAAGAAACAAAAGGACCAGCATGATCTACTACCACAACCATCTCAGACCAATGCCAGGAATCAAAAGAAGGGAAAGAAGGGAAAGCAACAGATCGTGCTTTCTCAAGTGCCGGGAAGTTCTCTTACCAACACTGGCTTCGGTGAAATGGGTTATCAAGAAGTCGTTGATTTGGTCAGGAATCAACAAGGCAAGACCATTTCAAAGAAGAAGCAAAAGCAACTCAAACAACAATTAAAAGAAGCGACTGCGAGGATGGATCAAGATTTCAATGACCCTGAGTTGCAAAACACTGATATGGCCTCTCTCAAGAAGATCATGGACGGCAAGAGCACCACCGATGAAGATATCCTCATCAAGCGAGAGGCGTTACGAGCCACGATCCAGAAAGGCTGTTTACATACGCCTCCACCCAAGCTCGCGTTTGCTCGGCGATTCGCCAGCCTTACTCCTCCGTTAGTAACCTCGAGCAATTGGTCGGACGCTGACGAACTGAGCGATGCTCCCTGCTCGCCTTCAAAGTCTGCGTTATCACCAGCCAAAAGCAATATTGTCCAGCCGACTCTAAACTCTCATGCTGAAACACCAGATCGAACTCATTCTACCTCAATCCCAATCACTCCTCCTAAGAAGGCAAGGAACAGCGCGATTGTTGAGCACGAACACCCCAAAACTCCGCAGAAGGCTCAAGAATTGGCGGCAGAGTCAATGATTGCTACGGTGAATAGCATCAATAAGACTATCGGCAGCAACAAGTTCAAGGCGCTGTTCGCGGATAGCCCGATGGATTGGAGCTTTACTGGCGCTAAGAGTCCTTCAATCCCGATCACACCAAGTAGAGAAAACCTCAAGACTCACGAGAGCATTGCTCATGATGATACATTACCACAGGACTGGGAGGAAACCATTGGCAAAGTCCGGGCTCGTGTCAGATTAGGAGAGAATGAAGATGATTTCGCTATGATGGAAAGTAAGGACCCCTCACACCAGTCCAATTTAAACAGATGAAGCACCAGCTGACCTTTTTCCAGATGTTGCCTTCTCCGCTACCTACATCGCGATGCAAGATATGGTCCATATGGCTAATACGTCTTTCTCGACTCTGCAGCTGCGAGCTGAGCAAAAGTTCATCTTCGGTACTCGCTGGGACGAGGGTGGAAATTACAAACTCCGCGTGTGTAGTGTGGTTGATGGTAAAGTCCGAGTTCTGCTAGGAGATATGTATCATGGCCATGAAGATGCCTCAGTTTTCGAAATTGGAAAGGGTGGTGTCTGGCGAGTAAGAAAGGGCGAACGATGTGAAGTCATGGCTATCGATCCTGATGTTGAGGGAGACGGAAAGGGCAAAGGAAAGGCGATTGGCGGTAGGATCATTGCGTCTGCGTTTGTTGTTGGCATTGAGTGAGAAGCATGGCACGAAAATAGGGGTGGACGTGGATAGGATTTGAGAGCTTTACATTACTTCTGTTGCTGGATATTGTAGGATCAGAGCTCTTGAGGTGGGGACTTGGACATTGTCTCGTCTGCAAAACTCATTGGTGTAAGTATGCTCTCTGTAGGAAATAAGAAATACGTCAAAGCATTGTAGGCATATTTTCGAGTACTAACATGCCTTGGCGGGTTGATCATGATTTACTGTAGAAGACTTCATAAAGGCTATAAACATCAGACTCGAATACTTCTCAGCAGGTTTCCATCCAAAATTCAACAATCTTGTTGGGCGGTTTCTATACTCCCTTACTCAGGCATGGCATGAAGCTGGTCTTGGCGATGTTCGCTTAGAAAAGGGGTTCATTGGACGTCAGATCCACCTCAGCTGGAGAGAACCTGCTCACCAAGCTGGGGTTGCATCATACTTTCTGAAACGTGGTCACTACTACTTTGTGCTTCGGGATATGCTAGCGGGTTAAGAAATATGTCGCAGTTGATTATCCCGATCGTGCTAGCAAAGATAGCTTTCTATCAAGTAGGTAAACAAAGGGAACAAGCGCTGGCTGAGCAGCGAGAGATCCGTCTCTCCTTGCATAAGGAACGTAGCACCGGGTCTTATCAAACTCTCTATCTCGGCATGATCTGGTGCTTACTTGCGGCTCTTTACGTGGTCGCTTCGATTGAAGGGACAGTTGCAAAATAAAAATAGCACAGCAGAGGAGTTGAAAGTGAGCCCTAAAGTAACAATCGCTATCGGAGCAAGACTTCAGAACTTGTGACTCGCATATTTATTTAGTGCTTTCATGAGTTGCTATTCACTAAGTGAGATTTCGGGCAGAAAGCGCACACAACGCCGATTCACTTGTTATGGAGAATCTTAGCACCGCACCGCCTTGCACAAATTTTTCTTCTCCGTCACAGGCATTCATTCTGCACTTCTCCATCTGCAATACTTTGACAACTGGCTACGATAAACGCGTTGAAAATTTGTAATTTTTATTGCAATTGCTGCGCTGCATTAAATCCACCCCCCTTCGAAGTTATGGCGTACGAGACTCGTACACCTGCGCTGAGAGCCACCGTCTTGTTCTATTGGATCATCAATCTCGTCACTATCGCCCTACGATGTTATACCATGAAATTCATCCAAAAGCGATTCAATGCCGAAGATTGGCTCGCTGTTGTGACAGTGGTAATTACTCCCGCTCCTCATTCTTCAGACAAGATCAGCTAATTCTATCATTAGGGCTTCTTCAGCTTGTACTCTACTCTTGGCTTGGCTGCAAATCACTATGGTCTGGGTCAACATGTCGAAAACGTTCCGATTGAAAATCATTCGAAGGCACTCGTGTATCAGTGGTTGTGTGAGATCCTCTACGTTATAATTGCTGTACAAGTCAAGTGGGTCGTTGGTCTTCTCCTCCTGCGAATCTGCTCGCATCAACGATGGCTACGCATCACCATTCACGCCCTGCTATGTGTCGTCACTCTATTCAACATCTTCTACGTGTTCCTCCTCATGTTTCAATGTTCGCCTGTCCAGTACTATTGGCTTCGATTTAAGGAACATCCGCCAAAGGGAAATTGCGACATAACAAGACTGGCGCTCATCCCGACATATGTTAGCCTTGGTGTGAACGTCATCGCAGACTTTACTTTGGCATTGCTACCAATAACATTTGTATGGAACGCAAAGATGGAGTTGAAGACAAAGATATCTGTCGTTGGTGTTCTCGGGCTGGGGTTATTGTATGTCTTCGTTCAAAATCATATGCACCTCACTGACCCGTTACCAGAGCATCAGGCGCTAGTATTGCACGCATCCCTTCTGCACAATCCATTGAACATAACAAAGACTATCTGTACAGCTTCACAGACCTAGCCATCTGGAGTAGCGTCGAAATTGGCTTCGCACTCTGTGCCTCCTCGCTCTCGACCCTAAAACCCCTCTTTCGCAAGCTCAACACACTCCTCCCTACCACCAAACGTAATACGCCAAACACGAGAATGAATCAAGATTCGCCACCGATCCCCAAGAAGATATCAGCTCTAAGTCTACTGCATGCAAGATCCAAGAGCTTAGGGACCGACGGTGGGTCCAGTCCTAGCTCAGCTTTCACTACATGGCCCTCCACACCTGGCGAGGAACTTGGGGATGTCGAATTAGGAGTCTATAGGAACAGTGGAGGAATTACACGAGAGACTTCCGTCTCATTTTACAGCCTTCCTATCCAGGCATCTGTACGTTGCTAAGCAGGTGAGGCATTTCAGCTTTGCTTATCCGAGGCCACTTCCACACATGTGGGGTTCCCAGATTTTCTGGGAGCATACTTTTCATAACTTGACGTACATGGTCGATAGTTTCTGAAATCATAATTTTACGCTCTTTAGTCATCTTCTCTTCCCCCTTCTGAAAGGACCTTTGCAAGCGACCTGGTAGCTGGACCGTGAGACTGTAATGATTCCAAAACTATCACCAGCACGGCATTCTTGAATAAGAACACAGTTGTTAGTAAATCCCTTTTCGCTACCATACTTCAAGTTTCCTGCTAGCAATCACTTCCTTCAACGCCTGCTGAGCAGCTGTGAATCACATATGCGATAGTTTCCACCAGTCTCGACACGTCTTCAACGATAAAAAGCCATACAATATTGTTGTTAAGTCTACCCTTAGAGTTTGCTTGATTTTTCTGACAGCAACACATTGTCTAGTAACTGTAACAAATAAAAGTCTCGCATGGAAAAGCAAACACTCAAAATTCCCCTCCATTACCCACCCCAAGGAGTTGCTAGTTGACTCTAGAATGTTCTGTCTTGCCAGCAAGGCTCGCATTTACAAGGCCATCCCGGGAAATTTGCCCACCTTCGATGTCCGCATTGCTTGCAAGTAGTGTCCCTGCCGGTTCGGTTTGGGGGGTAATCTCTTTCATTGTCATCTTCGCACTAGTCTTTGTATAAGCTTCTGTGCTTTTAACACATGTTTTCAATCTTACTCTGCAACATATCCACCATTTTTTGGTTTGGTCGTAAGGTCTTTTGGTTCTCCCGCCGCCTCCACTACCACCGGCAGACCCACTACCTTCAGCAGATTTGCCAGCTACAGTAGATCCGCCAGCTCCACCGCCTACGGTACCTTTAGTATCACCAGTAACCTCACTACTTTCTGGTTGTACCTGGCTGTAGTCGACCAGATTTGCGTAAGCGTTATTTGAAATGCCCATGTTGATGTTTTGTCTTTAATAGCTTGAGTATTATTTCTTGTAGAAGTAAGGTGTTATGGTGTAAATTCTAGTAAAGTTGTAAAGTTATTGTATTACTTGGTATGTTTCAATGTGTGTGTTGTCTAATATTAACTGAGTCACTGAGGTGTGTTGAAATGGATGGAAATAACTGCATCGTAGAGGAAAGTGGCCCTGCTTATATAGACCGAAGCTCTACTCTTTGAGTCGGGCTTATTCATGGCTGAAGCCATGCTTGAATGTGATTTGAATGAAATGTGGTAAGGTGATTGTGAAAAGGGACGGATATGACTTGGAAATGAGGAGTGAAGTTAGAAACTCAATCATTGTATGTGAAAGGTTACTCAAAATTCGAGTTGCTTGTAAAAATAACACAATCATCGACTGGAGAATGATTGGAAAGCTTGTTGAATAAATACAACAACAAATAGGAAGTGCAAGCTTGTCCAGAAGGAATCACACTTCCTGTCCCGCTTAGTTCGGGGTAATTGGTGACAGATGGAATTTCGAAGGGAGTGAGTGTTTTGTAAATTCACAGCATCTACTTCTTGATATTGACATGGAAACCCAATAGCGAATGACAGTCACAGCTCTGCCACTATTTCCCATGAACCCAGTTGTCTCCGAACTCTCGCTTCAAACGCCTGCCATTCTCGGTTGTGAAAACTGCCTGTCCCAGTTGGCTGTTCCACTCGATGAAATTGATGAGGTCTGCTTGCTTCTTCTCGTACGTTTCCTTGGGCAGCGTCTACATTTGCTTTAAGCTGAGTCTCTCTGCATATTGCCAACGTAAGATGCACAAATTGAATAACTCTAGGACTTGGTGCCAAACCAATTTTGTTTCTAAGTGCCTCTTTCCAGCGCGGAGATCTAAGCCCATCTGGAATTGGTTGCTTGGTGAGAAATCTGCTGTCAACAGGTACTTTTTCGCGTCAGGCTGTGGCTTTTCTCGGTAGATGGACAGAACTCGGTTTCGCTCGTACTCCTTCCACGGTGTTACAGGTTCATCGTAGCCATATTGAGCACCAGTGATATCAAGGGCATACGACTCTCCGGAGCGTAGTTTTGCCTTGATGATAGTATGGGTTATACATCTTGAGTCGAAAACGATGGCATCTTCAGATGGGTAGAGTCGAGTTCTAAGTTTATCGTTCTTTGTCTTATAGTCTACTTCTGTAGCTTCCACAACGATATCTGTAATACTTGTTAGCACGTCCATACATTCTGTCACAAGAGATGAGTACTTCCCCTTGAGTAGATGCTGAACAAATTCGACAACCCAGTGTACTGCTTCCTGGCACGAGTTGAAGCCCCAGACCGCCTTTCTGTGTTCAACCGTCACCAATTCACATGGGACTTGGCTGTAGCCCCTAGTCAAATTGTATCTATTGGTTTGCTAAAAACTTTAGTGAATACATCTAGAACAAGACCTTCGTAGATGCTAGGCGATGGGAGATGATCAGCAAATCAAAGCTTACAGTTCAATGATAACGAGATGTCCTTCAGTCTTCCAGACCCTCTTGATGTCGAATCCACCCCAACCCAATTCGCGTGCAGCGAAATATATCTTCTGCGCTGTATCCATGACCCAGTAGAGTAATTTCTTGTCCTTGGCGGCACCGCAAGATGGCTTGTGCTCCTTCCAATGCTCTTTCTGGCAGACAACGCTGCAGTAGTAGATCGCGGGTGCTTCGGTGACCTTGCAACCCCTGCACCGAAGGGTGGCTTCCTTCTTGCATTTTGCGCACTCCATGGTATGATACGTCTCAATGAGTAATCAGAGAAGATGATGTTTTGAAGTCGTTGGGATCATTGGTCGGAGACGTGGACCTTATGGACATCGGTGAAGTTGGAAAGAGGAATCGAAACAACGTGAAGTCCTTATCAGGCCGAGTTTTGGATTAAGAGCTCGCTTTTAAAGCGAACATCGAAGGTAAGAACTTTGCAGCCGGTCGAAAGCGTCGAAGTGAATATGGGAGAAGATCGAGTAACACTTCGGCGTTTACGGCGTGCGGAAGTAAGGAGCTATCGATTCCGCTTGTCCCATAGATACTGACACATTGCAATATTTTAGATGAAGATGCTTGAGGTTAAATTTCAGGATTAATTCTCTCTCAGAGGCACAAACTGGAAGTGCAGGTGGTTTTCAGCACCATGTAATGATATCGGCCTTCAATACTTCCACTTTCATCTTACATACACTTCAGCTTCTGACCCTTCCATCAAGTTTTGACGACATTCACTTGACTCTTTACTTTTTGGCCAATACCAACCTCTCGACTTCATCACAGATTGCTTTCGTGACTTCCAATATCAAAAAGAATGCCATGGAAAGTTTCGAACAGCAAAAGCTTGTTCCTTGTCGAGTCAAAGTTGCTCCAAGACTGATAGCCAAAGCTGCAGCAAGATCGCTGATGCTAACCATGTGCAAATTTGTACCTAATACCGTGCCCATAGACTTCGGATCGTTTACCAGGGGAACAGTTATAGTACTGGCCAACATTTAATCCCATTTCGCATCCGGGAAGAATATGGAGCCTTCAGCGCCACCTTGAGATGACCAGCTTTGAGGTCAACGAAGTATCGAGCGGAGTATAGGGCTTTTCGGACACATGGCAGGTTCGATGTTTATTGTGAACATTTGAATGGGTGATGATGTTGGATTAGTCGTGGGCAGATCGTGTACTCACTTGAGCAATCGTTGCCAACCCAAATGTGGTGGCGATCTCGGGAACCATGCGAGGAGGAAGCCAAAGTTCGGTTATTTTATCGACGTCTTCGTGTTCTAGAGAATTGACCATGAACGTCGGCTTGCTATACATATCAACAACACGCTACGGTATCGAGAATACCTTTCATATAGTCTTCTGCTTCAACCTGCTGTCGTTCTTCTCGGGACAAGATTGGAGAATAGCACATGTGCCATAATATACCAAATCGTTGCAGTATACAGCTCCTTTCGCTTCAGACGACGATGAAAGCGGCCAGGTACTACAAATGTCAAAGGGGTTTTGGCAATGTCAGTAGTATAGATGACTCATTCTTGCAGACAATTGCTGGGAACGAGACAATTCTCTACCACCGTCACTAGCCCGTTGCTGACTGGGCTGGTCGACTGGAGCTCGATTCCAAGAGGTGAACGGGATCTCGCTTCTCGAAAGAGGCTTATGACTCGGACCTGCCCTTGAAGGGATATTTGGAGGAGCTTGGCAAGATGTTGGTGGTCGAGAAGGAACGTCCTGAAGATCTTGATCCAGGTTGAACTGTAGGGGACGATGGCCTGTTGTTGCTGTAGTAATTTTACTGTGAATTTCACTAGCATCCGGAATCCTTGAGTTTCCTGGCTCCGACATTGCGCCAGGTGATGCATTGCTGATTGGCCAACCAGGCATAGTGGTCCGACTGTCTGCCACATCCGGAGGCTGTGCACGATCTGACTCGACTCGATGACTTAGTCGGTGCCATGACCCCATAGAATGAGATTCTCACCATCCATGTCCCAATTGGTCTTGGAAGACGTCCACCAGCTCTCAACATCCTTCGGCGTCTCCAAAGGATACTTCTTCCACTCCTGCATCCTCGCGGCTTTGCTTGTATTGTCCTGAATTGAGTGCACTGGCTCAGAAACGCTGCCATAGTTGAATGGCACTCCTCCATTGAATCTCCGAAGCTCGTGAAGGGCGTTATAAAGTGCAGCTTCAGTCTCGTTCAATCGAGTCTCCAGAGCACCGAGATAGCCTCCTGGTATGCCCCTATGAAAGTCAGCTTCCTGTATAGATAATGTATAGAGGGCATGGAGACAGACCTCTTATTACTGTCTGCATACTTGCAAGACGTTGGGGATGCTGCACATTGCCCACAGAACGGCCTGTCATGTCAAGTCAGCTGACCGATGGCTCCTGACTGATGTACCAGCTCACAGCTGCCGATCGCACTGTGAAGTGTCAGCAAGTTCTGGTATGGTAGGTCGACAACTTACTTTACATTTCTTCTTCTTGCATGCCTCACAAGAGCCTCCCTGGCCTATATTCATGTTGGCAATATTGTTGTTGGAGATGTGTGAACCATAAACGTTCTTGTGGAAGACTGAGCTGTCTTTTAGCGTATCGCTTATAGGTAATGCGCTAAAGCTTCCCTTGCGGGTCTACCCGAGTACACGGGGTCAATTTCACCAACCCTGCCCGAGCTGCTACAGATTGCAATGCTAGCAGAAACCTGAGCCTTTGTAATGCACACTCATTATTCTAAAATGATTATTTCGCAATTGCTGATCTGTTTGCATGTGGTTCCTCGATCTGTCTATTCTTACAATGCTCCTTCCCAAGTTGCATACTGTTCAATCTACTTGTTGGATCTTATAAAGGAGCCCTAACCAAAGTCATCAGACGAGAAAGAGTCATCCACAAACCTCAAACGGGATTCTGATGGCTCAAGTTCTTGCCCCTCCGCGAGGCCCTATCATCCGAGCCACTTCCAGGTTTCGGGTAAAAATCTTCATGGAAAGTCCTTGTAGAATTGCTGACCCCATCTATGACACCCGGCATCACAGACGACGTCCCCGCTTTTTTATCTTCCTTTTCTTGCCTTTTTCTCTCAATCTGGATTGCTTCCTGCCGGGACCGCGTGATCTTGTTCCTCTCCAGTCTCGAAGTGATGTGTCTTACAGTTTTTCGTTGATTTGTAAACAAAGAGTTGCTCTCGTGATAATGCACTTCCTGGGGTTTGTCTTTGACCTTATAGCTGATGATATGTAGCCAAACCCATCGAAGTCTGAGATACTCAGAAATAACAGCCCAGGTGACAGTTGCACCCCAATAAAGTGAACCACGAACCCATGGCATGAAAGCAAGGGAGAGAGATATGATTATGACGCCGATTGATATAGGGACTGCGGTCGATCAGTTGGTTGAGGGCTTCAGAAGACTATTAATACATACAGAGCAACTTAAACTGCTGTCTCAAGGTCATACTGTTTCCGCCATCCGGGGTTGAAAAGTCGCTGGCGTTCATGCCGAATACGGAAGTCATGAATGATAGAGGTAGGAAGATGATTGTAACTATGGTGAAAAGCATGATAGATCGACCCTGACTGACGCTTTCATCGGCACGCACTAATGCGTATTTGGCCTCGATGATGCTGGCTTGCTGCTGTTTCAGGTCGAGGAGATCCTTCAGCTAAGTTGTGTCAGTTTGCAATCTGATCGCCCCAGGCATCTCTCAAGTTGGTAATCCAACAGGCCCTAGCAGAAGTGATGAAATAGGTGATTGCTGGAATCCACAAACCTGTTGACAGACATATCCTGTATCGTCCTCCAACTTCTGTAAATCATCTTTTCGCTGGGAGATGTTATGAATAAGGTCTCGTGCGTGATGAAGAGTCCGATCAGGTATTGGAACGTCCGGTGTTGATGATGTCTCGCCAGTCGCGACAATATGCTTACTATCAGTATTTTCAGTTCCGCTTGTTACCTGGACTATCTTGTTGGTCAAACCCCCATTCTCACGCTCGGATCCGGGGATATTCTCGGATCCGGAGATGCTCTCTGTTGCAATTGGCAGAGCAGGCTTTTCCAGCAGTTCCCTAATATCGACCAGGACCTGCAGCACACCGTCTGACGCAGATTCCTTCTCTGATCCCCTCCCGTTGAGATCTTCCAAGTGTTTGGACAGTGTCTCAGCAATGTAGAGTTGATCCGCAAAGATGTGACCCATCATACGTAGTTCGTCGAGAATGTCATGAGTATTTTGTAGAAGCAGACCTTCAGGGTTGATGTTCAAATATCTGCGTACTCTGTCTTGGAAGTCTGACTCGTGGAAATCGAATATGCTCAATTTGTCGAGATGGCGCCAAAACGTGTCGAATGCCACGCATTTCATCGCCGACTGCCGACTTGTCAGTCCAAGACGCGTCTTGCTCTCGTGCTAACTAGAGACTTACGACATTGCTAAGAGCATTTGAGAAAATGTCGAGCATTTCCGGCCGTTCGTCAACTGGCTTCGTTCTATCAAAGAAAACGGTTGAGCATTGATCCATGATGATCAAAGCCATGTCATACACTGATTGGACTTCTCCGATGCGGAGGTTTCTAAGTCGCCCTCTGATGGACTTGTGTACACCAGACCAGTCAGGCTTGTTGCGACCCCATCGCTTCGGAAAGAACGATATGATGGTATCTACAGAGTCAATTAGAAAGCTTGGGGGCAGCGTGGCATTGTACATACTGTCATCGAGGACATAAAGCCATAGCTGATCTACCATAATCACACGAGAAGTCCGAAGAACATTCCTGGTGTCATTGGTGTCACGGTATACAACTTGATCGCTGTCTCTCGCATTGGTATCCGGTAGTTTCCAGTAGTACGACTGATCTAGCGTCCGTCGTGGATGCAGTGGTGGAGTCGTAGATATATGGTCCCGCAAGATACGCTCATCCGCCGTGATGTCCATGGCCCTGTAGAGCTTCGAGATTTGGAAGAGGTATTGGGCCAAGAGTCTTCCGGAAGGTGGCGTACTTGCCGCCGTTAAGCTTTCGTCGGGCCGTTCTAAAGATAACATACCACTCAACTGCTTTGCGTGCTTAATTTTGATCTCCTCTGTGGTGTTTGCGAAATTAAGCAGCGTCTTTTGAAGTACGGCGGCTCGGGATTTCTGCTGCTTATCTGTTTCCTCCTTGATGATCTTGGCCATGGTATTCTGTTTCTGATGCGTTTCCCAATGCAAATATGGCATCTGTTGACGTTAACACGTTGCACCAAAGATGATAGTGTCATGAATCTCACAAAGATCACGAAGTTCCTGCTCTCAGGGCGTGATTCTAAGAATTTTAGCAATAAGGACGAGGAGTTGCCATATGATTGCCTTACCAGGTGATATAAACGAACATTGAGAGCGCATATGCCGTGCGTGGATCGGATCTTGCGCATTTCCATGCTGTAGCGAAGTCCAATATTTTCGACACAGAAGATCTGAGGACCTTTCATTGTACGTGTGACTCTTCTTGTAATTGAAGTCGCCGGAGGCCTTCTCGCCATAATATCGTGTTATGGCTTCCTATAGGATAAAGTTACACACTGCAAGAATAGTGGCGAATGAATACATACTTCGACCCAGCACATATTGTTTGCAGGGAAATGGAAATAGCGAATAGTGTTCTCCTCGCAAGGCTTCGTCAAAGGGCTGGAACGCTCAACATTCGTGCCAACAATCTCATCCAGGGGATACGCTTCAGTACCATAGTAGGTGTATGATGGAGTCTTGGATGCCAAATCTCTCTTCATTATAATCTTGCGAACGTGCATTCCATAGCTGTCATTCACGACTTGCTTTTGGGAAGCACCAGTGCAATCACCAATGTCGCTGTGAGATCGATCCGGTGTACTGTTCTCGGGACTACCGACCACAAAGACGCGGTGCGCAGTGGACGGAGACTTTCTTCGCTGAGAAGGCGGTTGAGCGGTACGTCGTGGCATCTCAGACTCGTTACCTTGGCAGTCCCATTTCCTAACGGCTTCAAGGAGATTGATCTCAAGTCTTCTTCGTCGGTCGATCTCAGTGTCATGCAAGTTCTTCATATCTGAGATTCGAATCTCAAGACTGTCGAGGTTGTCTCTATGTTTGAGTCGGGCGTAGCGCCTCCATTCTAGCCGCTTGTCCGTGAAAGCCTGAACATCTCCTTGGTGTTCCTCGATCTCTTGGTAGCTTGATCTGAGAATACGAATTCTTTCGAGCTCTCGATTAACTCTCTGCCGTTGGGACTCATCATCGATATCGGCTAGGTATTTCTCCCGGCGTGTGAAGCGACACCGAAAATAGGCGATGAGGCAATCATCCTCCAGTATTTCGGGAAGTCTATCCGGAGTAAAGTCTTCTCCGACATATTCATGATTGAGAGGAGCCATGGATGTATTTAGCACGGCAGCCATCAGACACACTGCAGTTTCAAAAATGAAGAAGGTTTTGATGGGAAAAGAAAGAAAGTCGAGTCGGGGAATACTAGACTACCCTATATCCCAGACACGACAGTCCCAAAGCTGGAAGTTCGTTTTGGCTGCGGCTCAAGAGCATTGGACATCGGCCGATTGATTGATAATGACATGAATTGGTCAATGAGCATGCTTGTCTCACCCTCCCTCGGCCTTACCATTCAAGGGTTGGATGAGCTTGACAGGGCCGATTAGCGAGCATGGCTTTCAAAATGCTGATTTTGCAAGGCTTTGGGGTCCGAATCTGCAAGAAGACTGCTGCATCTGCAAGAGGACATTGCGCCGGACCAGCTGAACAAACCTCTCAATGTGATTGGAGAGAACATCAACTGCATTTCAATTTCAAGGTAGCTTGCCGCAGAAACCTGCATATTAACACGCCCAGCTGAGCCCTATGGAGGGTGGCAAATGTTTGTGAGAATGAGTTGTGCGACGCTGAGCGGGACGGTAGCACGGAGCCCCTGATAAAAGGGGTGGCCGAAAGAAGTTTTCAGTGCTATTCCACGGCTCAAATACGTGTAACCTACTTGGCTTGTGACCCGGTGGTAGAGGTATCACAGGGTCATCTTAAGCAGGCTGAGCCTGGACATTCAGTGAAAGATCCATTGTCGCAAACTCAATACTTAAGGTGGATTGGGGAGGGCAATCGAAAGCATGTCTTGAAATGTACAAGTCAAGCGTGCTCACTGAGATGGTATGGTACATCCATAAGCTGAAAGATATCGTCGAAATCATTGAACGGGTCATCTACGGAGTAGAACTGCCCGTTCATCGCCGTCCAGTCTTGCAAAAGTGCAGCCTCGGCCTGCAAGGAAAGAGAAGGTATGTTGTGCTGAGTTGTAGCTGAGTTGTGGTCTCCAGAGACGCTTGCATTCAGCGCGCTGGTGGCGATCATTTCTGAATCCGAGTCAGGTATATGCTCTACGTATTCATTTGTACTATCTGGTCGCTGGTAATGAGTTGACGGCCTGAGCTCCCCACTTGGTGGTTCGGTTCTCTGATGATCCCTTGTGTCGTTGAGATGGGATCTGAGTCT
The DNA here is from genome assembly GCA_000292665.1 of Helotiales sp. EF0021. Lineage (NCBI taxonomy): Eukaryota > Fungi > Ascomycota > Leotiomycetes > Helotiales > Helotiales sp. EF0021. The sequence goes on along the minus strand of AIET01000622.1, from coordinate 20,575 downwards.
GGGAACATCTTGCTGGCTGCAGGTGCTTAGACCATGTGGCCCTATCAGGTTATTCGCTGTTTTGTGCTTTAAAGCTTGTTGCAAATCCTTGATAGCTGCCGAGCATGCGCCCGGCCAGAAGACGCCTCTCAGTGAGATATGCTCCAAGATCTTGATGCAATTTGTTGTTTCGCGGTGGGTTGACTCAATAGGGTGGACGCCATTCGCAGCAGCATAAAGCAGGATCAAACCACTCATCCATACAGACCACGTATAGCCAGGCCAGAAAAGTGGACTCGAGATGCGCTCGTCCGATGACTTTTCATCCATCCGGCTATGCTGTAGATGTTGTATCATGTTGAAGACGATGGCTTTCGATGCGCCAATGCAATTCTGCATCGCTGCAGACGCTACGAAATCGTTGCGGCCAGAGGTGATAACTGGGCGATTGAGGAGAATGATAGATTCGTGCTTGTGAACCACCAAGAGTAGCTTATGGCAAGATCTCATCTGGTTAGAAGCTTCTTCAAGTACTGAATCATTCCTTCCATCGTCAAGCATAGCTATCGGATAAACGAAGTCTTGTACTTCATTCCACCATCTAGATATCTCCGCATCAATACGTGAAACTTCATGAGGATCTGTTGACCTGTGACTGATAGACTTGTGTCGAAGTTCAAGAATGAACCCTTTGATCCGACTGCTGCGAGCAAGGAAAGCTGGGAGAAGGAAGCGATGATAATCGGCTGTGGTGACATTCTTATGAATTCCATCGTGGACTTCATTATCAGGAAAACACACATCGATGTCCTCGTCTTTCAGGGTGACAGGCAGCCCAAGAGACTGAGCGAGAAACATCTCAATAGAGTATATCGACCAGAAGAGCCTTCGACGGATATCTGCCTCGGACGCCGAAAACTGGTTATATCTTGCCGGGCACCTATGCAGGCCAAGATGGAATGCGATTCGCACAATCAATCCTCCAAACCTGGAAGCGGTACTGAGACGTAGTATTGATATCAAAAATAGTTGAACGCCCACAGCAGCTTGTAGGCCTTCGAGCGATGGTGCACGACTCAATAGAGGCGACAATATTGATATCGCGTCGTCGACAGTACTAAAAAGAAAGGCAGCTGGAACAGCTGGCAAACGTGTTTCATCGTCTTTGGATTTTTGCCTCCGGTCAAAAACGGATATGGAAAGAACGCAGCGGACTATAGTCGCATCGATGCTGCTCAACGCCTGAAATCCACAAGAACTCGTTGTCTCGAACAAACCTAGAACGCTTGGTGCGTGAAGGAATGGAAACGGTGCGTGCCAGAGGTTGAAGTAAGGCTGGCTCCAATCCACCAAATTATCAAAGGTTACAGCAGCTGAAGCTATTCCCTGTCCTGAAGGGATGTCCAAGACTTCGTCGCCATGCCAAAGAGAATCTGCCGAAATTCGAGTGCCAATTTGATCGTCTTCTCCAGGAACCATCTCACTATCCAAGACGTTGCTGTCCAAGGCCATATTTCTTGCCAACGCAGAACGAACTCTCTGAACAAAAGAGATCCCGCTGCCGCTGCCGACGAAGCTCGTAGAGCCAGTCTCATCGGATCTCATGTGACCTAGCTCTGGGTGAGGAGCGGATGCTTCCTCACTTGATCGGATTCCAGAGCCGCTGGATTGCCGTCTCCGCTTCCGACTAGGCTTTGCCCCGTTCGGAGACCCAGGATCCATCTCATAGCATGAAATGATATGAATGTAGTTTCTAGGTATGTGATTTTACGATGGTAATGCTCAATGACAGAAATTCGAAGACGTGACGAGGGTATGTATGGAAGAAATTGATAGCGTAGCGCACTTAAGACGGCCTGATGCCTCATTTACACTGTTGAATATGAATCTCCATGTCAAAAAGTCACAACATGGAGAAGAATGCCATTAGAGTTGACATTGAGAGGTGAGATGGCGAGAATGCAGGACTGGACGAGTACTGTCACCATGAATAGAGTGAGCGCATCGGCTCGATATCAAGCTAGTCCGTATCCGAGCTAGCGTACCCGAGCTTCAGAAATCTCCAAAAAATTAATTTCGAGCTTCGAGCAAGAAAGTAACCAAGTCCTCAATATCATATTCACCCACGCTCACTCTCCCGCTGTACGCATACGGTATCAATCCGTCCATTCCACGGAAGACACGCACAACCGCGACCTCCACAACCTCACAACCTCAACCACCAACTCCCCAAGACCTCGAAAATCACAAACCGCAACCATGCATCTCATGTACACCCTCGACCCGGCTGGCAAGCGCGTCTACACCCTAAAGAAAGTTGTTTCGGGCGAAGTCACCAAGTCCGCGCACCCTGCGAGATTTTCGCCTGATGATAAATACTCGAGGCATCGGGTTACGTTGAAGAAGAGATATGGGTTGCTTTTGACGCAGCAGAGTACGCGCACCACCCTGCTCAATTCAAGGAAAGAGGAGAAATTGAAGCTGACTTGTTTGTAGAGGATTTGAAAGTACTCGGACAGTAGATTAATTTACGAGAGAATTGACTGCACGATATGGACATTCTGGTGGGAGGGCAATATTGAGCGAAATCTGAGACGAGTCATACACGTCAAGATGGGTGGATGTTGAGCGAGATCTGAGAGAGAGTCATAACTTGAAAATCGGTGGAGGAATCTTGAAAAGCTCGCCACAAGTCCTGCAAGAGTATACCAGGCGTTGGTTTGGGAATGGCGTCAAGGCGGCGTTTTGCATTCGTTCGTGTCTAGTAGGAAATCAAAAATGCGGTCGCTATGCACAAATCTATCCTCCCGAGCGATATCTGTACCGAATGCCTTCCCTATGCCCTCAGACAGTTTTGTACGCCGATGACTCCAAGCACCACAATTGACGAGAAAGTCTACTTATTCCGCTTTTTCGAGTTCACATTCCTCCCAGCCCCAACCTTTGGCTTCCCATGTCCACCATGTCGATCGCCAGACAAGATACTGGGTAGATAATCTTCATCCATAAGATCCTTTTCCTTCCTCCTCCTTGCGGTAGTCATTGATTGAACATATTCCTTCTGATCCTCAGCCAAAATAAGACCTTGACCCCATCCACCTTTTCCTCCACCAGAAACAAGCTTTCCATTCGATGTCCCTGCAACAGGCTTTGGGATACTGTAGACATTTCCTCGAGTGTTCCATTGCATATTCTTCTTCAAATGGATCTTGAAAGTGCCATCTTTGTCCGTAGAACAAGATGCTCGCATCAAAGTATCCTTTCCACACCTAGGACAGAACTGCTTGTTCGTATCTCTTGAGATGTAGAAACATGCGTGGCAGCGTAGGACCCATGTTTTTAGCGATTGAATTCGCATGAGCTTGGATGAGAGGAGGTTGAGGTTCATTCGTAAGAGGACGTTTTGCATAGCGTAATCGGAGGTAATAGTTGCAACTTGCATTGTCTTAGTCTTTTCTTCGGGGTCGAGTGAGGTATTGGAGTCTTTTTCTTGGTGTTTCTTGAGATTCGAGGGTGTAATCCATTCTCCACCATCCGAGTCCTCTCCTGACTCTGGGGCCTCTTCAGCAATGGACTCCGTGGGGGCTTCCGTCTCTCCATCTACGGTTATTGTGGGATCTGCGGGTATGGGTGTGGCTTCGGGGGTATTTTGCGCCTCGGCGGGGTCGAGATGCGTGCTCTCGAGAGCTTCGTCTATTGTCGCAGACTGCAACTCAGAAGGTGCGCCTTCTTGTTGCTCCGTGATAGCAGGTTCTTTGGCTTCAGCAGGCGCTTCAGTCGCTGAGGGTTCTACTTCTGCCACTCTTGCAGAAGGGATTGTGGTATCCCACGCACCTCGAGACTCCGGTGTAGCTACAGGCGCCGTTGCTGGCTCGACGGTCTGGACTTCAAGTACTGATTCTTCTGCGACTTGCCCCGACTTCTCCTCAAGAACAGGATTCCCTTCGGCATTCAGTTTCGGTGGGGCACCATTAACCTTCTTCTGCCCGGGCACACTCCTCAATCTCCAGTCTCCATGATTCCTCTCGCACTCCAACTCATATGCCAAAGCCATAACCTGTATATCCGGTCTGCTCAGTGCTGCCAAATCCCCAGTCTTTCGCGCAAACTCGGTGATGACTTTGATACTTGCTGGCGAAGGTGATCGTAGTGTGAGGAAGGGTAATAGAGTAGTCTCCAACCTGGATCTTGTCGCAGCATCTCGGATTTCCTCGATGACTGCGGGAATAGTGTAGAGAATTTCAGCTTGTCCGATGAGTGTAGAAACGGAAGGATCATTGTTGATGATAGGATTCGTATCTAGTACGAGACTGTGGACGGGCTTAGAGGTAGTGGCCGTCATTTTGCTTCGCTGGGGTAGAGGTAATTGGCGGGGTACTTCCTACATTTCAAAAATATTTCCCAGGTGAAATGGTTATCTTAACGCCTAGCGTGCAAATGGTGAGATCTCACTTTTCACGTGACGATCAGGTTCCCAAGCACAGCTTTTCTTCTTACACTGCAGCCTATATAAGTTCGTACAAGCACAATTTTGTCCAATCATTTCAGGACAGGTAAGAAGAATTCGTCCGAAGTGATCCATCACCCACTAACATGTTCTAGATGGCCGAGCGGTTAAGGCGGTAGACTCAAGAGAAATCTTGACTGTCTTTAGACAGTAAACATTCTACTCACGAAAGTGGCGTGGGTTCGATTCCCACTCTGTTCAAAATTGGATTTTTTTTTTGGCCCCAGCAAGACTTGTATCCTTCCGTGAAGGAAAGTCTACAAAGGACCTCGAAACTTAAAATATACTCAATCTAAGTATTAAACTTTTATAGAATTTTTCTTTTGAAGTCTTCTTTTTTGTGTTTGGTGGTATGTGTATTGATGCAAATGTGTCAGCCCTGGTCTCTCGCCTCTCCTGTCTAAGCGAACGAAAACTTTTAACTCTTTTAAGTCAACCATGTAATCGTGCATGTTGCTCTTACTCTAAACATAATGTTACCGGTATAGTCTTGTTAGTTTGCTACCTAAGTATCAAACTCCAAATCCTCAAAGCTATGCTACTCGAGCGGTATAGTCGAATATCACAAGAGGAATCCACATGCCGAAGGGTATTGCTGTTTGCGCTCTTACTGGTCTATGGTCATTCACCACCAACCAACCATTCCCGAATTACTTATAGCGCACTTGGCCGTAATGATTCATCGGCACATGCGACGCCTGGCTGACTCAAGAACCCTAAAATGAGTTCTATCACGTGCTTCTTCCGAGATTTGCCGGGCTGGTGCTTTCCCTATTGTTCGGGGTGGTCTCCTTTTTTTCAAAGTCTCATCAGCACTTCGAAACAAACTTCAATATGAGCATCAAATACAACCACCACGGTCTTTGGAACTGGATAACAAAAGCCGCCATCGACAAATCGTACACTTTCTCTCTGTAAACCTGTACAAACCCCAAATCAACTTAGTCAGACGCTCCTTGTCCTAACAAAACGCTGCTTTCGACAACTTTATGGACATCTGGATCACTGGAAAACATTTCGGCTTCAACTCATCTACAATGATAGGGCAAACTCTCAAGCCGAGCAGTACACCTCAAGGACACTGATCATAGGCTATTATTCTCCCCGCTCTACAACTTTCGGTGCCACAGCAAGCCACCAGGGTGGAGGAAAGCTAGACCATTACCCACCATAGCCCATATCCCCGATGCACATATATCATGTCTGCACCTCACAAAACGTCTTTAGAAAACGCTCTTCTGAGTCTCGCTCGACACCCGGAATGTGGATCAAACTTGTCAAGTCTGAGGACACCGGTGCAAAGGACCATCTTCAGGTACCCGACAACCCCTCACCACGCAAAGCATGTGGTTGTGGGAGCAGCGAATGATGACCGCCGACCATCGAATGGACCTCCACCGAATGACGCTGCAGCGCTCAGATTCGTCCTCAAGGCGAACCATAGCGAATGCCGCTTCTTCTTCACCGCATGGTTCGGCGCCCTGACCATGTCTTGTTGTTTGAACCTATCGTGTGCGGAGAGCACCTCTGTCACAGCGGACCAATCCGAAGCATCAGACGAGATGCAGTCTTGAAGGGAGACGAGACTTGGAAGCTAGGAGTACCTTGACGTCTCTCGCGAACCACCACCATTCAGCAGATTCTACCAAGCCTGGTGATCTCCGAGTCCACGTTGGCTATCGTGTAGCGAAGCTCGCTTGCCCAATCTTATAGCTACTCGCCATCTGAGACCGTATCTCCAGATCTGATGTGAGCAAGGGTGCTTCCGAAGCCAATCAGTGCTTGGTGGACGCCAGAGCCCCATGACAATTACAGCCTCACCCATGAAACTTTAAATCAACGTCTTGTTCACAGCAATAAGGAAAGCGACATGTCGAACTCAGGTGGTTCGCAAAATGGTTCGCATATCTGGAACAGGACCACCACCGTCAACCGGACCTCGTAATTTGTGGACAACGGCTGCATGGCAAGCGCGGCCTTCGGAGGGAGCAGTTCTACTCGATGCGCAATTGGCTGAAGTTACCATCCGAAATGCTGCTTGTACTTCGTCCTTGACGAGGCAAACCGGTGAGGCAGCCAGGCTAGTAGACTTCTTCACTGTACTCGGGCGTCGAGCAACATTGCATGCCTGTGGCAGCTGACCCCGGTTTCCAGCTGCAGATGGCAGAATATAAGATGCGACTGCCCACCCCAAAGTTTTCCACTTCTTCAAAGATACACAGACAAACAGCCAGGTACAAGTGATCACTACTTTTCTTCCAAATTGGTACCGTTGAATTACTCTCCGCCTGTTCAGTACCTCGAAACTTCGAATGGTCGCTAAACATCTTTGCAGATCCTTGGCCTCTGTGATTCGCCAGATTGCCTCAGTTGCCACCCACACCAACATGAGAAACTTCTCACACACCAAAATGCAGCGTCGAATCATAGCTGCGGGTGCTATCACACACGGCCATGTGCTCACAGTCGTCGGGGCGAAATGAGCCCAAGTTATACACGAAAATCTCGCAGAGCCGCATGTCACCCTTTTCTGGCGACCCGAGTTTCTCTCACTCCATGTTCTAGGACACTTCTACCAGGCTCGATACGACTTCAACATCTCCTCGACTCTTGGATATAGGGCAGAGTCACTGTGGATGAATAGCACCGCATCATCCTCGGCAAGATTCTGAGCGATCCTTACAACTCAACGCACGTCCCGAAGCCACCCTTACCAAACACACTCTTTGGCCCTTACTATCCTCCAGAGTCCAAATGGTCTCTAGGGTGTATTTTTCCGAGCATCAGCTGAGCGATAGTGAGGATTTGCTTCTGCTCATCTGCTAGCCAGCCACACCTCGTGGGGATAGGTCTGGTAAGAATGCAGGTTTCTGGGAGGGGTCGGCAAGTCGTGGCTTCTGCCAGGATGCATACATCTTGCTGCACATCCCGTCAGCCAGTTTTGACTAGCGGATGGCTTCACTGTACTCACACCATCCACCCGAGAGTGTCCATTCAGGCAAGTACGACTCTCTTTACAGGCTATCTTTTGGGAGGTGAAAGAATAGCGATGAAGAATTCAATGGACAATTGGATCGAGCTCGATACCCATTTTACGGCACCGAATTCTGTTTGTCATTCTGCAACAACACCCTCTCTCAATCCCTTTCGGAAAGATGTGTTGCTGATCATCAAGACTCGACGGCTGGCCTTCCTTCTTCCAGCTGCACCCAGCCATGCCAGCCAATCTTGCATGAACGAACACGCCCACATCTATGTACTAGGATGGCAACAGATGCAAACCATTTTACGCCAATCGCCCAACATCACGAGGACAGTTATGCTGAATATTGGGCTCTTTGATGTTTAGGTGCTGTGCTTGAAGTCTGCCAGCTCGTCGATCAAGGTTGACCGAGAATTGTCTCTCTTGTTACAAATTCTTCTTTCCTTACATCTGTCCTCGTTCTCCGTCTCTTTGTTGTCTTCTTGCTGCTCAGGATCTCGGAAAGTACACAAGTGTGTCGCAGGGAATCAGCATTTACGATGGCTGGGTCGGGTGCTCATAGGTCCGAGCGCGTGTGTAACTCCTCGCTAACTCTTGAATACTGCTAATTTTGTCCAGAGGTCGAGGCGAAAGCACTCGACAGCGGACTCATACAACTCCTCATCAGCATCAACACGCCAGCAGCCCAAAATAGGTGATGACGGTGACTACAAGGAAGAAGTTGAGCCGTCAAATACCTGGCCACCGCCTAGCTTTCTGTTCACGGTCGAGGAACTACCGGTGAACGAAGACACACAGCAAGGAGGTCTAGCACCTCGTTGCAACGATAATGCTCAATGGATCCCACCTATCCGCCGTCGTGGCTTCTGGCCATCACAGCCTGGCTACCTGTACAGATGGTCTGAAGGCGGTCGGATATCGTCTGCGGATGATTGTCAGTGGGCAAATGACGACGGGTGGCATACCCAAGCAGGAACCCGACTTTCACGCTATCGAGCGTCGACCATGTTCTGGGCCAACAATTGGACACAATACCTAGCAACACCTGAAGATGCCAGTACGCGGGACATCGAGACCGCAGACGCTGCCCAGAATCTACATCGCTGGTGGCCTCTAACCTTCCGACACGACCGTTCATTGTCTCGAATCGATGTTGCGGATGAGTATGATGTTCTAGGAGGAACTGGATCCTGGGTTAGTAGTTTGGGACTCGACAACTATAGAAGACGTCCATCATCGAGTTCCCACTCGGGAGGTTTAGCCGGAAACCTGGCTATGCTCATTGCTTTGATAGCCTTTTCGTGTGAGGCGTCAAACCTTTATACGGCCCTAGTCTATGAACAGGCCTGGCGAGATCGGCGCTGGCAAGGCCATCATTTCGCTGATGGCAGTAAGTCAATCAATTCTACCTTCAATGCCGACCCGAAACTGATGGGGTCTTAATGTAGGAATCGAGGGCAGAGGAGTGGTAGTAACGATCTATCTTGACCCAAGGAACCGCGATGGCTCGACTCCAGATACTATCGGGGCTCTTGAATGGTCTGGGGAGCGCTTGCTATGAGCACTGGATAATTTCCTCCGTCGAACGTCCTCAACTTGACCTTTTGAATGGTCTCTAAATACTTGGACGATCATCGCCTCGAAACATCCTGGTGCACCTATATATATACGTTATACATGCGAATTTGTATCAGCCATTACATCCGGACTTACGGACTCGCCTCTAAGGTTCACTGATCAAGGACTACTCGTCTCTTTTCTTTCTTTGCTTCTGGGCCTCGGTTATTATAGCTGGTGTTTCCTGTACTCTCGAGTCTCAATCGTTTAGTTGGATTTTGGATGTGGACTCAAGATCTTTGATTTTTTTCAATGGTTGATGAATTGCTACCTGGAGGGGGAGCTGGTTGTTACGATTCTAGTTTGGCTTGGAAAGTGTCTCATCTCTTGTTTCCATTTCTACATTACTCATGATTTTCATCTAGGTCTGAATTTGAGGAAGGCTATCGTAATAATTGAATTCAAATATCATTATCGGCCCTCAGGGAAAATATCATCCATGCCTTTCTTTTCACTTCAAGTAAGAAGACTCTCATGCTCCGGCCATATTCCCACGTATAACCGTCTTCCCAACCCCTTACTTCTTCCGTGAGTCAAGACAACTCTTCAATCTATCCCTTCCAAGTCCCCTTATAGCCATATTAACACACCCCTCCTCCACCTCGCGATCGATTTCTCCGGGCCAAAGCCACCTCATCTCTAGAATTGCAATGCGTTCAGCACATGGCCCAGTGTGCACCTCCTAGCCTCGATGCCTCTTGTACATCCCGTGAAAGTACATTGCGAGTCTAATCGTCAGCACGGCCCCAGATATGTGCCCGTCTCCCATCATTGTTTGCATTTATAGGATACCTAGGTAGACATCCGATCCGAGAGAAAGCACCAAACTCCTGCCCAAAAAATCATGGTTCATTAGGAGTCCAATCTACGTCGTTGTTGGCGCCCCTAGTCCTTGAAGATGATAGCCTTCCTTACTTCCTCGATGGCCAGTGATGAATCAACCTCAATATCCTTGGCTGACAGCCAGCATTGACTCTTTTGCTTCTTCATACCCGAGCAGAGACCTCCGTACGGACCTATAGGTATCTTGAGAATGTCAAGAAACATAAAGCACATTAATAATAGGATGCGACGAACACAATTACTAGCCAAGACTATGGGACTCGCTAAAAGGAAACTTTCATCTATTCGAACCTCACGAGGTTGACGAAGATATTGCTACTCAGTTGTTGAAAACAAGAAACCAAAGGATACACGCTGATATTTGTTATCGCTACTCACTAATCACTGTCTACAAGTCAAGGAACCCAAACAATGCATACTAAGATCCACTGACATGGGGTATAGTCCCTTTCCTTGCTCCATGAACCATTCAATGTCCCCTCAAAACTCCTCAATTACCCTGGTCTTCACGACAGGCATTGGTCTGTTCTCCCTCGAGTATCTTTCTTTAAACACACCTGTGAGACCCCTCTCAATCTTATCGAACTCTTCCTCCATACGTCTAACAACACGTTTCCGAAGTTCCTCGAGACCGTTTTGTGTGACGCAGTTCGGTCGCTGGGAAGGGCCGTGAATCGCATCTTGTATCTCACGAGGCTTTCGAGGCAGTCCGCTCCGCTCATCAAGGCCGTCGGTGAGATTTTCCTTGCGAGACAAGAAGCTGGTTGATGTGTTGAAGATGATGATGAGTTCTTCCAACGATGATAGATAGAAGAGTTGAGAGACAAGTTGTGCTCTTGTGGTATAGGTGTCGATAGACCAGAATTCACGGGGCTTCATGGGATCTTCGCAACTCCCGCTGTGATCATGTTGGAAGGCGCTGGAGGCCCTGGAAGGGTTGAAGGCTGAAAGGTGCATAAGCCAGTTGAGATCAAGTGCGAGGGATCGTATATTCATCACTGCCCGACCTGCAGGACTTCGTGGTGGAAAGCTGAGTTCGTTAATTTGACCATAATTTTGAGGTCCAATATCGGTCTCCTTCTCACTCGATCGTCGGAAAGGAGGGAAGACATAGAAAGTCTTTCCACGAGGGCCGGTCCAGACATCAAGAGCTTCTCTGCTCAGATACATAGTATCCACGTTATTTGAGAAATAAACATAATCTGACATGAACGGGCTTCCTAAAACCGATCTTGGATACAACTTCTGTACACTAATTCTGGATTCATAACAGACTCGGGACAATGGATGTGAAGGAGTTCTTGAGTGAAGATGAGTTACAGGGCCACGGTGGACTCTGGTCTTGCCATCACAATCAGGAACGGAGTACTCCACGTCGTATTGCACAGGGTGAATATCGATAATGCGAGGTTTGTGACACGCGCGTTCCCCTGCGTGAAGGGTTAGCAGTGCTCAAACGGATTGTTCGGGGAAAAGGTCAGAAAGTGTCGTGGGAGCAAGAAGAATAAAATAGGATAACATGAGCTTCCTATCACCTACATATGCCTAGTCGAAGTTCCCGTGGGAGTTCTGAGAACGCCTCGAAGTCTTGAAAAGAGGATCGACGCATGTTGTATTGACTATGCAACAACCGGAGCTGGCTCCTACACGAAGCTGCTGATCGTCCAGGTAACATTGGGTCTTGGAAAACCGGTGCGGGAAATGTACGAATGACCCCGACACGATTGTCCTTCCACAGTACGTATAGCTCCTTGGAGGACCAAAGCCGTTCTACCTCTCGTGTCGGATCTTGGCCTTGCTGGATTAACAGCACACGGAATCGTTCTTCGACATCTTCGGGTATCTTGCTGAGAGGATGATCGATGAATGGGCCATCATTGGCGTTTGCCTCAACTTTTGCTGCGTCTTCAGCCAGTGCCGAGTGCTGCGACGCCGTGTTCGATCCAGATGGAGGAACCTCCCTTGCAGGCAGGACTGGAGGTGAGAGAGGTCGGCGAGTGACTTTGGTTATCATGAAGCCTGGGACTTGCGGATCCGAGTAGCTGAGCGCCATTCTTAAGTATGATTTATAGCTGATGGAGTGAATTATGTTGAGGATCGAGAAAGGATCTCTGCTAATTCCGAGTGGGGCGATGCTGCAACTTCTATGTCGAGAAATATCAGGCAGGTGCGACCGGTTTCCATTTCTAAGGGCAAGTCAACAGAATTCTCCATCAACTCAAAGTATACGGGTTCGAGAAGGCCACAATTGAGAAAACCAAGATATAGAAACTCATTCATCTAGAGATCTTTGCGCTTAAACACGAATATATGGAGGTGGATGAGACTGAAAGGTGAGTCGACCGGCCATATCAGCGGAAGGGAATGTGTTTGGGCAATCAATTTGAAGACAGTCTCTGTCATTCGAAATATATGTTTTTTGTGGGAGCAACAGAGACAACTGGCCCAGAAGAAGCGCAGTACTGGAGTTTCAGGTGGATAAATTCCAGATCAACTAGAATTTGCTTGAATTTGGCATGTGCCTTTAGCTTTCTTGGAATTCTACCAATATCAAGGCTGTAATAACTCCATACGTTGGATTCCAAATGCATTTCTGTCCCACACCAATCTCATATCCGTCTATCTTGGCTTCGCCTTTACTTGCGGGGTATGCTTTTGGACTCCTGCATGATGCTGTCTGGGGTTGAAAGTGTGATCATGTTCAACTAACTTCTGGTAATCGAATTGCAATGTCGCCGGATTGTGTGATATATCGCACCCATGGTAGAGATGGGTATTGAAGCTAGAGTATGTCAGTATAAAGGTGAGGCAAGGGTGGATGAAGGCATACCTTTGGCTCGATAATCTTCAGGTACCGCACTTGGATGCCACTGGTCGTAAAGTATGGGATCTCGAACTTGACACTAACAGGCCGCTTTGCGCCTTTGCCTCCAACACCACCCATACTACCACCAAATCCACCAGTCATTCCTCCGCCGTGCTCGTCGTCTCCTTTGACGCTTGGCAAGCCCAGCTCGGCTCGCATCAAGAACTCCTTGTTACCTCCAAACTGCTTGATCTTCCACACAATGGCGCTCTTCTCGGGTGCATAATGCACGCTGCCAATGTTCGTCCTGAATCTTGGAGAATCTGCGTCTTCTGGAACTGGCACGGTGATCTCCACATTGTTTGCTGTGCTTCTTCGCTTGAATTGCGATTTTGCCTTCAGCATATATTCTATCCTGCTGCCTGAATGCGATTCGACGATACATTCGACCCAAATTAACGGCTTCACCGACGTATTCAAACGGTACGACATGAGCTCGAATTCTCCGTCGGGAGGAATGAAGGAAATCGTTCGGTCGTTCTCGAATCGCGATAGTCGGACACACTGATGGAACTTCACATCCTCCATCTCGATCGCCTTCCCTCTTGTTGCTCGCCCAGTTGTCTCGAACATGACCTTGTCGTTTAAGCCTAATCTTAGTTCTGGCATACCGGACAGGTAACATTTCATTTTAATGGCGCCCAAGATTTCCGACCGCAAAACATTGCCGTTGGAGGAGACGAGTAGGTTCAAAGATTCGACGACATCCAAAAAGACCTCGTTTTTTCTGTATCTGATACCTTCTGATCGCCAGGATACTGCGTTTGTGACTGCGATTGGGGGACGGGCTTGGACTTCGAGCTTATGCGATTCTTGAGTAATATATTCTTGTAGGATCTTGGACTCTGTTGTCTGAGGGTGACCAAAATCCATCATTTCGTCGAGTAACTCATAGATGATAACAAAGTTATCTCGTATCGATTCTTCCTCTAGCTCTTTGAAATATTCTGTGAACACTTCGACGATTTTGTGGAGGAATAGTAGGATCTCGGCTGCGTTCGTGTTGCGTTTCGTGAGGCAAAGGAGGTAGAGATTGTTGTGTCGGATGTAGAGGTACTGATAGCTGTGAGTTCATGCCTGTATATGGACACACAGTTGCATACGTTGATGCCTTCATCAGAAAAACATGGCGGGACAGAGGAACTCTCTTCTTCAGCTTCACTGAGTAGCACTGGAAACTTCTCGACCGCAGACATCGGTATGTCTCCTCTATAATTCCGGGCCAGAAGGGTCTGCAGATGATTGTAAGAGCTGTTTACGCCTACAGATTTTCAGGAGATCTACCTTGCCCTTGAGGTCGAGGAAGAACAACGCTGACGCCATTGCGAGACCTTGAGGAGGGCTGTTGATGGAGCGGGCTGGTCGCCAAATTGGCTATTTCAGGTATCTCGGTCAATCTGGTTCATTCGTGACAGGTGGTAATGGCAAAGAACCTGAAGTTGATGTTGCCTTGACCCCACGTATATTGATTTGAGCTCGACCGTGGCACTTTTGGCGACTTGAGGCTAAGCTTTGGCACTAAGCTTTTTCGGGGTTAGCTCCAAATTCCGAATATATGAAAAACTTCGTTTCTCCGAATTCTTCTTTTCTTTCTTCAACGCGCCCTTTTAGACAGTGCAGCTCAACATATAAGCACAACCGGTCTGGCTTTCTGTCAGTGCCAATCTTGTTTCCCATTGATGAAGTTAGCGATTTCGCGGCGCGGAGACCGATACATGAGGTACCATAAGAGCTGGCCAAGCATTGCTTGAAAGAGCGACAGATTGCTTGGGCGGCGTCAGAGGGACCATACAAATCAACAAGATGATACTATATTTGTTATGCACTGGATTTTTCAGGGGGCTTTGAGCATTCCTTTACCGGCATCGATTTTCCATCAGACTCAACACGAAATTTTCATGCTCTGTTTCGCGGCTCGGAGGTGAAGACGAGGCTCCCAAATTTCAGCCTCACATTCACGAGACCGCCGTCGCACCAGCTGCGGCCAACATCGTAGGTACTTGCGTTCGAGTGCACTGAATTGTGTTTTATCTTTCTACTGTTCGCGTTGTTGAAATTAGCACGTGTGGATGAGGTTTTCCTGATTCTTGTGATCCCAGTTTGCCGTACCCCAGCAAAACTTGCAGCCCTACTGCAGCATCAGCGCCATGCAGCCAGGCTGGGATGATGTGGCACCTTTCTTGATTCCCGTCTTCATTACCTTCATACCCTTTGCCAAACATGTATATGGCTGCACTGTGTCCGGGAACTCGATCGTGTTCAACAGCCCCCCTTGATTCTCAACAAGTCCAACCACGTTCTTCTGATGGCACATCTTTACTTTGGTGCATGAAGCATACATTAGGAGGATCGTACGTGAAGCCTCACACGCTCGACGAGGATTGCCCTATCCTGAGGAACATACTTGCCAGTGCGTACTGCTACGAAACTTCCGCTGTTCTTTCGATTGACTGGCATTGAGTAGTAGCGTCTGGTGCATGCTCGTCCAGACGCCAAAAATGCTATCCTCAGTTATGTCTGGGGCAGGTTGGAAAGCAGCTTCTCAAGGCGCTGAAGATGCAAAAAATCATGAGCTCCTTAGAGAGGAAAGGCAGCATCGGTCCTGATGATCCTTTACTGTCACGCATCATTCGAGGTGCCATGGACCTCGCAAAGAGTATGGAAGAACGGTATTTGTGGACGATTGCCAGATGAATGAGACGTTCAATCTTGAACGTAATAAGTGAACCTAACATGAATCTCCATGGAAAGGAACCCTCCAATATTGGAGGAAGATCGCAATCTTTGACACAGTACCTTGAATGATACCAACCCTTCCTTTGTAACAGCCTCGATGGGCAGTTACCTCGACCTCCACAACGGCAGATTATCAATCCTCGGTGCTCGTAGCATCGTTGAAGCACCTCACTTCGACAACCTTTCCGAGCTGTTACATTGTCCTAAAAAGATAGTACGTATCCTCGATCCTCCTTTCGAGTACGACCACAACTTCGATGAAATTTTTCGAAGAAGAGAGACAAGCTTCAGCACTCGTGAACAAGACAAGCGCCGAGCACTGTCCCATGGGATCGCGATGCCACTACCAAGGATACCTCGGTCGATTTTGGACTCCATAATATGACGGCTGTTGACGTCTGTAGGCCAGTCTACAGCAGTCTGGGTATTGAATTACTGATCACCTTGGGGCTAATTATAGGATCATCCTATTATCGATTTCATCTGGTTGAGTATCATAATAACGAGATCAAGGAATTAGCTCCAATTGGATGAATTTTATCGTATTTACCTCGGAGCTCACTTCCGTCACTCGGTTTGTCCGTTGGAAAACAAGGACATAGAGCGATTTGGCAATTCCAGACTTACGACGATTGCTGTACCTATGCCAACAAGATACATACTGCTATTACTGGCGGACGTCAATAACATTTTCGGCTTCCCCTTATTTCCAGGACCGTGTTGTCGGATCTGCTGTCGTCACAAGCTAAGCGTGTGACAACCTAACCCCTAAATCGCATTTAGCCTTTTGCCGGTGGTGGCATGTGATCATCAGAATCAAGCTCCCCTTCTCTCCTCTTCTTGTCTTTCAGACATGTGAGAATGCGACGACGACGACAACATTCTACGTGGAGACGATGACATCTAGAGAAAATTCAGTCTTCGATTTATAGATTCATTCCTGTACTTTGGTCCTCAGCGACATCTGTACCGCCAGGCGCGTAGAGTCGCACGGAAGACAGCTGGTTGACCGCCTGAAAACACATCCCAAGACGAACCACTTTTGCGCCGACGAACTTCCACAAATATCTTTCAATCAGACCACAAAATCCTTACGATAATCTGCTCGACCATAGGTAACTGTTCCTTTACTCTTGAGACGACACCGCCTCTGGTCGGCGTTTGCGACCATCATGGAGCAGGATCACATGCTCCGAGAAGAGCCACCATCGTACACACAATCTCACGATTCTCAATCTCTAAATTTCCCCTCTGTGCCCACCGCAGATCCATCGCCTATCCATCATGAGCGTACATTACCGCCCTTGCCACCTGCTCCGCCAGAGACCAGATTTCGACAGGAAGAACATCCGTTTGTCTGGCCGTCCTCTAATCCTTTAACTGCGTACTACCAACCTGGCCCTTCAGCACTGTCGCCCAAGACTGGGTCACCGAGCATTATGGAGATGGAAGCACCAGATAGTCGAGGGAGGAGAGGAGGGAGTGTGCTGTCTATAGATGATCCTGATGTGCGACTTGCGGCTGAAGCGCTGGGTGATCTGCGTGCCGGTATGTGAGAGTAATCTAATGTGGGAGCACAAACTGATCGGTCGCAGACTTCATAGGATCCCCTCCACAACAGGGTCGACAATTACCTATATCTTCTCCGAATAATCAACCTGGAAACCAACAACCTGAACCTTTACTCTCTCTCCTTACAACCTCACATCCTCTCATTGGCACCGCGATTGGTGGTTCTCTATCAGCATATTCGGCATCCAAGAACTTCAGTCCGCGGTTCAAGTCCGGCGCGGAGTATGTTGAAAGGAGGTTTACACCGGTGGTCAATACCGTCAGCTCCATAAATCGCATGACTGGTGTAGAAGGAGGGGTGCGATGGTTCCTAGGAGGAAGACGGCCCAGCCATCACCAACCATCAGATCTCGAGAATAATGGGCCAAACAAGCGACGGAAAATGGACCAGGAGGAGCGTGATTCGGATCGCACCCATTCGCATGATCCATATCCCGTCCATCGACAAGAGCTGCAACATCGTCAACGAAGAGCGAGCCAAGCTTCGACGGCGGAGAGTCTGCCAGCATACGACGAACATCGAAGTCCGAGTTATGAGCAGACTCAACAAGCGCTGATACCGGCACAGAGCCAGGAAGAGCCTACAAGTCCTGGAAGCTCATGGCAGTCGCGCCTAGTCCTTTCAACGAGTGGTCTTAGTGTCGCAATGAGCGAGGAGTCTCTCCGAAGCCTGAAATACTGCCTCGGCTGGCTGCGCTGGGCAAACGAACATATCGGAAAAGTAATACTGGCTCTTAAAAGCGTGCTAGAACAATACGACCAAGAAGGCACCATTGAAGGATCCTCCGAGGGCCAGTTGGTGGTACGGAGTGAAGAGAATCGATCAGCAATGAATGCGAAAATCGTAGAACTCAAGAAAGATGTGTTGAAGACTTTAAAAGAAGTCGTCGACATTGTATCCAAATATGCGGGTGGCGCTCTCCCCGAGAATGCTCGCATATTAGTGCGTCGTCACCTCACGTCTCTTCCTCAGCGATTCAGAATAGCGACTTCGAGGAGTGGAGATAGTTCGAAGAATGGGGAGACAGATGTAACAGATGGTGCGAATAGAGTTTTACTTTTGGCGAAGGAAGGGTTGGATATGATGGCACAGGTCTCGGGAGTGCTTGATGGGACGATCGTTAGTGCAGAGGAGTGGTGTGAGAAACTAGGACGATCGAAGAGGGCAGAGAGAGAGGAAGGAAGGAGTGATGAGCAGACACCAAGGCCAATGGAGAAGCCTCCGTTGGAGTTACCTCCCATGAATGGGTATACCAATGGCACTCATCAGCCAGATGTCAAGATGACTTAGGGTCTGAACGCCCTTGTACAAATTATTCCATTTATAGTTTTATGTTTTCAAACGCGAGGGCCGGGTATGGTGCTATGGATGGAAAGAGAAAGCAGGAATGCAGGAGTCTCCGGGTTCAAATGGTGGTTACTATGAGGCTAATGAGGCTATCTTTGTTATATACCACGTCATTTTCTGGGGCAATAGGAGAGGGATATCGGTGTCATGTTGGGGGGTTTGGAGCATCTCAAACTCAAAACATATAATGGAAGATATGAAGACATGTAGCTTAGCCAAGTGTGCAGCAATACGGTGTCAGCATTTGATTTGCTCTCAATTCATTCGCAATATCTACACGATTTGACAATACCAAGAACCTTGTCTAATACTAGATTCTTCAGGCATAGCTAGATCGAAATTGATTCTTGATGGTTTCTTGCATGCTGTTAGTAAAAGTGCGTTACATTTATCGCCGTCGAAGACACCGGTAGCTGAACTTGGTTCTTTTCAGGTATTTCTGAAGAGAGTATTGATAGCGCTTATCGAAGTATGTATACTCTGAAGCCAGACACGTCGTATGATTCGTGCACAGGATAGATTCACCCTGAAGAGTTACACTCACTGCGACGAATTAAGCAGATCCTTCTCAGTCTTGGCGAGTGAAGTCACAAGCGGGTTTTGGGTCGTTGGGGTATATAAAGCAGCACTTTCACCATATGCCCCCCCCCTCCCCACCCTCTTTTTGCCTGACTCACAGCTCTCCTGAGAAGTCAGAAGAAGGACCGTGATGCTACCCTGCTATGCGTAGAGGGCTGTGTTTGGTATTATAAGTTAAGTTGCTGATGTGGGTTTACTGTTGTGTTGCTTTGGATTGTTGTCAACTATTTCCTAAACTGTAATGTCATATATTTCTTTGCTGCTATCTGGTATGGATGGACCTACAATTGCGAGAAAGAATTCGGATTCTACATCTTATCCATACTGGACAAGCCTGCTCTTGAAGGAGAGATCGAATCATGGATTTTTGGTGACACAAGTCGTGTTCTCATGGCCGGTTCGGCCCTCCTCGAGAAGTGTCGACGTTTTTCTTTGAAGCGAGCGACTTCTCTCTTTGACACTCTTGGATCCGGGATCTGGGACGTTCCGCCTAGACAATGGTCGAAAGATACGGAAAATGGATAGAAGCAATATCGAAAGGCGCTCTGAGACAAGCAGTCGCAGAAGATGTCGACTGGATTCTATTGTTGGGGCCTGAAACATGGTTGATGGTTGAAAGGAGACTTGAAAGTATATCGTTCCCATCTCGGGATCTTTCCTTGCAACATTATCACTTGCATACAATATCATCGGTATCATCCTTAAGTGCTGAACAATTACCTTCGAAATTCAAAGCATGGATAGGCTAGATCCACCCCGAGAGCCACAAGACGACCGACTCACACTTCCGTCTACTCAGAGACGCACTCAAGGTCAACGACAAGCTCGAACTCAGAACATCAATACACAGAATCCGCATGCACGCGATGCCTACGACCACAACGCATACAACGAGGAACATCGAGATGCACCCAGAGGTCCCAAAAACCTGCCTCCCAAGCGGCCTTTTGATCCTGACAGCCCCTCTCTCGAAGACAACGGTCCAGGTCGCAACACATCCAATCCTTTCCCTCGACTTAACGTCCAGAGCATGAAATCTCAGAGCCAGCCTAACGTACCTCCTGAGAATCGTCATCCTCCCACGCAAAATCCTCGGCCTCGAGATCCGAGAGCATCTGCTGTTATAACGAATCGAGCTTCTCAACTTTATGGTGTTCCACCTCATGGCTCAAATCTTCCAACACCAAATGGCCCTATGAACGAGTGGTCTTCGCCTGGTCCATCGGCGAGAATATTGGGCGCAAGGCCCGGGAATCAAGGGAATCAGAACGACCTGCGACGTCCTCCTGCGCATGATCCTAACCAAAATAGTGAGTATGAGGATCATTCTCCAAGAAGATCTCCCCATTTCGTCATCCCAGGAGCATTTGACACCCTCTTAGTACCTATCTCTGACCCCAATTTTCTAGGCCCAGCTGTTGTAAATCAACGTCCACCTCCAAGCCAGAATCCACATCCCCCTCCAAATCATCCCCCTCCAAATCATCCCCCTCCAAATCATCCCCCTCCAAATCATCCCCCTCCAAATCATCCCCCCTCCAAATC
>AIET01000620.1:0-221796 GCA_000292665.1 Helotiales sp. EF0021 | reverse complement strand
TGTATAGATCTAGTTGGGTATCATAAGTGTGTTCTTTAAAGTGAAGTGAAGGCCGAGTCCAAGATCTCTCCCTGATGAGGGGGCTCAACTGGATTCACTGAAAGGAAACGGAAACAACTGTTTGAAAGGAAGTTGCTGGCTCACGCCAAGGAGTATATATTATGCTCCTGTAACGGTATACAAGAAGCACAAGGATACCAGAGCTGGATGACGTATCATAGAGCAGTGGATAACATGGAACGCGGCGGTCATAATCCTCGCCTTGCGATTCGTGCCCATGGGAGATGAAACTCACTCGTCTCTCATTCTACTTCACAGATAGGTCAAGCCAATTTGATAACCTTGAGATGACGGTCGGTGATGTGTTTTCTGACAGTGATAGCACCGAAAGTATAGAAAGGGTGGAAATCGCTTCTCTTCACACTTCAGAGGCCAGTGGTCGAGAGTTCCATCGTATTTTGAAGTGCTAGATATGGCTGGGACTTAGAAAGGAATATTTGAATTACATCCAATCCTGCCTTGGTAGAGTTTGCCGTATCTGGGTTTAATAGGTGTGTTACACATAGCGAGGACGTGGTGTATGTATATATATATACCTGCATGCTATAACATTCACTTCTCCACATTCGAGGCCCGACCTTGCTGAACATGGTTGCTATCCAGGAAGTTTCAGCGTGATATATATATATAATTGACCCCCAGTGTCTCTCCAAGCTTAACTTCCGAGAAATCGATCGACGCACATATCACTTGCAATGTCATTGAAAAGCTGCTCAGGTCTTCAACACAGAAAAGACGTCAGCAAAAGCACTGGTATACATCTTGGTTCTGAGTTTGTAACTTACTAACTTGTGGTCATAATGCGAGAGATGCATGGATTTTGACAGCAGACTTTGACATGACAATCACATGTACGCGCATGGGAATATGATACAATATTAGACTCAACATCAGCACACACTAGGAATTTTCATTCATCACCAGCAGGAATGAAGACTCAGCTAAGGCAGACGTAACTCCAGATTTGGAAGGAAACAAACCTCGATCAACTAGGCACTACGAAGCCTGCTTTTGCTGCGCCAGACTTTGTGTGGCGCGAAAGGTTTCTGTTTGAACAGTATTGGCACTTCAAAACTTCTTCGAAGTTGAATTGAAAGACTACTTTAGCAATAATGTGGAGGTTTTCCAACTGGAAGTTCATTATCCTGCTCTCTGGCGTCGGCCTAATGGTGGGGTTGTCGCTTGAGGTTGGATCAAAGAGTGTCCGCAATATTCGAGACGTCATATTAATGACTAAGCGTAACTTCGAGTCCTTAAAATGGTTGGCGTCGTCGACATAGATAGGTAGGTGACCTCGAGAGGCTATAGACAAAAGGAAACAACTTCTCGACACCTGTTGTCCCAGTCGTGAGGCTGCAAAGCAATGTTTTGTGCTTCTTGGGACTTCATTAGGACTGAGATGATACCGTCATATTGTTTTTGGGTACATAAGAGGTAACTGGTGGTAAGGAATAATTCTATTTTAAGTCAGAAGACGATACTGATGACAATCCGCGAGGAGATGAGGAGAGTCAGGTTAGCTTCGTTCGGACGTTGAGGTAGCTTCATGCAACGCACCGCATTTCCATCAGAACCTCGCACTACAATTATATGATTTTTCAAAAATAGCATATTCAACTGCTAGTCAGTTTAACATTCCGCACGCGCTCAATTTCTTCACGTCCTGCTGCAAGCCAAACTGGGTTTGATAGAAGATCAGGTACAGTTGACGATTCCAGTCACCCGCGCAGGCGCCACTTCCATTCCTTCGCGCGTCCAAGGTTCGTCGCCCGTGTTTGCCTTATCACAACGGCAGCAGTTCTACAGGCATCACTGAAAGCAATCAAAGCCAAGGGCCATCTGTTCTTGAAAGTTTGTCATTATTCTTGAACAGCTCGACCCCCAATCATGCCTAGTGCTATGAGTGAATGCGGAAGCTCGCATTAGCTGGACGTAGTGTCATGCGTCTAGGTGCCCTCAGCCAGAACAACGCTGGGAAGACTGATATTCTCCTTCTTCCTCTACGACCAAAGGACTCTATCATCATCAAATCATCCTCGACTAGTGTAGAGTTGCTTGCGGATCATTGAAAGCATCACGCGCGAGACAGACACCCTTTCCTGAGCGACTCTCAAGATTCTTTGCTGGAAAAGCTGCTCGGTCTGAGCTTCTGTCATACCCTATGGCGCAAGTCGTTTGTGGCCAGTTCACGGCGCAGTGGGTTGATGTTAGTATTCCTACATTCGAGGTTCAGAATGGCAGACGCGAACGCTAACTTTCAAACAGAGCGACCCCCAAGAGTGGCCTATCTGGGCAGATTCCCTTCTCAGAAATTTGATGGCCGATGGCGAGGTGTTGAAATACTCTTACAACAGCAACGAATACATGCAGTGTATGAGGGGTGTTGGAAATATGCTGCGAGCCTATATCAACCCGTATGGGTGGGACGACAGGCACGCCAACAGGCTCTGGGAAATGGTCCTAATTAGAGCCTCACTGGTGGCCGCAGAGGTGGTACAAGGCATTTGGCCCAACGTGAATCAAGCACCGATATACCGAAACGTATCTCCGCCTTCGCAAACTTATCTCGTCCAGAATTTACAAGACCCGACGACAGGTTATCCCGTCATGAGAAAGGAAGCGTCAACCAACAAACCCCGGCCTCCACTCAAAGTCCGGAAGATTGCGTCGCGACCTTCAAAGCAGCTCAAGGTACCGGAGGCACAGGAAGTCATACAGAATGTCAACAACCAGGCAATGGACCCATGGGGCATGGCTGATGAGTCCACGCAATTACAGATACTGCAGTCACGATTGCGGTCTGCAAAGAATCCCAAAGCCCTTATACAGGAGATGGTCATGTTCTATGCCGGGCTATACGGGACTCCTGAACCTGCCAAGATGCTTCGTGTTGCTCCAACGCCTTCAGATCCGCTCTGGAATAAGTCAAAGGAGGACCTCAAAACTAACGGACCCGCAAGCATGCCATCCTCACCAAAGCCCAGCAAAAGTCAGCAGCTTTACTGTCGAGCAGAAGAAAGGTGTGGATACTCTGGTGAGGTTGCAGACAAGCCGTTCCTCAAAGTGGAGCCAGATGAACAGAAGCCTATCATCATCTCTGACAATGAAGAGCCACCTTCGCCTCTTCCACCCAAGCGGCCGATTCGCGACTTACAGACCATACTGGACGAAAGGGCGGAAGAACGAAAGCGGAAGAGAGCTCTCAAGCTTGGGGATGACTCGTCGACTGAGATCTCGAAGCGCATGAAAACATCACCGCCACCGTCGGGGATGGAAGATAACGAATGTCCAGTAGACAACAGCTGATCCCATACTTTCTACGCCAAATACACCTCCCTAGTCCAGATATCAACCAATGACAGAGGTTTAGATGATGATCATGAGCCTGTAAAGATAGTGGGCCCAATGCTCAACCCAGTACATACCCATTTACGTCCAGCGCAGAACTGGACTTCGAATTACGTACTTGGACGGGGTCAATGAGAGCCTCATTGAGTGCACAGAAACTAGATGAGAGCATTCGGATGATGGGCTTGCGGCTGACTAGTCGGCGAAACGCAAAGGGCACACGGCTTTTGAATGGGCAATAAGCTTTGGTGTAGCTTCAATGTTCCTGGCAGCATAGGACGTTTGCGCTTCAGACTCCCAAATGGTTTATCAAATCGCACTTCCCTGCTGAAAACTATGGCTATGCGTGGAGGATAAAGCTGCGCATTGTGGAGTCAACGGCTTGTATGTTGAAGAGATGATGCTGATGGTCCTGGAGCATTTGACGCGAGGCAGCATGGGTATTCTTGGGTCTATGTTGGAGTGTTTCTCCCGTCTAGCATAATTAGAGTCGGTTTGGTGGCATATTATACCCTATATAGCCTAGAACAAATGACAGACCAAGTACTGTATCATGGTTGGATCCGAAGCTGAGATGGCGAAGCCCTCAATCAGGAAGTGGCAACCATATTCACGTGCCTGTGCAAACCAACACCTCCTCATGATTCGCCCTTCTACATTCCACAACTTCAGATAACGACACCTCACCAGCGCGGAAGTCATTTCATCCCAAAATCATCACAATGGCAGCCACCATCACGCGCTTCAAGCTCATCTTCTTCGTCCCACCCACCTCGCTCACAGCTTGCAAAGCCGCCATCTTCGCAGCAGGAGCAGGCCGCTATCCCGGTCCAGGAACATATACTGAATGTTGCTTCACCACCTTTGGTACAGGACAATTTCGTCCTGGCGATGCTGCGAAGCCGAATATTGGGAATGTGGGAGAGCTGGAAGAGGTGCAGGAGGCCAGGGTCGAGACACTTTGTGTAGGTGAAGATGTGGTTAGGAAGGCTGTGGAGGCTTTGAAGAAGTAAGTATTGAACTTTTATGATGTGTTGGCCTGGGATGAGTGCTGACGAGGGGTAGAGCTCATCCGTATGAGGAGCCTGCTATTGAGGTGGTGAAGCTTGAAAACTTTTAAAGGCAAGGGGTGGCTTGGAGTCTAATAATTCAAGTCGCGCTTGCGAGTCAACGTTGGTAACGTCCTGGAACTTCCATCATTGTAACTACCAAAATTTACTCAAGGACTCTGGCAAAAATGAATCACCTTGAATGTAGGCTGACATTACGCTTCAGCAGAGAAGGAACCAGGAGACTACCTCCAACGTCGCGGTTTGTTGAGCAGTCACGTGAATTGGCGTCCGGCGGGATGATCGACTCCAACGACTTTGAGATCTTCAGCTATGTCTCTTAGAACTTCTTTTCAAACAATCGTCCCTCTGCAACAGATGAGTAGCAAACATGAATGTGCCAACGGGTAATTCAGATTTCACCCTCTACCGGGATGAGAGGGGTCTCTACGATTGCCCCGTCAAGTGCTGTAAATGTTCATATGTACGGACAGCGTCTCTTGCGTAAGATTAAGATACCCTCGAGACATAGCTAATAGCGCAATAGCTCTCACACTAGCGAATGTCACGTCTTTAATCGCCACCACCTCAGGATACCTACGCAAATCCTCATGCCCCACCTATTGCGACGGCACACCTAACACCACGAGCTCTCCCCTTGAGCACTCCAATGCCCCTCGACCGCATGAGCAACAAACCAATGATCATGCCAACTTCTCAACTTCACAGGGTCTCGAAGACCTCCAAGTCTCCACTCCCACAAAGTCATATATTCATATCGCCCAACCGACCCCGCATTGGCGACAAGGTAAGTCAAGCTGAACCATGAATTCTTCCACGGTTAATGTTGCTAGTTCCTGCAGATACCAATCGATTGGACCACTCGGATGACATCACTGGTTAAAACTCTCATCGGCGACTATCGTCTATAATATTCGTCGAGCCCCAGATCCCTCTAGAACACAAGAAACTACAAAACTTGTATCGGGATTTCTATAATAAAGTCGAGCTTCAAAATTGCAAGCTGTCAATCACGGACGAGAGGCTATGGGCCGTGTTCAGAGCGAAAGTGGGCAAGATACAAGCAGATATGCACAGGGGTGGGGAGAGTATGCGGACGAATGAAGGGGTGAATTTCTCAGGTGCTACTCGGGACGTGCCGCAAAACCCCTCTCTACCCACTTCATTGTCGACCACATCAGCTACCCCCACGTTTCTACCGAAAGGCATTTGGATGGACTGATGCTATGGCAATCGCTCGATGTGATCGATCAGGCGAAGCTGTTAAGAGATATGTTGAAGATCGCAAAAGATTTTCAGTGTATCATACTCGAATGGGAAGAACACTGTGCTGAAGTCAGCCGCGATGAATGGCCAGACAACACCTTTAGATACCAAGAAGGCTCCGGGGTGCCCAAAAGGCTATCTGACGATACCAAAGTGGGCTCTTCTCCACAAAAGTCACAAAATTTGACGCCTGCTAAGACCCCGCCCCCGCATACCAAGCCGAAAGATCTCAAAACAACGATTGAAGAACGACTCGAGAAGCCAGCTTGAAGCGAGAGAGAGCGAAGGAGCTTGAAAAAAGCCAAAGAAAAGACACTTAGAAAAGATCAAGGTTGAGCCCCATTGAAAGAGTGATCAGCTTATCTGAAAATCGACAGTATACGCTTTAACCCTGTCTCTCATTGCGCATAAGTGGCATATGCTCATGTGGTCGATATCTCTGGATCCTTTGTTTCTGAGCACCCAATGGCAAGAGTTCTTGGTGTCGGGACAGTACCCGAGCTGCACGAGCCAGTTTGATCAGCCTCCGAAACTTGTAGTCACAATTGAACCCTGGTAGCCGTTGATACCTTGCCTCGGGTAGACACTCGTTCGAGTAACCGTACAGGTCATCGTGGGTTCTGGCGAATGGTTGTCAACGGATGTTGGTTCCCGTCTTGAAGTGCTCCGAGAGAGTGGTTGGCAAGAAGCGAAGATTGTCGGAATGGACGCCTCTCTTCATAGGCCCACTGTGATGAAAAATGATGCATGCGTTACGCTTAGGGAGGGGGATCGAAAAGCAAGTGCGACTTCAGGTTTTCGATGTTTGCTTGCTGAATCTGTCCCCGGGTACGTGTTACACTCCAGGCTCATCGTTGTACCACAGCCGCTTAACTAAGTGTAGCCTGGACTTCACATTTCCAATGATCTTACTCTTCTTACGGGTCCACTCCTCTTCGACGCGAATCTGAATCGTCACTCACCGAACTCGTACCTAGACCTCGACTCCTTATCAAGAATCCTATCCGACAGCTATTGCCTTGAGTCTTCACCTCCAAAGTTCGACTGCTTGACTTCTCTGGCTCATTAACAACTTCCTTGACGTTGTTTGCTGATATAATTCAACTCTTCTTCGACCCAGGATCGAATCAGGCAATACGACAAGTTGAGTACACAGCGACCATGTCAGAACCCAAATCAACTACGAATTCAGCCGTTCGATGTCACAACGTCCATTTTGTCGGCAGCGTCTGTTTTCCCACCAACACAGAAGTATTCGAGCATCTCACCAAGAACTTCCCGTCTCAACTACGTCGGATTCCAGATGGCGAAACAGGAGATAGATTCTACTTCATCGTCTGGCAGAGACAAGTCTTCAAGCCGTTCCTCCTCAGTGAGGCATTTGGACCGCCCCCTCCAGAGCCATCGGAACCATGGACCGTTGGACCCATCGAGACTCGCTACGACGAAGTCGCTATTGATTCATACAAGGAGTTCTGCCGTCTCCGCGAGGCCGGCGTCATTAAGAAAGGCATAAAATTTCAAGTCTGTCTCCCGACGCCAATGAACGTTATATCCGCAGTTGTGGCTCCAAAATACCATGTCCTCGTTGAACCATTCTACGAAGAAGCCTTCTTCACTTCCTTACGCCGTATCCAAGACACTATCCCCCATGAAGATTTGGCCATTCAATGGGACATGGCAATCGATGTTATCTTCATCGAACTCTCGCGTTTTGCGGTCCGACCCGAGGGAATCCCACCTTTCATCTCCGATTCTTGGTTCGCACCTGTGAAGGAGGGAGTCATTGAGAGGGCGATTAAGTTTATGCAGAAAGTAGATAAGGATGTAGACATGGGTGTTCACCTCTGCTACGGCGACATTGGACATAAGCATGTTGTTGAACCCAAGGACTTGAGTCTTTTAGTTGAGCTTGCGAACAAAATTTCTGCTGGAGTGGGCCGTGCATTCGACTGGATTCATGTGCCTGTTCCGAAGAGTCGGGTGGACGACGAATATTTTGAGCCATTGAAGGATTTGAAGCTGGGTGCGAAGACCGAGCTGGCTCTTGGATTAGTCCACGGCGATGATCTGGAGGGTACGGAGAAGAGGATTGAGGTTGCGAAGAAATTCGTGGATGACTTTGCAATTGCGTCGGAATGTGGCATGGGGAGGATGGAGAAGGGTGAGTTTGAAAGTGTGTTGGAGATTATGGCAAAGGTCACTACTCCATAACCATTCATGAACGAATTGCCGCGTTCAGATGAATATTGTCGGCTCGAACACTCCATCACCGACATTGGAGCCTATTTTGAGGGACTTTTGATATGGGGATTTAGCATGGACTTTTACATGAATAACGAGTTTATTATTGTCAACAAATAACTATTTCTCCGCGAGAACAAAGTGCACTAATCGTGTGCATTGCTCATTGCAGCATACTGGAATATATATATCGGAGCTTAATAATCGTATGCTCCTTGGCAGACTGTAACATATATAAGCAAGAGAAGAAACGGACAAAAAGAAAAGTCTTTCACAAGAAAAATATTCGACCTGTTGTTACATGATTGGTCAATGGATAGGAGCCGAGGTCCAGATCGCATTTGTCGGCTAGCCCAGTTTCTTCACGAAGCTCACTAATCAGCTTCCTCCTTGATACTCACTATGAAGACACTCTCCTCCTGTCTCAGAAAGAATCACCATCAAACTTCAAAATGTCCTCCACTCTCGACTTGATCGCAATCCTGACGCCCAAAGAAGGGAAGACAGCCAGAGTCAGTGCTCAACCCCTCTCACAAACGTCACTGACAGTTGAAGGTCATCGAGCTTATCCAAGGAGTTGCTGACTACGTCAAGACAAGTGAACCGGGAACATTGAAATATCAGGTTCTTCAGCAGGTCAACAAGAAAGGGGTTGAAGAGGTCATCATGGTGGAAAGGTGAGTCCCTGGAGAATAGTATATAAACACGTGACATTAACTGTCTTTAAGCTACAGGGATAAAGCAGCTCTTAATGAGCATGGCTCTTCAGATACGTTCAAGAAGTTCAATAAGACTCTTAAAGATGAAGATTTGATGGGAAAGCCCATGCAGCTGAAATTTGTCACGCCAAAGGGCGGGTTCTCCAGGCTTTGAAGAATGTTTCAGTATTTTGGAACAAGAATGTAGCACTGGCATACTTTGAATACAAATGCTGCACAACCCAAGTCAAAACTACTAAGTGTTGGTTAGGCTGATACAAAAATTCTTAGACTATATCGTCTGCGTTTGCTTGAGGATGTTGTTCGCTTTGTTTTGCTGCACGCACGCGAGATAGCTCTTTCCCGATTGGGACTTCCGCTTACCTTCCTTTCCACGCATCAACCTGTTTGAAGTTTCAATTCCCACGGTTCTTTCTTCTCGTATTCCACAAACTCCTCTCACCACCTTGTAACCCTCCTCCTCTGAGATCGCTTTTGCGTTGCTCGATAACAGACATGTCGGACAACATCGCGGGACGACGTGGCAAGCCACTGCTTTTCACTTCGCTCACTGGAGACGTCTTCGAGCTCAGCGCAGAAAAATTCTCAAACCTTTCATCCCAACATCAAGAAACCGCCCGCGGCGAATTAATCATGGCCTCTGACGACATTTCAGCCTACGAAAGTCTCTCGCAGCAATTCGACCTTCCTATCAGAAGCCTCGACGGCGCCACAACACCAGCATCTGCACGCTCACACTGCGGAACACCTCTCATCGAAGTCATTAGTCCTGATAAACTTCCAATAAGACCGTCAACACCAAGAGGTCGTAAGGAAGGTCACCGCCAGAGTCAACAAGGCCGCTCATCCTCCATCACTTCCTCGATCAAGAATAGTGGTGTCAAGGTACCTATGGTTTACAACGAATAGTAAGCAGGAAATCTCTCTGTTCCCACATTTCAGCACCTTTTGCTGCACCCTTTCCGGAAGGATTTCATCCTTTTGTCTGTTCCTTCCGAGAAGAAATACAGTACTGATATCCTATAGTGGTGAGCTAGTGCCAGAGAGCTCGGTCAAGGCGCGTCCAACTTCAGACCAGTTGAGTGTCACGCAGTTGCTTCGAGTTATCAAGAAGGCCTACCATCATGATGTAAGTCAATATCTCACCCGCCACTAGTACTCATTCCTCTCCGCCAGCTTGGATCAGATCCTTCAACTTTGTATATCCACTGACTCTCTCAGCTGAGAAACAAGCTTTCCAAACTCGTAAACCCACAAACTGACGGTGGAACCTCCGTTCTGGTCGAAGATAGACTCTGGGCACACCGTCTTACCTCATGGGACCTTCGATCACGAACTCCTAAATCAGCTACTCCGAGCTCGGTGGGTGGTTCAGTGGCAAGTCAACATGCTCCATTCGATCGTGGCCAACGTCGAGTCTTGGAAATTGGTTGCTCGGATGGCTCCTGGTGCTTCGCGTTCAAGAAACAGCAGCCTGACTGGATGGTTGATGGTTTGGACGATACTGATCACTGGGCATGTATCGACAGGAAGGTTCCCCTTCGGTGAGTGGATATGGATCATAACATTAGTATCTTGTCATGGGCTTACATTGATCAGTGATTTCATGAAGAAGTTCGATTCCATTGGCTCTTCCTCTGACTACTTCTCTGCGTTTCCGGCTCCGCAGCCCGAGTTTACCGTACGCAATCTCAACAACTTATTGATGCATGAGACACCAATGCCTTGTAATTCCTACGAGTTCATCCGTGGTAGAGAGATATTTGACCGAGTTGAGAGCTACAAGATGTTTCTGGAGGATGTCCGCTGGTACGTACCGAAACCCTTAATTACCTTCCACTCACTAACATGCTGCTTGCAGCTTACTTAAGCCTGATGGAGTGGTTGAATTCATCGAGATTGATCCTAGACCACGAATGGCTTTTCTTGTTAAGACAAATAGCGGAGTGTTCCCTGTTAATGGAAAGAGGGCCAAGAAGAGAAGCACAGCTGCTACGGATTGGACCGACAAGATTCAGGACCGCTTCGCCGATCCTTTCGACAAGGAGCTTGCTACAGATGTTCCAGGATGGTCCACCCGAGTTGCTGAGCGACTGAAGGCAAATCTGCGTCCCCAAGATGGATATGCAGCAGCCAATCTCAAGTCATGGCTTGAAGGAGCGGGGTAAGCAAGGGCAGATATTCTCCCACTGTCTCTATGTAACTGACTCGGTCCATCAGATTCTGGGACGTGAAGCAATTTGTACTGCCAACACCGGTGGGCGGTGAGACTAAGTCAGGCTCGATCTTCAAGGAGTACTTGCTCTATCAATGTGGACTTGAGAATTGCATTCCGAAGGTAAGTGTCCCACGTAGTGTGATATGTTGCGAGAGAAAGCTGATCGTGATAGCTGTCCGACGAACTCCCTCCAGTCGAGCTAGAAGCCATTGAAAGTGGTTTGTACCATTTGAACATCCACATCGTCACCGGACGTAAGCCTATGGATTTGCGAACAGGAGACTTAATGCCAAATGGACAGCGACGAGAAATGACAAACTCTACTTATGATGCCAGTAAGAATGGTCACTTTGTTGGGGGTCATAGAAAAGTACTGATACATTGATTTAGTGGCTCGGTTTGATGCCATCAAATCTTCTCAATGGAAGAGGTGATACGAATAGTTGTATCTCCCTCTGAAATGTGAGCTAACAGATTGTAAGATTTGACCTTGCCGGTGGTATGGAAGATATCATACAGAATTTGACCCAGCTTCCTGGAGCACCGGAAGCAATGACGGTGAACAAGGAAGATGCTCTCACGATCTTGGCTGGACGTACTTCAGACGTGAGTCTTCATGCATTGGACCAGATAGTCTTATTACTGTACATTTCTAACACCTATAGTCGAGTCCCTTCAATGCTCCTCCCTTCGTCACACTAAAGGAAATGGAGGATGCAGGGGTAGACAGAGACCGATCACAGTCCGCGCGTACTGGATTGCCGAGATTGGGATAGACGTCGTGCTTTTTGTTGTGGTGCTAGATTTCTGTTTCAGGAAGAAGTGGCGTTTCTCGGCCATGAATTACTTTTCGTTGCTTTACTCTTTTGACCGTCTTACTACTCAGTGTACACATAGGTGGCGTTGCATTACTCGTAGTGTCACCCATCCAGAAGTTGCATCTCAGTCAATCCAGTCTTGATATGATTTCGTTGTGACTTAATCTACCGACCGTCCCCTACCCATCACACCTCCAAGCCACCATTCCTTCTAGATTGCTTTCCTTCCCATAGTGATGAATCAATATCCGGTTTCCCTACCACGACAAGCATGAGCACTCTCTCAGGTCTATTTGGGCGTTGGGACGCACTCTCCTAACAAACGACACGGGTAACACGAGCGTATAAGTACACAATCAACAGATTTCCATCATACATATCAACGTCGCAGGCTACATCGTCAATCGTCATTTCGTAAGAGATTTGTTACAAAAGTGCACAATCATTCTCTATAGTACTGCGCCAGTACTTTTGACGCACCAACCCACACACTATTTTCAAACTCCGACTTAACTTTATCCGTCACGGTCTAGGGTAGGGAGTCAAGTCTCCTTTCTACTTTACTTACTTCGCTCTGACCTTGCGCTGACCTCACTGTATTTCATCACTTCGTAGGCTCTATCTATAGGATTGAAAAGGATTTAAAGGTTTGCTTTATATCTCTATCTCTATATCTCATTTTCTTCCTCTCTTTTGCTCCCTCTCTTTTTCTCCCTCTCTTCTTCATCTTTTCGTTGAGTTGAGTTGAGTTAGGATTTAAAGCTCTTCATTCTCTGTTACTCTCTGTTACTCTGTTACTCTATTAGCATAAGAGAGAGTTGACGATAGCATGTATTGATAGCTGTATGTGTTATGAGGATCTTATCTTTATAATACTTACTAACAATGTGTAGGTCATCTCTACATTTCGTTTTGAATAATCATCTCACCTCAAACAACTCACCTCAGCTACACAACTTATCTCACACAATTCACTTCACCTCACTGCACCGTATCAAAAGCCTCGTGGCAAAATGATAAAAAGGTTTCTTGATCATGGTATATATACGTGAAAGCACCTCCTCATCGTACCGCCACCCAACCAACACACTGCTATGCATGTATTGTTCTGTTTTCAAACTTCTCAAATTGCAAAGTGACATATTCCTGCCTCCCTCCCTTCCCTGCCTCCAATGACCCCATAAGCAAACCCGAAAGCTACATCCTAACGCCATCCACAAATGAGTGTGGAGATGCAAGGTACTGATGTAAAACTATTTCAGTTGGTTGAAGTGTGTATTCGAAGAATACTTTGCAGCACCGTATCTTCCCTTCCCTTCCCTTTCCACTATTCATCATTCAACCAGGGCAGTATGTTTGAACACCCAACACTTACGACCTCCATGAGGTTAATAAAAACCAACATCACCGCATTTCTCATCATCTCTCTCCCTCCAAAACTCAACACACACGAAAAAGGAGATCTCACTCAGAGATAGCAGCCAACGGAGCAATCCTCGCAGCGATGATGCTCTCTCTCGGCTTACTCTCCTTGGCCGGAAGTCATTTCTCGGCCTTTTCTTCCCATCCCCAGACCGTGGAGAGGAAGTGTGCCATGTTGACTCGCTTGGCGCGCATCTCGATCATCCAGGGGTGTTCTAGCATGCGCCAGGGAGAGGCTCTGCGGGAGGGTTCTTTTTCGAGACTAGCATTTGTTAGTTTGTATTCTGAGTGAAGGGAGAGATGTGATGGGACGGGATGAGATAAAGGGACGTACCAGCATTCGATGAAATATTTGAAGTTGTCGCTCCATTTAATTCCTGCTTCAGGCTCATCCTTTAGCTTCGGTATTGGTTGCCGGACGATATATGTTAGAAGGTCGATTAGTCCGGCTCGTGGTTGCATCTCTGTTCCATCTGCTGGGAATGGGAAACGGTGTTGTGCTACTTCCAGTAAAGTGACACCTGTTGACCAGACATCTGAGGTGATAGTGTATGATTGACCCGTGATACGTTCTGGTGCCATGTAATATGAGGTTCCGATAAAGGTATTGGCATCTCCCTTCGTTCCAAACTCTCCACTCACTCCGAAATCGCAAAGCTTAACTTGTCCATCTCGACATAGCAGGATGTTGCTGGGCTTGATATCTCGATGGATGATCTTTTTGCTGTGGAGGTAGGTAAGACCGTTCAGAACTCCTTCCGCGATCTTACCCAACACCTTCTCACCAGTCCGGCCGCCGAGCTTCTTCACTTCTCGATAGATACTGTCCAAGGAACCACCTTCGCAGAACTCCATGGCGATGCTGATGGTGGCCGTCGAAGGCTCCACGAATGCACCGTAGTATCGACAGATATGCTCACTAGCACAATCCTTATTGAAACCCAACTCTCTCACAATCTGCTTCTTGACGTCTGGGTCGGGGTTTGTCGTAATGATCTGGAGGGGTTAGTCAAACTTCCACCATCATGGGCATTAACACACCTTCAGTGCGAATATTGTCTTTCCACCCTTCAGCACACACTTTGTGACAGCACCACCAGCACCCTCTCCCAAACTGCTCAACTCCTCAATCCTCTTCTCCATACTAGCAACCCGCCATCCATCGTCATCCAGATCTTCAACATCCAGTGTCCTCCCCCGCTCTAAGCTCAATTTGTCAAATCCTTCCAGTCCATTCATACTGCCATCTCGTTCCATCCCCACACCACCCTCACTCCTTTCCGAATATAGTGATCCAACAGCAGACGATGGATCCGGTGTGCCCTGTGGCTGTCGTAAGACGTACTGAGAAGCAAATGAAAGTGCCGAGTATTGTGACCCAGCAGACGTTGGCCCACTTGCCCTTCCATCCAGCGGTCCAAAGCTGCCTGACCTCGAATGTGCTGCACTACTCTCACTTCCTCCACTCGCAGATTGTCCTGCCATAGCCAGTGGTGGTAGACTCGGTCTGCCATTTTGTAGCTGTGATGGTTGTTCGTATGGGGTCTGATTACTCCCCATAGGTGTAGCTAATTGCAATCGTGGTAGTGAGGGTCTTGATGCCATCTGCCCTGGCATCTGGAGAGACAGACCTCCTGGTTGAGGTCCCCCACTGACGGGTTTGGCACTTGGTGAAGGGGGGATAGCGAGTCCTAGTCGTGGGGTACTGGCACCCCTACTTCGACCACCAGGCATCGGAGGACGGAGTGAGGGTACTGGTGCTGGAGACGACATCTTGAATTGTGGAAATGGATCTATAGAGAGAGAAGGCTATCAAGTATCAGCATTCCTCCCACTCCAGCATATGATGTACAGAACGACCAACGGGTTGTGAGGGGTCATACATGATGAGCTGCAGCTGCAGAGGTCGAGTCTGCGGGTGGTGCCCTGTTTTCCGTGTGTTGGCTACCGTTCCCGGTATTCTCGTTCTGCTCTTGCATCGGCACTCCCGTCTACCGCTGCAGCAGACCTTCCTCGTCCTGCCGGCGGAATGAAGGTCTATGTTGTCGAGATGCTCGTGGTCCGGCTTCGTCTGGTCATATGACGGCAGTTGGAGGGCTCGCAGCGAGTCTGGGGGCGTGGAGATTCAGGGCAGTGACTTGACTTTTCCAAGTCCTTCCAGTCTCGTGTCACCTGTATTCGTAACGTCGGCAGGTGGGTGTTTCAACTTGTCGTCACTGGATCCGAGTGGAGAACCTGAAGTCGTCTCGGGCGGCAACAGGTAGATGGGGTTCCAACGGGCCCTAGAGTTCGCAACAACAATGAAGATGGGGAATAAGAATTGAAGAAAGAAAGAAGACGGTTTGGGTGTGCTCTTGATGCGAGAAGAACAATCTTGGTCGTTGGGCTCGGCTCAATGGGCAGGGCAGGGCAAGCAAGCAACAAGCAGCACACGCCTGAGCTTGCTGCTGCTGCCGCTGCAGGGGATCAAGGACAGGCCGGGCCTGACTTTGGGGTCGATGCTCGATGCGATGCGGGTGAGCAGCCAGTGAAGACCCCTGACAGGCGCCGAAGGACTTTGTCGAGTCTTGGAGGCCGCTGGGGGCCAAAGATGCAGCCGATGATTAAATGTGATGCTGGACCGGGACGAAGGTGGTGGTCGGTTGAAGGGTCTGATGACGGGGTGGATGGTTGAGCTGTGAGCTGTAAGATGTTGATTATTCAAGTTCTACATACGTGCTGGACAAGTCAAGCCTCGACAGGTGTGGACTGCACAGTACATTTACAGCCAAGAGCAGGACCGAGCAGGACTCCAGGACTCGACACAGGATCTGGGTACTCGGGGTGATCTGAGGACAAAAGATGGGATGGGATGAGGGACGAGAGGGTGGTCAGAACGCCGTCATGGGTCAACCTTAGGCCCTTGACCTTTTCTTCCTCTCCTCGCCTTCTCCGCGTCTAAGCTCAACACTTTGATGGCATTGGCGATGATTTACAGTTACAGTGATGGCTGCATTAGCCGGGCATTAGCAAGTGTGGTCAGCCCTGAATCCAGGACGGATGAAGACCCGGCCAAGTCACCTCAGGCCTCGACTTGTTATGCTTAACCAGCGTATCATTGAGATTGAAGCTATATTATTCAATGTAAGACATGCTTCTTACTTCCCACTGCTGTATCAACTTCCCACCGCTGTATCAAGTCGTCTCCTGAACCACATTTGTTGGATCTATGTCCAACTCTGCCAGCCTCGAACTCGCTCAACCTCCCCTCCACACGGCGTGGGCATGATCGGCCACTCTGCATGTCTCTCCTACTCGCTGGCCATGCATTATCGACAATGTTTCCCGGCATAGCAGCCGGAATAATCATCCAGTCAACCAGTCGCCGAGCTGGTAAGCCTTCAAACGTCTGTTCCGGTTGGACGCTCCGCATATTTGCATACTCGCGGTATCCATCTCGGCCCTGCGACTCGCTCTGGTCCCTCATGCTGTTGTATTGCTCCCTCTCTTCTGCGCTTCTACTCGTCCCTCTTGCGGTGTCAGTCACTTCATGCGCCAGCAAATAATCGTCCACATAAGTGTCCCCAACATGATATTGTGCATCTGGGCACATGCAACCCATACAGCGCGATCCTATTGCACGAACTGGCTGGATGCAAGCTGCAATAATGTGCTGTGCCTCTGTGTTACCATCCGAGCTACCCATCTCAAAGCTTATTGGGGAAGAAAAGACGTGTTTCAGGTGTCAGACAAGGTTTCCCCGTTGGACGATGTCCAAGCGCGCGGCTCCAAGCTCCATGCACGAAGAAATTTTGGTTGTCAGCCTCGTCAAAAAATTATAGGACTACCGCACATCGAAAGTCCGACGGCTCAGAGGATTTCGATCCTGCCGCCAATATAATGGCTCCAAAGGCCCATGCAGGATCCGCGACGAGGTCTCAGTCCGAGGAAGCGTCTGGATCAGAAGATGAGCAGTCCTTCCAATCTTCCGGGGCGTCTTCCGACTCGGATTCTCTCGATAGCCAATCTTCACGGAAAAGAAGGAGAATATGTCCACCAACAGAGGATAATGAGCCGCAATTACATTCCATATCTGCACCTTCGCGGATGAAAGCAAAGATACGAAATCATGCAATCGAGAAGGAGACGAATAATGGAGCAGTACTCGCACCAACAGATCCCAATACCTCGTTCGCATCCTTGACTGTGAAACCATGGCTGATCAAGTCATTGGAGTCAATGGCAATCAAGAGACCTACAGGTATTCAGAAAGGATGTATACCGGAGATTTTGAAGGGAAG
Source organism: Helotiales sp. EF0021 (assembly GCA_000292665.1). Lineage (NCBI taxonomy): Eukaryota > Fungi > Ascomycota > Leotiomycetes > Helotiales > Helotiales sp. EF0021. Next base: position 204,351 of record AIET01000620.1, on the reverse strand, counting down.
AGACTGCATTGGAGGAAGTAGGACTGGATCTGGAAAGACGGTAGCATTTGCTGTACCTATCTTGCAAAAATGGGCAGAGGATCCATTTGGGATTTTTGCTTTGGTCTTGACACCTACAAGGTATGATAATTTCGTCAGCAGCAGGACGATTGGCTAATTAGTATCAGAGAATTGGCCCTACAGATCTACGAGCAATTCAAAGCCATCTCCTCGCCTCAATCTCTCAAAGCAGTCCTGATTACTGGAGGAACAGATATGCGACCACAAGCTACAGCTCTTGCACAGCGACCACATGTAGTCATTGCAACTCCAGGACGATTGGCGGACCATATACGAACGTCAGGAGAGGATACTGTATGTGCGCTGCGAAGAGTCAAGATGGTGGTTCTAGATGAAGCAGATCGATTATTAGCAGGCGGTCAGGTTGGAAGTATGCTCCCAGACGTCGAAGAATGTCTCTCGATCCTCCCACCACCAGAAAAGCGCCAAACCCTCCTATTCACAGCTACCGTCACGCCCGAAGTTCGAGCATTAAAAGAAATGCCTCGAACACCAGGAAAGCCTCCCGTCTTTGTCTGCGAAGTCGATACCCAGACTCTAGCAATCCCGGCATCTCTCAAGACAATGCATCTCCAAATCCCAGTCACCCACAGAGAACACTACCTTCATATGTTCCTCCTCACCGACGTCAACTTGCCAAAATCCATCATAATCTTCTGCAACCGCACCGCGACAGCAGATTATCTTACCCACCTCCTCCGACTCCTCGATCATCGAGTCACAGCTCTACATTCGAAACTCCCACAACGGCAACGTATCGATAATCTAGGTCGCTTCAGAGCTTCAGCAGCAAGAATCCTAGTAGCTACAGACGTCGCAGCTCGTGGTCTCGATATCCCTGAAGTAGGACTGGTGATAAACTACGACATCCCTCGCGATCCAGATGATTACATCCACCGCGTCGGACGAACCGCCAGAGCAGGCAGGAAAGGAGAAGCAGTCACATTCGTCGGACAGCGAGACGTGCAATTAGTACAAGCTATTGAAGCACGAGTAGGGAGACAGATGGAAGCATGGGAAGAAGAAGGTGTTAATCTCGAGACGAGGGTTATCAGAGAAGCGTTGAAGTTGGTGGGAGAGAAGAAACGAGAGGCTATGCTTGAGATTGAAGAGGGTAGAGAGGTGGGAGGGAAGAGGAAGAGAGGGATGCAGAAGTTGAGAAATTGATACCCAAGAATGCATCCATCTCAGAATTCATCCCGGACTCACCTCGTTGACTTTCCAGTCCTCACATCCATCTCGCTTTTATTCTAATATCAAACTCTTTCACTACTAGACAAAAAGACACTCCACTCACATGCACCTCGCAACCGCATCCCTTTCAGTCCTAACCCAAAGCCAAGCCAAGCACAGTCATACTCGCACAATCTAAGAACCGCCCCCACACCCACCAAAACCTCGCTCAAGACCCCACCCCCCCCCTTAGTGCAGGCGCGGGGAACCCCTACCCCCAAATTCCCGACCATCTCGGTTCGGTTCCCAACCATCGAATCGCATCTCGTACCATCGCATAGGGGAGAAACTATGCTTGCTCCATCCAGACCTCGGTACTTTTTCTTAGTTTATCTGTCTCAAGCTATGACTTTTTTATATTTGTGTAATGGATTTGATTTCTAATGACTTTCCTTTTCTTTTTTGATTTATATTTATTTATTTTATTATTTTCTCCTTTTGGGGAGTTTCTTTGTACGAGTCTTGGATTTTCTGTCCGGGTTTGTGGGGATTGGATTGTGGATTTGATCGTGGATGTGTATGGTCTGATATTATCTGGATATTGTGTTTCACACTTGTTACGAGACAAACATCTGATATTCTCGATTAAAAGAAATCAGCGAACAGCTTCGAGAACGACACCATATATTTACAGTTACGCCAGGGCTAGAGGTCGGATAAGATGTCGAAAAGCAAATCCAAATCCAACTCGAACTCGAACTCGAAATCGAACGCGGATGTCAAACCCTCATCCTCATACCTCGCGCAGCAGAGAACGATAGCTAGTCTCTCGATATGGGAGAAACTTGATATTATACCCGCGTTGTTGACTGTTGGTTCGTTCGTCTTTCTCTCATTCCCCTCTCTCTCTTACTTCCCCCTCCCTTCCCCTCCATTCTCCTCACCTCCTTCCTCCTCACCTAATTTCCTCTCCTTTCATCTCATATCCACCTCTTCAACTACAAACTGAAGAACCCAGAGTAAAAGCTGACATATAAATCAAAGTAACGAAAGTAATCTTTGCTGTCCTCCTCGGACCGCTGAGATCTAAGAGGAGTAGGCCGAAGAGTTATTTTCGCTATATTGTGTTGACTGCGTTGAGGGGGTTTACGCAGAGGTTGAATGTTAGACAGCAGCAGTATGTATTCCTTACTTTACTTCATCACTTTCCAGTTCTTGTCTTGAGATCCTTGGTTCTGGCTCTCGTTGTCAAGTCCCGCTTTCACGTACCCACACTTAACTCCCTTCAAGTGGTGAGGGGGATTGAGTATGAGCGAGAGAGCGAGGGGAGAGGGTGAGGGGATGGGATAGAGAGAGCAGGATTAAACGAGGAAGAAGGATGCTGATTTAAAAACAGTTATGTCTGCGCACCAACAGACAAAGCATACGCCTCCTTCTGCAAGAAATTCAAGAACACCCCTCAGAGTGAGATCTTAGAAGAGGGAACTCGGGCACATTGGATCGGGGAGCCAGGGAGTGAGAAACTGATTATAAATTTTCACGGTAAATCCACCCTCGAATGACCCTTCCTTGCGAAAACGAGCAACAGATGAACAGAAAACAAAAGTCAATCATAGACCAAACATACAGCTAGAAACAAAAGCTAATCTCTTTCCTCAGGCGGTGGTTACACCCTCCCCCCAACCCCAGGAATGTTCATGTTCGTCCACCAAGAAGTACAACTCCTCCGCTCCCAAGGAAAATCCGTATCAGCGCTATTCCTCTCATACGATCTCGCTCCTACGGCTCCTTACCCGAGACAATTGCAACAAGCTTCTTTACTTATGAATCATGTACTGGATGTGCTCAAGTATGATCCTAGTAAGATTGTTATTACTGGGGATTCTGCTGGTAAGTCTCTCCTTTTTGGAAAATAAATGATATCAAGATCAAAACGTCCACAACTCCATTCCTCTTCTCAAGAAGACATCTCGAATCTAGCTTCAAAGCACAAAATCAGAACCCTATTTTCCATATCCTCCACCAAATCAAAGAGTCCAAAATACTAACTCAACCCTCACAGGAGCAAACCTAGCAGTAGCCCTCCTCTCCCACATCACCCACCCCCACCCCGGAATCGGCGATATCAAAATCCCACAAGTACACATGAGCGGTCGCTCTCGTTTCGCGGGGATAGTATTGACTAGTCCATGGGTTTCATTCAATGTTGAATCGCCTAGCTTTCATGAGAATGAACCGAAGGATGTTGTTAGTATAGCTGCTGGGAAGGCTTGGGGTGCTTCTTGTAAGTTACACTTCATTTCTTCTCTTTGTTTCCTTTTCTTTTGCCCTGGTGGTGATCTGGGCTCAGACTACACCTGTCGCATAACCCCTATTCATTATCGTCTTCTTTTCCAAATCTCACTCCCCATATTCCCAGTAGCAAAGACTAACACAATACGCCTTTGCGTTAATAGTCCTCGCATGTCCATGGCCACACACCGAAGCAGTAGACGCCTACAACCAACCCGCCATGTCCTCCGTTCCCTCATCTTGGTTCGAACCCTTCACTTCAGTCGTAGAACAGATCTTGATCGTATGTGGAAGTGACGAAGTTATGGTCGATGGGTAACTACCTCTTTCATTTCCCTCTCCCCTCCCTATCCCACTTCACCCCCACCCCTTACTCCTCTCCCCCAACCATCTTTACTCTAACCAACTCCCCTCTCCTCACCCTGAACTTGATGCAAAAGAATATCACATCCCGCTTGGAAATAGAAACTAACACCCCACAACAGAATCCGCGCATTTAAAACCAAACTCGTCCAAGGTCTAGGCGAAGACAAAGTTTCCTTCCTAGTAGGAGAGAACGAGTACCACGACATGCCGTCGCTGGATCTGGGGATGGGGTATAAGGAGTCTGAGGAGGGGGAGCAGGCTAGGGAGATTAAGAGGTGGCTTGGGGGTAGGTTGTGAGGTCTGTTGTGGGTTTGGTTTTGGGTTTTGGGCTGGGTTGGGACTGAAGGGAAAGGGGAGGTGGGAAGGTGAGATTGGGGCGAGGTGGGAAGTTAAGTTGGGAATTTAGGATTTGGGATTTTGGTGGATAGACGTGGAAGAGAAGCGGGTAGATGGCTTGGGTAGATGGGTAAATTGATTCACGATAAAATCTTAATTTGTCTTTGTTGAAACCCAATCAGCGCTCCATCCCACCCATCGCACATATTTAAATGCCTGCCCGCCCCTTATTTTCTTCCCAGAGTAAAGTTTTGGGATATGCGAGATTCTCGCAACGGCCCCGGATGCTGGGTTTGACACCGTATAGACGTGGTGAAGTCAAGTGAGGTGAGGTAAAGAGATGAGAGATAGTAGTGAGAGGTAGTGATAAGTCTGCTTGTTTTATGACCGGAATCTCGACACCTCCCACCCATCAAGTTCACGTAATCTCGCGCCGCCTTTACTTAGGCTGGCTCAGGCCTGGCTTAGCTTCGGCTCATTCCTGCTTAGGTCTACTTACCCATCTCACTAGATATTGTCAACTTTTAACAAGGGGCCCGAAAAGGCCCCACTTTCTAGCTAGAGGTCTTAAATCTATTTCTATTATACTCTAATTTCTAGACAGTTATCTTAATCTGCTTATCTCTATATATAGAACCTTTTTTTACTTCAAAAATACTTTATATTATCTTTTATATTTTATTAAAGTAATTGTCACAATCACGGGTCCTGGGACTCACAGGACCCCAAAATCTACGGGGCCCCTAGGAAACGTTGTCCCAGGAACGTACGTAGTCCTAGGAACGATGGGGTTCTTGGGAGCACGACACCGTAGCAGTCGGATTTACTATGTAATCTTGGTACCGGGTTTGGGCCCCCGGGAACTGCGACCTCGGTCACGTGACGTGCGAGACAGCTAGACGAGCTCGCGGGCTCGCACACCAGACGAAGGTCCTATATAGCACTGGGTCTTCACTCGTAGATAGGAGCTTCGTGCTAAAACTTTTATAGCAATCGTATCTCCTTACCTTTGCTTGTAACGTCTCAATCCTGATTGAGAACCCTCTTGTGACGCTTCTATACAATACCAACTGACGAACCTACGACACCGGTCGTACGAACCCAGGTACGTTACAGTATGTCGGGAATATCGTACGGCTTTCGGGACGGACTGCAAGACAGTCCGTCTGCCTCACATTCACTTAGTGTAACTTAGTATGTTCCGTACGATGGCCACTCACTTAGTTATTACCTTCGTACGATCCCCAGATTTAGAAGGTTAGACACAAACTACAATACAATCGGATTACCTTCGAAAGAGAGGGTGACCTGCTTGTGTAGTACGTCTCAAACCACAAACCTATTATACGTGCACGCATATTCGACCACTTTACCGGTTTGACCAACAAGTATTAAATAAGTAAAAGAATATTAGAAAAGACTAAATCTAAATAAGTAAATAAAGGTAGCTTTGCGACTAACCTCCTTTGTTGAACAATTGACTAACCACGAGGCAAGCTTTCAGTCAACTCTGCGTCGACGTCGACTTCAAGCTTCAAATAATCATCTTTCGACTACGCCGAGCCTATCCACGAGAGTATCACGACATCATTTGAGAGCGTTCTCTGCTGCAGATGGGGACATCACGATAGTCAGGCATTTGTTGGGGACTGGTACATCAGCATTCTCGATACGTCTGATATGAGACAGTTATTGAGAGACACTACATCTGCGGTTGAAACGTGGTGCCTCTGTGTCAAAGTAGGATAGGTCCAACGGACGGCGTTGCATTAGGTGGCACTGAGTCGGAATAATCAGCAACGGAGAAGATTCTTTGGCAAAGGAGCAAGGATTTGGTGCAAGCCATGGGAGGGGGTATAGCTACGGAGTAGAGCATCGTGCATCGTGATGTAGGGGCCACCAAACATGCTATGGAATCCCCAGCTCGGAATTGTGGTACTGGTAGATTTCGAGCATTCAGAGATTTTAAAGAGACTTCGCCCGGCAAGAAGTGGAAGTACCTCTGCCTTCGACCTGATACATCCCGTCGAAGCCTTTCTGGCGGACTTTTCATCAATCCTAGCTAGTGCTTCGATTGGAGCAGTCCATATGGTTAGGTAGTCTATACTTAATAAATGGCCCCACGGTAATGATCACTCTTTCTCCCTTTTCTACGACCATACATTTCTGCAATAATGTGATGTGCATCCATAGCAAAAGGTAGGAAATGACTACATTCTCCTGATATCCGTGCTTGTCGTGCGCTCCTATGCTACCAATTCCAACTTGAGAGCCCACAGCACCTCCTCGGCCGTTCTGTATTGGTGGTCCCAGCATCCCTTGATGACCTTCCCACCTCTCAACATGGACACGTCTGGGAATATCCCCATTGCAAACATTTTGTTCACGTGGACCTCATAGGTAGTTTTGTCCTCCACAGTTGCCGGGGGCGGGCCGTCCCTATATGGCCAATATCCTGTCAGAGTGGCGTAGAGTATAGACCCTAGACTGAAGATATCAACTGCTGGTGTCGACTCCCACGGCATTCGGGGGTCAAAAAAAGGTTCGTCGGGCAGGTGGTGGACATTGAATCCCAGCTCGTCACACCTCGATCCACCAAAGTCGCAGAGCCAATTTGCCAGCGATGATTGACCTGTGGCGTGCACCAGGTAGTTTTCGGGTCGCAGGTCCGAGTGTATCACGCCCTGCCTGTGCACATATGCAACGGCTTCGACCGCTTGCACAGACCATTTCCAACGCAGAGAATTGTTAATTGTTGCGTTGTTGAAGTCAAGATATGCCTGCAGATTCCCATGGCTTGCTTCGGTAAGCAGAATGCCCTTAGAAGGGGCATGAACTCCCAGATATCTGTTAACAACGCTTAGCTTTGCGGCCATGTGAGGTTGGAGGGGTGCACAAACGGAACGATCCTCGGATGGCTACCCAGTTTTTCCAGAATCCGCGTTCAAAAGAGATAGCTCCCTCCATTTCTTCCTCCAGTTTCTTGCAGTTGGGGTTTCCTGCCCAAACCTTCATGGGCGACTTGACGATAATGCCTGAGTCAAAGCGAGAGAAGTCGGAGGTAGAACCGCGGTACGTTAGGGACTCCATTCTGCGGTTTACAATTGCTCGATCTCTGCGGGCATGTGGAGGTTATGGAGGAAGAGAGCTTTTGAGGTATAAATGTTGCGAGACGTTGCAATGCCTTCGAAGGAAGGTGGATGGTTGGAGAATAAGCGAGGCTCATTCTCCAGCCACCAAAACGGCCCATGCACAATGCCCATTCTTAAGGCCCGGAGTCGCTGAATCACGCTGTTGGGTGGAAGTCACGAGAGTTTGAAAATTTAGATAACGAACTGGCATTCCGCAAGGGAGCATTGCTGTAAGGATCGCGATAGTGCGACGGCGAGAAGAGGGAGGTGAGCTAAGCTTATGCTCGTACCTTAGTCAATGCGATGCCCTTTAGAGGAATGATCCCTATCGCGATAATTAAGAGGATCGAATCTAGAGTAGTAGATCGAGGGTTTCGGTTTCAAACTAGCTATGCCGTCAAGGCTTTCAGCTACGCAAGACCGGCGAAACAGCTGTCGTAACCTTCAATACAACTGTCGTATCGTGCCTTATTGCGCCGTCTTGTATGAACAATACCTTGCTCAAGGAAAGCATCTGGTGGGTGTTGTATGATGGGTAGCATGCTTATAAGGAGCGCCAAACGTGGACTCCCAGAATTTGTGTTGTCGGGCCATTTGAAACTGTACAGAATCGTTAATCGACTACTATTACAAAGCAATGTTGTGTGTGTTTGAGTACGACTTCTTGTGGTAGATAGGAGTTGAACGAGTGCCTCAACAAATCGGTATGTGCTTGCATACGTTGAAGTTGAATTTGCGAAGTTTGGTAAGTGAGGCTCCGCCGGTCGTTTAGCGCGGCTTTTTCGAACAGGTATCCAGAACTGGCCCTAAGAGAATCCCTGACTTACTTTTTTCCAATTTTAGTAGGCGGCAGAGGAGCCCAAACAGGCCCCTGTCCACTTACTACGGCTCACCTCCTGCTCAGCCTGGCTCACCTACAGCTCAGGCTATAGCAGCGACTGCTCAGGTCCAAAGACGGAAATGGAAATTGCTCACGTCGAGATTCCGATATCGAACTTCGTGTTATTGTTCGAAGGTTCTTAGATTCTTGTTTCAACAGAGTCGAGATAATGAGATACAGAGTAAGTAAATGTTCCAAATACCAAATCTTACGTCCCTACCCAAGAATCAATCTATCTATCAGGAAATAAATCTAACCTCAGAGGTTGAAAGCTGAAAATTGATACGAGTAAAGCACATAAGTCTCTTTCCTCGATGTTCATCCTAGTACTAAAAGATGTGAACCTGGAAAGTGATATAGATGATTTACCTAGGAGAGCAAAATGAAAAGTTAAGAAAAGAGCAGCGCAAATTAACATCAAAACCTGCGGGAAAGAGAGTATAGCTTAGCGCCACATTGCATCTTCTCTTCTACGAGTACGAGATTGAATATAAGTGTAGATATATTGAAAGGCTGGAAAGGAGAGAGTTTAGATTATAAGGTTAAGGTTTGACGAAGGAAGAGATGTGGAGGTGTGGTTTGGTATTTAAGAGGTCCTGTAGATGGGAATGAATGGAGCTTATGTGTAGGAGAGGAGAGATGGAGTGGTAGGGAGAGTTGAATATCTGTGTTATGAGGGAGGGGGTTGAGTTCGGTCTTGAATGGTGTGTTGGTGTGTTGGTGTGTTGGATACTAGAACGGAGAATGGAGAATAATTGTGGATTTTGCAGTAAATATTTTGTAGGTTGACGATTGTAAATCTGCTATGTGGCCTTGATATGGGTAATGAACAACATGTGTAGGACGTTGCTTTTGTAGTTATATAGTTTGAGTTGAGAGATCAGAGTGTCTTGGAACCAACAACTGGACCTGGTCGATTGCCCTAGTGTAAAGCTGCGTTGTTGCTTGAAGGATGCCCCTTTTTTCATTTACTACAAAATCTCTGATCGCGTCTCTCAACCTTCGTTAGGAAGTCTGCTTGAAGCTGGTGAAGTACAGACTACTACCTTTGGCAATCACAACGAAAGCATACACCTTTCTACTATGTGAAAGTGGCAGTCATCCGCATCTTTCGGACTGGAAGGTAAGAACATTGAGTTGCAGGTTATTCCTCAATGTAATAATTTCTAAGGGATGGCCAGTGCTGCTGGTTTGGGCAGAATGTGCGCTGTGGTGTGGAGAGCGAGGTCGAATCGAGAGGCAGTAGCGTCCACCAAGCAGTGGATGAAGGTTGTTCGCCACAGTATGGAGACCCAACTCCAATACAAATTTAAAGCAAGGTACAGCCAAGAGGAAACTCCATTCTCACGTGTCACGAAGACACTCGTGGATGTTACGCTTGAACCATGATCAGCAACTACCAAGCCCACAGACATGACTCAACTTACAAAGAAGTACCTAATACCATTATAAAACGACCTCTCCAAAAGCGCCATCTGCGTCTCCTCATCCTCCATCAATCTCTCCATTCGTTCAATCAAGCTCGACTCATAATCTCCATGAGCATTGATCATGATTTTCAACATACAAACTTCGAAGAATCGAGGATAAAAGCCTGCCGAGGACCAGTCTAGTAAACACACAGAACCATCATCTAACCAGACGATATTCCGTGGTGCGAGATCCAAATGGCATAATACCAAAGGATAGTTTTGAAGTGCTAACTTGCCCTCGACATCGGGTAGTCTGCAGTTTAGCCAGCGCTCCATTTGGCTGAGAGATGTAAAGGCCGGTTCCCCACTATCTTGCCAGAGTAAACCTCGTGATATACCAGCTGCTTTCAATGGTCCAGGACGTTAGGTTGACACCGTATAGTCGAGAAGTAGGACATAATCTTTGCAATCTGGTCTATCTGACCATTATTCACGGAGTCCAAGACCTTGCCACGGATATATTCCATGACGAGGAATCCGGTTGTTGCTGGCGATGCATCATGGTCAGCTGCCCAGGTGAAATAGCGGTATATGCGTGGGACACGAACGATGCTGTTGTCGAGCAGCTCAAATGCCTCTCTCTGGTTGTCGACTTCTTCTGCTGTGACGCCTCCACCGTATTTGACGACCACTTCCTCTGATAGTTTCACGACAAGATTTCCGTGCAGGACCCCGCCGACAATTTGACGATTCGGATTGCGACAAAGTTGGACGATGTCTGAGTCTGTCAAGTTGTCGAGTTGGTTTATTTCGGGCGTCATCATATCTATACGATCTTCTACAGAATAGTCACGATTTTGTGGGAAGGAATTTCCAGGACATTGCGAAGGATACCGTCCGTGCACGGTACTGTACTTGAACATATATAACCAAGACCATATGGGGAAGGGTCACTATTTCAAAAAGTACACATGCAATCTCACATCTGAATCCTGTTCGCGACTGGTTCGTTTTGAAGCTGCGAGTACCAACAAAACCGCGAGGTAATAAATAATCCTGTTCTCTCATTTCCGCGTCTATCAGCCTTCCAAGAACCAGATCTTCGCCCTGTTGCTCAGGCCTATGTTGGCAGTGTGTCTAGGGGTAGATAGGGAATTTAAAATCAAGTTATGGTAGGCCTCGATTAGTATTTGAAACCTTTTCTTGTTGTGTTGTGGGGGAGATTGATTTGTGGATCCGGGCACATATTGCTGATAGAGCTGAGGTAAGAACTGAAAAGTCCCCGAGAGAAAAGACGTCCGAGAGAAGCATTAGCATTACCATGTATATCTAGGCAGTACCCCTCCAGCCTCAACTTCTATATAGATCATCATTCATCACCAACTCTGCCCTTCCCTTTCCCCATACTGACGACTCACTTACTTGTCCGACTAACACTCCTCCTATTCATACCCCCCTTCTTCATCTCATAATTCTCTCCACTCCCACTCCCCTCAGCCCTTAACCCTCCCTCCCACCTCCCACTCCTATCATCAAGCTTCCAACTCTCTCTCCTCTTCAACCCACCCACACCCGGCCCCTCACCCCTCTCAGCTCTCGCCTCATCACTCTCCTCTCCCTCCCCATCTCCCAATACCCCTTCACTACCACTCCCCGCAACCGTTCTCTCACCACTTCCACTCCCACCCACACCCGTCCCCTCACCACCAACACCCAACTCCTCCAAACTACTCTCTCCATAATTCCCCCCCACGGAAATCATCGTAAACGGACTCGCAGTCGGCGCATCCAAAACCCTCAACTCCTCCTCCCCAAACCACTTGGGCAACAACCACGTCCGCACCGGAATCAGCAGCAGGATAATAACCGGGAACCCCACCGCTGCAATAGTTTGCGTAATCGCAAACGTGGCTCCAAACCCAAAGAGCTGGATTGCTACAAACCACCAAATCGCTGATCGACGACGGATACGAAGGAGAGGTTCGGAGCGAGGTGTGAGATGGCGGTCTTTACAGAGGAAGAGGATCTTGAGGGTTATACCGTTTCCTTCTAAGGCTTGGACGCCCATTACGAAGAAGAGGCCTGCGAGGACGCCTTGGGGAATGAGGTGGAGGACTATAAGTAAAGGGCCGGACATGGTGCCGAGGGTTAGGAGACCTTGGGCTAGGTTGCTGAAGCGTTGTTCGACGACGTGGTCGACGTGGGTTGTGACGTGGCCTTTGGATTCTCCTTCTTCCTGTGCGGGTTGTTAGTACCAAGGAACAACAATGAGTAGGTGTGAGGCGCTTACATTTGGATCCGCTACGACTTTTGTCACGCAAAGCGAGTCGGTATGGAATGGTGCTTGTGGGATAAGACCATTGGGAGCCGGTATCCCGAGGAGACCCGCGACGCCGGTAGTAAGGCCAAGGAGGAAGATATCCCAGTGGAAGCCAGCTGGTTTTCTGAGGGGAAATTCTGTGCCTTGGGCTATTAAGGAGGAGACTTCGGGGGATATGTTAGTACCATATCTCTCGCTTAATTCATGGATGAAAGTGAAAGAAGAGGCGACGTACCATTATGATCAAAGTAGAATAAAATTGTGAGAAGAACTGCGAATGGAATTGCGATAAATACATCTCCTACGCTGATATCCCAGAAGTGTACAAACCAGCCTCTGTCGGTTGTCGGGAAGAAGGCTTTGCTTGTTGGTAGTGTGCTTAGCTCTATATTTCTCATCTTGCCGATGTGGACGAAGCCCGTGAAGAATACTACTGTCTGGGTATCGTTAGCAAGACCCTTCGTACCGTGGGTTACAAAATGGCGAGGCAAGGACAAGATCAAAAGCAGAGAATGAGAATCCCTTCTCTTTCCTGACAGCCCCGCGGTATAACTTGAACATTGATGAAACCAAGGTTGACAAGATAGATCTTAGAGATCAACTTAAAGGCCTCGCCAGTCCTCCCGACGCCATGTGTTGAGGTTTAGAGCTGCTTCAAGATAGCTAGCTAAAGAAAAGATGTAGCATCTGAGTGGTCGCAGCATGTTTTATCTCAATGTTCGAGTTTGAAACAGAACAACCAATAGGACAACAATACCAAAGTCTCCACGCAGCATGAATAACTTTTGACAGTATCGTCTCAAACCACGTTCTAATTATGGGAGGTACCTAGGTACATCGAAGCTACTGGCTCTAATGTTTTGTTGCATATCGCAAAGACGCACGGGCTTTGGAGCAATCAAGGCGGCTGAAGATGTCCCATGACCTGGGAGGAGAGCAAAGACTAACCTGAAGGAGGAAATCTAAAGATTGAGACGATTTACAATGTGTGATATATTGACCAAGAATACTTTAAGCCATGTAGGACAGTTTAGTTTGTTGTTGCAAATCGAACAGGTAGTGCCTGAGCTCAAAAGTCGAGGACTAGGCGGGATCAAGGAGGGGACTTGCTCCAATGTTGCGATGGCAGAGTCCAAAGGCCTAGAAGGATCTGGAAGCCATATCGCGTTGACAAAAAAGGAGGAACTATCCCCCCGAAACATGCAGTATAAGAACAAGCATCACTTGATGACTTTGAAATGAAACAATTGTCAACGAAGACCCAGAAACTCAACAACCAACACCAAAAACAAAAAATATTTCCACTCACCAAAGGCGTCCCATAATCCTTGATAAAAACCCTCACATAATGCTGAAAAAGCGGACTTGTCCCAACAACCCCACAAAGATACCCCACCACCAACACCAGCAACGCAATCATAATCGACAGATAAAACGCTTCATCCGAGCCCTGACGACTGAGGACCTGGATGCCTTTCTGGAGGTAGATGAAGGCTACGTAGAAGCCGAAGATGTCGCAGGAGAAACGGGTTACGTATTTGAGGGCGTTGCAGGCGTTGGTTATGGCGAGGATCCAGTGCATTGCTAGGGACCATCTGGAGGGGTGGGTATTAGTGTTGTTGAGAGGTGATGGTGTGGTGTTTGTTGTGGGCTTTTTGGGGATTGGGGAATGGAGGGAAGGGGAGACTTACAATCCAACTAATGCCATGAAAGCAAAGTAGTTCGTTCCTGTTGGAACCATGATATCGTAGACCGTACTTTTCCTAATCAGCAAATTCTCATCTCCACTCCTCCCCGCCCTCTCAATATCCACACACCCTCAAACCTCTTCTAGCATCCCAAAGTTTGAGATTCTTGCCATGTACAAAAAGAGAAGACTCACTAATTAAACACAGTAATCGGCCCAGTAACCCCAACAATAACCAACGGCTGCGCAGCAAACAGCGCAAACACCACCGCTCCAAGCACAGAAGCAAGTAACACCTCATTAACACCATAACTCATATTCGTCTTGGTGAACATATCTAACGAGAAAGCTAGGGCGGGGAGGATACTATTCAATATTTCGAATCAGCAACAATTCTTACTCAATGGTAATAGAATATGGCATGCAATCCAATCCAAACCAATCGAAAGATTGTATTCAAGAGGTACAAGCGTGGGAGGTGAAATGTAAGGCATGAAACTGTATATTGGAATACGCACTTAGCAAAATACATATAAACCGTAGCAGGCACAACCCTATAATCCCACGCATCCCCCCAATCACTAGCATAATACGGTGCTCGTCTCTTGACATCATCTACCATTCCTCGAAACAACCTTACCCTCCACCATCTCTCTTTCTTGCTTCTGCGGCTTGTATGTGTATCCCGTCTTCCAATCGCATCTTGTTCGCTTTCGAGAGCGGTTTTGGATCTGGGGGAGGAAAATGGGATGTGTGAGGAGAATCGTTGTTTCCATCTTTTTGACGTTGAAGTGGAGGGGTGTGTTGTATTCGCAGGGTCGTTGACGTGGGGAAGGGAAGTGGGGAGGGTGTAGCTATTCGTTGCTGGTGTTGAGGTCGCCATGTTCGATTGTACCTCGTGGGGTGAAAATCTAGCGGTCAGACAGTGTTCTACTGAGTAATTGAGGACATTGAGTCGCGGTTAAGGAGGAGATTGATTGTCTAAGGTCTGAAGAGGGATTCTCTGGGGATGGCAAAAAAGCTGGAGATAGTTAGGGGCGGCCGAAAGGCGGCTTGCTAAAGAACGGCATTGTGCTGTTGTGGGGTAAAAAGTTTTGGTGGGGAAGAGAGCTTGAATGACGAAATATGGGTCGGAAGATCCTGACCAATGAGGACAAGCGAGGACCTTGGCAACGGGAGAGGGGAGACTCTAGAGAACGAATGCACAGTAACAGGCGATATATAGAAATAAGTATATCATCCCAAATAGCCATCGTCAATTTCATAGTCTCGGGTATCATCTATTTGTGTATGCCAGGCGTCAATTCATCAACTCGTTAAATCATCAGACCCTCTCCCCATCAACCTTTGCTCTTCTCTTAGCATCATCCTCAACCCATTTCCTAACCCTCTCTCCCACATCTCCAACTAAACTCTCATACTGTGGTCCCTGAAAGAATAATCCACAATGAGCTCCCACTTCATCAACACCTTCCATATACACCCTCACCCAGCACTTGTCCCTCTGTCCTCCATACGTAGGAGGCAACATGCAAAACTTCTTGTCCCTTTTCGGCTTCTCGTCTTTCGTAGACGAGGCCACCGATCCTTGTCTCTCTCTCGACGGCTCAGGGTTGATGGTCGCCATTCGCTTCTGTTCTTCTGCCATTCTTTCTTTCTCCTTTTTCAACCTCTGCTTTTCGGCTGCCTGTTGTTCTTTCTGTGCTTGCTTCTCTGCTTCCCTTCGTTCCTTTTCTTTCTGTTTCTCGACATCCCTCTGTTCCTTGGATCTCTGCTTCTCAATGTCTTTGAGTTTCCGTTCATGCTCTTGTCTTCTCTTCTTCTCGCGTTTCTCGACAAGCTTTTGGCGATCTTTGATCGCACTTTCTCGGTCCTTGATTGCTTGTTGGTAGACTTTCATGACACGCTTATTCTCCTTTTCAGCGATCTTTCTCTCGTCTTTATCAGTATAGATGCTCAAGTCCACTTGTTCGGGCTCAGTTGGCATTCCTGGGATGGGAGGGAGCGGTGCTTCAGATAATTGTATATCGATCCTAGGTTCGTCCATGACATCCTCAGTCTCTACTGTGCTTAACGAGTGAGGAGGATCGTCTTCATCATCCGGAATTGGCATCGAGTCAATATGCTGCATTGGAGGTGGCTCATCAAAGTCATCTTGGACTCCAGATTGTTCGCCGACACCAGAACGCTCACCCAGACCTTCCATTTGCGTTTTAATGGGTGATGCATCTGGACCGTCTTCGAGAGGCTGTGGGGTAATGGCACCGTCGCTAAATTCTCCAACGGTGATGCTCGGCGTAGGCGTGGGAGAACGACTACTGGAAGTGTTCAAGTTCATCTCTTGCATTTCTTGCTCAATTGGCTGGAGGTGGCCATCTTTGTCCATCATTTGTCCCGGAGGAATCTTCGGTTGCTTCGGTCTGCCTGTACTTGCTGTATAGTAGTTGGTAAATCTAATACGACGTACTGCCGGCCGATATCCCGGACCTGTATTCTGCGAAACGTCATCCACATCCTCAAGAGCACGAAGTCTTTTGTATCGATCCTGCAACCCAGTATAGTCTGCTAGACAGCCTCCGAACTCCAAATGTGACATGAAATACTGTTTTGTAGCAGAGGTGAGACCGTCAGAGTGCTTGGTGACGAAATGAAGAAGGCTGTTCCAGCCTTTTCGTTCTGGTATTCTGACATCGTTGGGAAATGGAGGGTTGAAGAAGGGATCATCAGGAGGCGGACTAGCTGGCGACGTTATGCTTTGTACGAGGCTTAGGCTGGTTGCATCTGTGTCTGCCACTGAAGAAGCATAACTCGGATTTGAAATCGAAGCTTGACTACTCATCGGTGTTGCTGTCCCACTGCTGCCAACTGGTTTTGGCGGCGGATCTGCTGGTCTGAACAGACTTCCTATCCCACTTGCTATAACTCCCGGATGCATGCCCAGGAATGGCGTATCAAAGTTTATAGTCCCTAGGATTCGATGACGGAAAGGTTTGCCTGTAGCTGGCGTGGATGGTTTCTGCAGGGCTACTTCTGCTGCCAATAGTCCTCCCATGCTGTGTCCAAGTAAAACGACATCGGTGTGGTTGCTTTCGTGTGGTTCCAACCTAACAATCTGTAAGCTGGATATGCTCAAAGGACAGCGTGGGGCTTACCAGGTACTGAAATCATCTCTTGCAAACTCGATGGCTCTCCTAGATTTATACCTTGGATATATCTTGGTATGTACAACATGCGTCTCTGCAACGGCTATGGTGAGAAGATTGTGCACATGAGCTGGGAAGCTCTGAAAGCTTGTTTCATTTCCCATGAATCCATGGATGTAGACCAGAAGCAGCGTTCGTCTGCCATCCCTTCCGGACTCTGGCACCAAAGAATGTGTAGATGATGATCTTGGATCGTGAGATCTCCATTGTTCGGATATCAGCTCACTCCTTCTCGCATCGTCGGAGGTATACGGCGGAGGTGCTGCAACAGAGCTCGTTCGCGGTGGCAGAGGAGGTGGGCGTCCTCGTGCCTTCTCTCCTAGTTGGGCTGGAGTCGCGAATGATGCAACAGGATTGGCACCTTGTCGGTCTCGAAGGACTTTCTCTGCGAGTTGAGCTTCGGTAGCAATATTACCAATCCCACCTGGAGTTGAGGACTCGGGATCCGCAAGTGGACGTTTCTCGTCGAGTTGTGCAGCAGTTGCCATGTTGATCTGCTGCTTGTGATATTTGATAGCAGCTTGCAATCCTCATGTTTCGTTTGCGAGCCGTTTCGTTTTGTTGATCCCGCGATCTGGAAGCTTGCTTGTGACGATAACGCGCTTGGCCAGGAACCTGCACGTATGGCATCATGCCGCAGATGCAGATCACCAAAGTCACCCAACCTAAATGTCTCGGCTTGTGAAAGCACAAGCTGGACCTGACTTGCATATCTATGGCAGCCTTTGTTGCATAGCGCAGTCCTTGAATTTCACCTTTGCTTTCAGAGTTCTCGTAGTAAGAGTCCCTGCTTGGAAAAGGACTAGAGGCTCAGATAGGCTTGTTGCAAGCACAATAGTCAAATGTTCAATAGCGAAAGTTACTCGAATTCTTGAATAAAGGATATGCCATTCATTTGAACCATTATTGGAGCGATCTAAAGCACCAAGATTTCAGAGTTCCTCATTCGTTGCCGTTTGTTCTCGAAGGACCCTTACTTTCTTCATGGCTCTAGTCGGCGCTTTGAGACATGGGACGGACATCACGATCCCATCTCGGGCCCCTCTCCCGACCAGCGCCGAGGATTCTGTCTGCGCAAAGGCCAACAGCTCATCTGTGCTCACTGCTTAATTTGCACACCAGAGCCTCACCATCCAGTGGATGCGTTGTGCGTCGATGAGCTGACAGAAGGGGGAAAACAACAGTCAGCAGTCATTTCGCAACATCCCCGAGTGACGAGTGCATCTCATCCCCCCCCCTCTCCCTCCTCTCGCTCGCCCATCAGGCTCTAGGCTATATTATTCTCCACATTCCTATCAGCCTATCCCTTCCATGCATCGTAATTTTGAGCCTCAGCACTATTTTATTTTTACCCACGCCCGGACATGATTCGTCCGCTAGAGTGAGCGCTCCGCTCTTCTGCCCCCATTGACCAATCTGAGCGGCGCGCACTGACCAGCTAGACCCTTGGCATCACCTCTTCTTCATTTCGCTAAAGACGACGGCCACTCTCCCCAGCTGCGGTGTCCGGATGAATCTCCCTCGCCCAGAACGAACGTCTTTTTCTCACGACAATGAGTTGACGTCGCAACTTCATCGCGTAGAGTCGCGGACAATCATCTGCGAAGCAGACCAGACGAGAGCGCTGTCGAGACAGCAGCAACGGCGCCGCCATGAGCGACGACGAGATCGCTTGGCCATCACTCATTCTGGCCAAGCACGACAGAGCTCACCACGAGCACCAACATCAGCATCAGCATCAACACCATCTTTTTCACAGACAGGACGCCACCGCCAGCGCCGTCACATCTGCCGTCACTGAGATCACCACAACAGTATCAGTAGTGGCGCAGATAGACGTCGACTCCAATGGCAGTACATTCGCTATACAAACAGTCCTGGCCGATTCAACACAAAACCCTTCTGGAGCCGCTGCGACGAGCTTGACAATGGATTATAGTACTAGCTCGACAACGGCAGCCAGTCCGGCCAGTGTCTCTTCATCATCCGCATCAGCATCATCCACGGCTGCAGGAGAGTCATCGCAGATTAGCTCTGCATTACAATCATTAAATTCGAGCTCTTCGACTTCGACGTCCTCGACATCCGCTCCTTCGTCCTCATCAAGTTTTGCTTCTTTAATAGCTAGTTCTAATTCCACAACTCGTAAGTCGGGATGCTAAGAGTAACAGGATATCAGCTAACTAAATCATAGTAATTACAAGCTCATCATCCAGTAGCTTGATTGCGAACTTTTCGAACTCCTCGACATCCTCACCCATATTGTCAACATCTTCCACATCCTCATCCTCATTCTCGAGCTCATCTCTCACAATCTCAACATCATCGAGTTCGACATCTTCAAAGGAATCGTCCACATCATTTACCAGTTCGACTTCTTCATTGTACTCTCCTAGCTCATCTCTGTTGGTTGCGACTGGAACCGGTGGTAGTCTTGCAGGAGGAACAGCAGCAACCACTGGTAGTATTGCGGCAACTAGTACGGCGGCATCGGACAGTGGAGGAGATTCGGACTCTGATACACCTACACCCGTTGTTGTAGGTGGTGTTGTCGGCAGTCTAGCGGGAGCTGCCATAATCATATTTCTTCTGCTCGCATTCATACGATGGAAGAAACGACATCAATCCATGTTGTCTCTGGGTAATGGTAATGAAGGACCTGGAGCCAACAGAAGCCTAGATGCACCACCACCTACTGCACCAACTGGTGGCATGACTGAGCGTCGATCACTTGCTTTCATCCCTGCAGCTCTAACCAACATCACTGGGTACAAAAGGTCTTCTCGAATGACTGACCGTACAGTATCGTCGACAGCTGAAAGCGAGCGCGGTTTCTATCGTGTTTCTGGAAGAAAACTTCCATCCGTCCTGCAGACCGGCGGTGATGGCTACGGGGACGACATCGCTCATGATCCCAACACCTTAAGTGGATCATCCTTCTATCGGGACTCGCAAGGCTTCTATGGTGGACCAGGATCCCCATCAAGACCTGAGAGCGGGGTGCCTGTGATGCGACCAAGTCCTGCAAGGACGCCGGTAACTTCACAAGGACCATTTTCGGCAACAGCAGCACCAAAGCCCTTGTCACCACCACCATTACGTCCCGACGTACTCGGCCGCTCTCATCCATCACAGGACGGGTCTCACGCATCTCGATTCCACGAAGCGATTCAAGAAGAGGTCTAAGGGCTGAAATAAGCCTTTCGTCTCAAGGAGGTGGTCAAGATGTCTGTGCATCGGCATAGGGTTTTCCGGGTAGGGATGATCATGAATCTCTGTTTTTGCTCCCTTGTAAATATTTCCAGTGTGCTATTGGCTTCCTTGGCTTGACTTTTGCACCTGGCTATCTTGGTACTGATTTTGCATTTGGTTGGCGTTATTTCCTTTGTGTGAATCAGTGTCTTGAGGCGCTGGTCGAGGAAGCTGGTCTCATTTGTTGTGATGAGGCTGTGTTCTGGTTATACGACATTTGTTCATGAAGACCAGAAACTTGTATCTGGGAAGGAGGGAATTTTGCCCTATTTCTTGCAAAGGTCACGTCATCTTTGTATAATACCCTTTTTGTGCGCAGAGGAGTTGAGATCTCTATAGGTCAAAGTCAATGTAGTGTAGTAGATGGATGGAAAGGGTAAAAGGATAATGTCTCCAATGTTCCAACTTGTCCCTTCAACCTCGTGGAGAGGGTGATGACTCCATTCTCTACGTATTCATCATGCATCTGGCCTCATCAATAACAAGTGCATTAAGCATAACAACCCTACCCACCGACGCTCAACTCACCGTTCGCACCTCCGTCTGAAGAAAATATGCAGTGGTCCAAACACTCAACAGCTGGCACATTGTGGCTTAGGACGTCTTCTGATACAAGACCGTGCATTTGTCACTACCGACCGCTTCGGATTCGAGAACAAGTACAGATGTGGAGTCTTGCCTCGTTTCATCCGTGTCAGAGCTACCGACCGGGTCATCTATTGGCCGAGAAGTGACGAACTCCTAAGGAGGTGTCTTGGAGATCAAAAAGCCTTGGTATTGATCGATTGAGATAAGATGTTGGATCTTTAATGGGTCACGATATCTTGGAGCTCTTGGTGATGGGGAAAGACTGTTTAGGAAGAGAGGAGACTTGTCGTCCCAAGAAAGTCATAAGCGAAAACTGAAACAATAGTCAAGAAACGTCGGCACCGATTCATTCTCCTGCGCATGCTTTGCCTTGCCAGACCATGCCAGTGCCACACCTTAATCTGACTCCCTTCCTCCAGACCTCGGAGTGGATTATCAATCGTCACAGGATGAAGTCGCTTCTTGCCCTGCCGAATCGCACGGTTGGCTGGTGTTTGGATTCTCTCTCCTCCCCCTTCCCAAAGGAGGCGCAGATGCCTGTACATTTTCGTCTACATCTGGTAACCCAAGCGCCCACAGGTTCGTTGAGGAAGCTACCGAGTAATGATACCTGGAACTCGGGGCTTTTTGATATCGATCTGTAAGCAGGGCAGGCCATGACTTGAGGAAAAGTCTCCGCTCGCCTAGAATGATCGACGGTCCTGAGGGGGAGGTCTTGGGGTCTCGATCCCTCTGAATCTTAGACGCTCGTACGCTCGTACACCAAAACTCCTCTGTCCACACACTTTTCGCCCTTAACGTCGTACTCTGGCTCCGTTTTCCGGTGCTCTCTGCTGTCAGTGTGCCTGTGCCTGTCAGGGTTTAGCAACTAGGTCTGATTTCCAATCGACAGCACCAGGTCATTACACTATCACCCCTGTTCCATCTTTCTCATCTCATTCTTCTTCTTTTCCCCATCTTGAACACCCGCTCTCCTCTCCCACCAACTTGTACACGACATCGAGATTCAACAATCGATAACGCAACGAACGCAACGCACACTGCCGTCATCAAAAGAAAAGACGACCCCACGGGAAAGGACCCTTGAGATAGCGATTGGGCGACCACGATAGCGTCTTGGCAACCACCACAGCGGAGTTTACAGCACGCTCAAGTCCGAAGGCAACCCACCATCAACCCACCATCAAGTAAGACAAGCAGGAAAAGCAGGAACGAATCCGAATACGCCATAGCATACAGTACTAGCTCTGCAGAACCGCCCCGGCGGTCCAACTCGCATACCCTCTCAGCTATCCCCTTCTAGATCAACATGTCACGAAGACAATCGACGTCGCAACCGCTAATGATGGATCCACGAAACGTTCACGATGGTATTAATGGGAATGGGTACCCGATGCCGATGCCTCAGGGTGTACCGCAACCCGTGTATAACCCTCCTCCTCAGATCTTTAGCGGATACACGGCGGATGGATTACCTGCGAATATGATGCCGGATCTAGGGCAGGGAGTGGGGTTTATGCCTGATGCTGGATTGATGGACGAGAGTATCGAGGCGAAACGAAGGAGGATTGCTAGGGTATGCTAAACCTCTCTATTGTGATTGATAAAGCTTGGTAGAGTGAGGCTTGTATTGTGGTTTAGGGCTAGAAACGAGGGGATACATCAGGGAATTCGAGTTAAAGGGATCATGGCTAACAATGCGACAGGCTTGCGATATGTGTAGAAAGAAGAAGATCAAGTGCGATGGAAAACTACCAGAGTGTACGCATTGCGCCAATTACCATACACAATGTGTGTTTACACAGGTCGAGAAGAAGAGGAATCCACCCAAAGGAGCCAAGTATATCGAGGGATTAGAGAATAGGCTGGGGAGAATGGAGAGCTTGCTCAGACTTTCTGGTAGGTCTAGCTTGTATAGGAAGTCGAATGCGTTGTAGCTCATGGTGAATAGGACTTTTGACAGAAGACGACAATGGAGCAACGGATCTGGGAACATTGGAGAAGAGACTTGCGGAGACGAAGAGAGAGTCATTGCGCATGTCGCAACAGCCTGGCTCGAACCCTACGAGTCCCACTCAAACCCCACAGAACGAAGACAACAATTCTACACCTCGAAGCGCTATCGCATCTCCAGAACCTCAGAGCAAGGCTACACCGAAGAATGCGGAAAAGAGGAAGAGCGGGACTGAGCCGCCAGAGGAACCGAAGGAAGAGGTTGAGGCATTGTCGGATATGATGTGCTCTTTGGTAACGAACAATTGCGGTGAAACTAGATATATAGGTTTGCAGTCCAGGAGTAAGTCATATGGAGCAATATCGCTGACATAACATAGGATCTTCATCCGGATTCTCAATCTTCTCTCCAAAAGGTATCCAATGGGTCAATGAAAAGACAGGAGACTCCTCCTTCCAAGAAATGATATCCTCAGCTTCCGTGGATGAGAACAAATGGATGTACTGGAAACCAGAAGTTTTCGGAGATCTCTTCCAAAGGCCCATCTTTAAACCACTTCCTCCGAAACACGAATGTCTATCCTTGATGAAGGACTTCTTCGAGAACTTCAACTGCATGTTCCCGCTTTTCCATCAGCCAACGTTCATGTACCTTTGCGAACGACAATATGGCGACGACCCATACGAAGGTTCTGGATGGTGGGCAAGTCTCAACGTTGCTCTGGCCATTGCGCATCGACTTCGAGTTATGAGCAATTTGGTACCAAAAGAAGAAGATGACAAGGCTTGGGGATATATGAAGAATGCCATGGGAGTTATGACTGAGCTAACATTGCGCAACACCGACCTTCTAAGTGTCCAGGCTCTGCTTGGAATGGCTTCATTCTTGCAAGGTACTCCAAACCCTCAACCTACATTCTTCCTCGTCTCTGCAGCTATTCGGTTATCCCATAGCATTGGATTGCACAAGCGAGGGTCCGGCTTCAATCTTAACCCGATTGAGATTGAGCAGAGGAAACGAGTTTTCTGGATTGCGTATATGCTTGATAAGGACATTGCCCTGAGATCTGGACGACCTCCGGCACAAGATGATGATGATATGAATGTTGAGCTTCCAACTTCAGATCCTGACGATAATGTTGGCAATATACCCTTGGCTGACGGAAAGGGCAAAGTCAACCTTTTCCGACTGATGGTCGAGTTCTCGACAATTGAGAGCAAGGTCTACAAGCAACTTTATTCGACGAAAGCCTCGAGACAGTCGGATGGAGAACTTTTGAATACGATTGGAGAATTAGATCATCTGCTGGAGGAGTGGAAGGATAGTATTCCAGTTGACTTCCGTCCGGAACATGAGATCAAGGCCTCTCATACGCCATTGATTCTACATGTCGTTATGCTGCATTTCGCATACTACAACTGTCTGACCACGATTCATCGAATGTCGATACACCATGGATACTGGACTAGCAGGTTATCGAACTACGCGATTCAGGGACTAAACGCAAAACCTTTGAACCCACGCGTCTTCTCTTCAGCTGCACTTTGTGTGTCTGCAGCTAGAGCTTCTATTCATCTCATTAAATACGTTCCACAAGGAGACTTTGCATGTGTTTGGTAAGTCTGTACCCAAGCGAGTAGTTGACAAAAACTAATTTCTCTAGGCTCATTCTATATTTCCCGGTATCAGCCCTTGTAACATTATTTGGAAACATCCTTCAGAATCCACAAGATCCAAGAGCTCGGTCTGATGTACGGCTCATGAATCTCGTCGTCACCTTCCTCGCAACACTAGGCACAGAAGGTGAAAACGGAGGAGTTAAGCGCATGCTGGGAGTCTGCTCAGAATTTGAACGGATTGCAAAAGTAGTACTCGATAAAGCAGAAAAGGAATCCTCATCAAGGAGAAAACGAAAGAACAACGACGATCAAACCGCCAAAACCAAAGCTCCAATCCCCAACAATTCATCCATACCACCAAACACGCCATCAATGGCTAACAAATCCCGCAACCCCTCGATAGCAGGCGTCTTCTCCCCCGGAATGAACCAAATGAACGCCTCTACCAACGGCTACTCCCCAATGCCCCCACAAAACGGCTCACCAAACTGGCAAGACCCCAACTTCAACGGCAGCGAATACAGCGGCATGACTCCCTTCGCCGACATCCAAGCCTACTCACAAAATCAGAACGACATGGGTAGCCCGTCGAATGTCTTCCAACAACCGTTCGTGCCGCAGGATCTGTGGCAGATGCCCATGTCGTTGGAGTATGATTGGGCTGATATGACGGGTGGTCAGTACCCGAGTTTTGAGAACGGGATTGTGGCGCCGATGGGGGATTTTAGTGGGATGGGTGGAGGGAACAATTTACAGATGCAGCATCAGGGACAGAACGGGGGGATATGATGGAGATTCTCATCCGGTGGTGGGGAAAGAGGTAGTGGGTTGATCTTTGTTATCTTGCGATTGAGCGCTCGGAATGGTGTCTGGGAAGGGCATATAAAGGGTTTGCTACTCTGTGGCTTGCATTTTTGGTGCATTTTTGGTATGGCGCAGTTCATTTTTTGGTATCTGTTTTAGGATCTTTTTATGATGTATAGGAATTTATGGATAGTGGGTAATGTAACTCTACTCTTGAGAGGAAACAGGGATTGGACTCCAAGTAATGACCCAGGGCGATTCTTTGTTGTATTGTATGACTTGATCACTGCCGTTTTGTGCATTTGTGTTGAGGATCGAAGTCTATCCTAATGTCTCTTGTTCACGCAGAAAATCCTTCGTTTTTCTAGTTCTTGTATTCATTGGCCAACTAGCTCTGGGCACAAAGGGGGAGTTTAGCTCCCCTTCCTGTAGGTCTCCACTTTTAAGAAGAAGCTCAGCTCCTCCTTCAAACACTACTTTTCATCCACGGGATGCTGGTAGTGGAGTATCGACGAATAGATATTTCTATCACTGTTCATAGCGAAGCTTTGTGTTAGATATGATAGAGATGGTAGCTAGGTAGGATCCCCGGATAACAGTTGGGTGGGAGAAGAGAGCTTGCAGAGGTCATTGTCTCTCTTATTGCCCATGCCAGGTGCATCAAGAGTCTCGAAAAGCGACTGGCCTCTTAGTTCGACCAAATTGACCAGCTTTACTTGCGGGCACGATGTATCATTATCACGTTCTCCTCCTGTTGACTTTTGAAGTCTATGTTTGTAAGGTTTTGTACAGAGATTCCTAGGGTAGCAGCAGGGCCTCGACTCATGATGTGCTACGGCATTATGTGAATACTACTTCGTACACCAGGCACTCTTTCAGCCTGCTGCAGGCTGGACTGACCAACGTGACCTCAGGCGTTCAGGTCAGCTCTACCTCCGACATGATTCACTACCGGCTCCTTTGCTGTACTGAACGCTAGGGACGGAAATTCTCTACCCACTCTCAAATAACTTCACAACCTAAACTCCTGGCACCACTGAAACTCATCCCTGTTGCCAGATCGCTGAGTTATCTGTTACGACGAGCGAGACGCCACGATAGTGCGCTACCAACTCGTCCCGCAAGAAATTGTCCCTTGTCTGTCCTCAAATGGTCCATTTTGTCTGGCAGCGTTCCAACGCCTTCCTCATGCTGCTCACTACTTTCTCGTTACTACTGCTTCCAGTGGCTATTCTTCTGTCCTTTCACTGGGCTCGCGAGAGTCTGCCATAGAACAGAGATATGGATCGGACCGGAGGAGCCAGCGGATGGGTATCACCATGGAAGCTTGTCTGCATCACAACAGTCTTTTCAAATCTCCTTGGCTAACAATCTGTAATAGATCAATCCGTCCAAACACTTGTATACTCTCCATGCTTCGGCAAATATCAGTGTGCGCGTCTGGAGGTGCCGATGGACTGGAATAGTACATCGGACTCCGACACTGTAGCTCTTGCTATTATCAAACTGCCTGCGGTCGTGCCGGTGACTGATCCTAGATATGGTGGAATGATACTTGTCAATCCTGGTAACCTATCCACGTGCAGAAAAATGCAATACTTGCTCACTTTCGATATAGGAGGTCCTGGTGGATCTGGGGCTTGGAAGATTCTCACAGACGGGGCAAGACTGCAAAAGATTGTTGATTCGCCATCGGATCCTGTAGTAAGAGTGGTTCCTTACTCTTATTTGCTCCACCTCTTACGCATTACAATCACTAATAAACTATCTAGAACTCTTTCATTGCAACGGACAAATTCTACGATATCCTAGGTTTCGACGGCAGAGGGATCAACAATACCACCCCGAGATATGAATGTATCTCCGAACCTTTCGCACGTCAACGTTGGACTTTAGCGAACCAGTTTGATGACCTTGTGGGAAGTTCGGACATTGCTACTAAGCAAGCATGGGCTCGAGCTATGGCTCTGGCAGCCACTTGCTCAGGCAAAGGCGCGCCGAAGTTAGGGCGCTTCATGAATACTACACCTACGATTGCGGATATTGTTGAAGTCCTTGAGCGCCATGGAGAATGGAGAGAAAGAGAGGCGGCAGCTTTGATCCGAAAGACTTCGGGTCTGTCTAATTTGGAAAAAAGAGGCTGTCGTCAAAGCCTCTGCGTGGGAAAAAGGACAGGAGAAGCTTCAGTAATGGGGTTATTCTTATGGTACCGTTACTGGGACGACTTTTGCAGCAATGCAGCCTCATCGGGTCAAGCGCTTAGTTGTTGATGGGATATGCGATCACAAGGCCATGTACAACGGACTCTGGACCACAAGTATTCTAGACACCGATCTTGTCATGAATCAGTTCTTTGAACAATATTACAAAGCTGGACCGAAACTCTGCTCGTACTATGCGAGTGAGGGACCTACTGAAATCCAGGCTCATCTGGAATCTACACTGCAGACGCTGAACAGTACTCCGCTTTCTGTTGCAGGTTCTGACACGCATGGACCGGACGTCATTACATATAGCGACGTAATGAAAGTCATCAAGGAGACCTTGTATACACCGTTGACGCTCTTTCCGCAGCTCTCGGATCTCCTGGCCGATATCTCCTCAGGAAATGGTAGTAAATTCGCTGACTTCAAAACCAGGGACCCTGCCATAGTCTGTCCACCACGTTCATCATCAGATCCTCATCAAATCGAAGAATGTCCACCATACGATGAGACATCACTCGAGACTTTAGTGTCTATGAGCTGTACAGATGGTGAAGATTTGTCAGTCCTATCTAACGAGGACTTTGCGAACTACTACGCCACTCTTCGCAATCAAAGCAAATGAATGTTAGATTACTGGGTCTCGTTTACTCTTTCATGTTGGGCTTGGAAGACAAGACCGAAGTGGCGCTACGAAGGCACAAATAGCTCCCAGTATTCTCAATTGTTTACTAACGCCGTCTTAGGCCCGATCTCAGGCGTCCCGGATCATCCGATGCTCTGGATAGGCAATACTCTTGACCCATCGACACCGCTCCGAAAGTAAGTGCTGTCTTGTTCGGAAAGTTCTTTACTAACTAGGTAGTTCGTTTGATCTGTCAGCGGGCTATCCTGGGTCTGTAGTGTTGCAACAAGATTCTGTAGGCGTATGTATCTTCTCAACGTTGCTCTCCTCGAGTATTAACACTTTTATTCAGCATTGCACGTATTCTTCGCCTTCGAAATGTACCAACGAACATATACGCAGCTATTTTGAAGACGGGACGCTGCCGGAGCCGGGTACTGTTTGTCTACCAGATCAACTGCCATGGGGAATCTGAAAGGTGTCTGAGGGAGCGGCTATTGCTCATGGTTTATGCTGATAAGGCTTCGGAAACTAATCATACAACCAAGTAACTACGTTGTGTTACTGAAGCTTTCGTCCCTACACACATATCATGGGATACTTGTGATTTGGCAGCCAGATTTGGTACTTCTGGTAATACTGATGCAAGTTTCTGGTTTCTAGCTATGAGGTGCGCAACACCACTGCCCCGAACAAAGAAGAGTATGACTTGCCAATACAAACCAGGTAAGTCTATGTTTCCACCACGTTAGACCATGACAACTTGCTAATATTTCAGCCTGCTCCTAGCTTGAACACCAAAGACGATGCAGAGTTCAAAACCCTTTGACGCATCGCCCAGCAAGGTTGAGACAGCTTGATAGGAAACCCAAGTCCATGTACCTTGTTTCTCAATCAAGAGAATAGAGTTGATAGCAAAATTCAATCCTTCTACCCTCACCGTCGACTGCGTACTTCGTACTTCTCGTGCCTTGAAATTCATCGTGGGAACCCG
This sequence comes from Helotiales sp. EF0021, assembly GCA_000292665.1. Lineage (NCBI taxonomy): Eukaryota > Fungi > Ascomycota > Leotiomycetes > Helotiales > Helotiales sp. EF0021. The sequence continues at coordinate 175,451 of AIET01000620.1, read as the reverse complement.
AGAGACTAAACCTTCCTACCTCTCCTTATCCATATTCAACCTTTCCAGCAATAATACTTTGCAACATCCACATCACACGCTGCCACAAAATGAAAATCATGTGAGGTGCACGTGATCTGGGGGCTACAAGGGTGCAGGTGGCCTCCTAGCCTATATACCTGTAGAAGGCCTCTGGCGTCTGCCCTCAAATTCGAGCTCCTCAGAGCGTTTTCTCCTGTCACACACACACGAAACCACATCACAATGGCGAGAGTCAAACCAAGCAAAACCCATCTTCCCTCTCAAGCCCAACTTCACCTCATGTCCCACACATTGACAACAGCTCAACTCGAAGAATTAGAGTTGTTCAAACCTATCCCATTAGAGCGTCCATCATCCACTGAGATTTTGACAACCATCCGAGAAGCTAGAGGAGAGCAACGACATAAAATCTGGGAGCTTGCGATGATGGAGGAGTTCCAGTATCCGCCTAGAAAGCGGGACGAAAAGGTCAACTTCACCAAATTCAAAGATCTACCACCCGAGATAAGGACCAAGATCTGGAGACAAGCTGCAGAATCAGATCATCTGATAGAACTACTCTTCTACAATAATTCCAGCACCTGGAAAGCCACAAAATCAAGCCAACTCTTGAATGTCCCTCCACTCATGGTTGTCTGTCGAGAGAGCTATGAATCTGTGAAAGATGATATTGTTTTCTGCTTTGGTACTTGGATGAATGTTCGTACGGATCTGTTGTGGTTGAATGGGTGGATGCAGCATAATATGCTTATACCGAAGGACTTATTGGTATTCATGACGGAGATCACGCGAGTTTGCGGGATGAGACGGAGAGGGAGAGGGAGAGGGATAGGGAAGAAATGTGCGATTAGTAGGGTTGCTGTGAATTGGTTGTTATGGAAGGGGATGATGGGTGGTGTTGAGGATCAGCGTATTCCTCCTGAAGAGGCGGGGAAGGGGATGTTGGGAGGTAAGGTTCCTGAGGTGAAGGAGGTGGTGCTTATTAGTCAGGAGCGGGTCGCAGATGTAGAAGGGGCTCCTTATAAGGATGAGAGGGTATTGTCGCAACGGGACTTACTCGACGAGAGCTTTGCTCAGAAGACGACATTTCCTGATGATGTGGTTGAGAAGGTGTTGAATAGCTTGGAAGCGCGTCAAGGAGAGTTGATGGTCTCGACATGGGTACTTCAGACGGGGTCTACGTGTGGGGGCCATCATAACTGGAATTTCCTCGAATATGTTAAAGAACGAGTAGAAAGGGAGGGTCGAGAGGCTCGAGAAGATGCATAAAGCTACTATATTTGTCGTGTCTTCTGGGTACAAGAGCATGGCTGGACTCAGCAGATGAATGCTTGTGATGCATAGCGAATGCTATTACTTTTAAATCCCACGGACACAAACTCCATCAGACTGCATTACCAAGTGATATATACCCTATCATCCACCAAGCAGTATTAGCTTCACTTCCCACCCTCCAACCCATCCATCACCTCCCTCACCCCCAACAACTCCCCCGTCCCAACCCAAACCCCCTCCTGCTTCCCAACATCCAAACTTTCCCTCGAACTCCCCCTCACCGTCCTCCCATCAACATACTCACCCCCCTTCAACCCCTCATCCCAACAACACCACAACAAATCCTCTCCCGCGACCTTTGCTGTTCTCAAAGCTCCTTGACGAGAGAAGAGGACGAAGAGGAATTGGAGAGGGATGAGGAGCCATTGCATTATGAGACGGACGTACCAGGGGAGAGAGGAGGTGAGGAGGGTGCCGCCGACGCAGCCGGGGCTGTTGGCTAGGATCTGGATGTGTGGGTAGGGGGAGTGCGGGGAGGAGAGACGCCGGGTTAGGGCGTACCTTTGGTTGGTGTTAGTGTTGAGTGAGTATAGATGAGGAGAGAATTCTGAGCTGAATGTCCCTGCTTCTTCTGGGTGGTCTTGGACTCTGGAACTGCTGAGAATGGAGGGGCTTACATGAATGTTGTCATTAATAGCTTGCTAGCCCCGTATCTTCTCACTGCTGAAAGAAACTCATCTCCTGGTCTGATCTTATCTGTTACTTTTGCGATTCTCTACCATAAAATTAGTCATTCATCTTTCATTCGAGCAAAATGCCAAAGTCGTTCACATGACCAAGGACATCCAACAACAGTAACAGAAGGAAACGGAGAACCACAAACCTCAACATCCCCCTTCCCCCTCAAAACCTTCAATTCAGGTGTCGGAAATGCCTGCCTACTACTAATCTCATCCGGATCATGACTCGTACTAGCAATCCACACAATCCTCGCCCATGGCTCCCTCATACCCTCCAACAACCCCAGAATCAGACACACATTACTTGCATAATTCACCACAAACGTCTTCTCCAAGCCCTCATTCGTGAACCCTACCCCGTCTTTTTCTCTTGGATCTAAACACATGATGCCGGCTATCAAGAGCAGTAATTTAATACGCGGGATCTCGCCTGTGGCTATGCGGGCTTGGATGAGGGAGGTGAAGATGCGGATTTCGGACATGGATGAGAGATCCAGGGGAAGGATTTCGTATTGCGAGGCTGGGTGGGAGGAGGTTGAGAGGAGCGTTTGGAGGTTTCCCGGGAAAGAGGGATGGATGATGTAGATTGTGAGATGTGTTTTTGATTGTGGGGAGGCGAGGTGGGCATGTAGCCACTTTTGATTATAGGGTCAGTAGGATTGCTGTCTGAAGGAGAGAGAGAAGCGTTATCTGTAAACATTGCATGTAGGAATAGAATCAGGTCAGATGTGAAGGTCAAGAATACAAGATGATTAGGGGAATGAACATAGAAATAGAGATAGGCATGACATACACCAGTACCTATTCCCCCAGCAGCCCCAGTGACTATTATCGTCCCTTTCATTTCAGATGCACGATCATTTCTCAGCACTGGTTTAAAGCCCTCCATTTTTCTGCTATTATCTTTATCGACGTCCCTTTATATCTGGTCATCTGACTATTCGTTAGGTATAAAGTTGGGAAGAGTTGAGATGACAGGGAAGGCTAAGCAGCATTAGCGTGGGATGATCAAGACTTAAATCTCACCTGCAGCTCACAGTGACACAAGATTGTATGCGGAGGCGGAATGAGGGTCCACAAGTAGACTACCCTTGTCATTGGGGGCGGCCCGTTAATACCACCCGTTCTGCGCAGCATAGCCAATTGTCCACTCCATGCCATCTGTGACACAACCTTGATATAGCACTGCCATCATTTTAGCGATACTACAAGAATGGGAAGAATCAACTATGCCCACGTCAACAGAGAAGAGACTGCTTGTTGGTATCTGGACTTCATCTCGGAAAGTCCTCAAAAAAAAACCCCCCCTGTTTTTCGAGATCGCATGTCCTTCCAATTTCGTCGTTGTCTTCCTTCACACAGGCTTGCATCGTCTAGATGACAGACAGGTAGGGACCAAAAAGGCTATTCCAGGTCCTCCTGGCCTTTAGACTCGCAGGATGTTGTGTCTAAGTTTCCTCAAGGATGATCTAAAGCCATTGTTCTATTCTCAATGTCTTCTATTGTCGTCTATTTTCTCCTTGGTGCCAATTTGTAGAGGGTCTGGGAACTTTAGTCCTCGCTTTTCTTACGGAATCTGGGACTCGCATTTCCGGAAAAGAGAAAGACAAACAGAATCTCGACCTCAAGCGACGTTATCATAGTAACACAAGAACGTTAGAGATAGTTCTAGCAAGTTGAGAAAATCTGCGGCACTTCTCTCAAAGAACAAAGTCGAAGTTTGCGCCTTTCTTACAATCATCTTTGTTCAATGACCGTGAAGTCTATGGCATCTCTTGGTCACTTTAATGAACAGTGGCAAGAAAATCTTCTACACCACGCATGCTTTGAGTACATATATACAATAATCTCTCTATCTTCTTCCCTGCTTGCTACTATACTTCCAACGAAGCAAGTATTGTAGATGCTACTCCCGGTTTGTCTCGAACAAAAGAGAAGAGCTGAGTTTTCCGAGAAATGATCATAACGCAACGCCCAAAAATGCTGTGCATACACGCCTGTACAAAAGACCCCATGCCTTTCGAATATCCGCTTCTTTTGGGCTCTAGATAATACAATGCCTCGTTTCCAGATGCACCTCTACGACGTACTTCTTGATCAACATTACCACCCTCCTCCCTCGAAATCCGTGCTGCAGCATACCGATGAATGCGCTCCTACTCATGCAGTGCTTGGCTGTTCGGGTGGGTCTTCGTCTGTGTTCTCTGTTGGGAATGGCGGTGGCGCACTTTTTCCACCACCAGCGATACCTCCACCACCAAAGTACTTCATGAAATCCTTATTCTCATCAAATGGTCTTGGTCCCAGTAACCTGACCATATCATTTCGATCCAAGACCTCCTTGGTCAGTAGCTCCTCCGCAATAATACCAACCTCCTTCTTCTTCTCTGTCAACAGGTCCTTGCATTGCTTATAGGCTTCGTCGACTATTCGTCTGACCTCAGAATCGATAGTCTGAGCGGTCAGCTCAGCGAATGGCTTGGTAAGCTGATTTTCTTTGTCTTCGAAATGGAGGGGACCAAGCTTTTCGCTCATGCCCCATTTGGTTACCATGGCTGTCGCTAACCTGGTAACTTTGTTGAAATCATCTGAAGCTCCGGAAGTCACGGTATCGAAGTGGAGCTCTTCGGAGACACGACCGCCGAGAGTCATGGCCATGCGGTCCATCAGTTGGTTGACGTTCATGAGGTAAGTATCTCCAGCGGGCAGGTACTGGGCATACCCAAGAGCTCCCTGGCCACGGGGAATGATGGAGACCTTGAGGAGAGGATCAGCGAATTTAAAGAACCAACCACAAATAGCGTGGCCAGCTTCGTGGTAGGCGACAGTCTTCTTCTCCTCGGGAGAGAGGACAAGAGACTTCTTTTCGAGACCACCAATGACACGCTCGATAGCTTGTTCGAAATGGATCATCTCAACTGACTTGGCGCTTGTCCGAGCAGCTGCACATTGTTAGCAGATGTAATTAGTACGCGAAGACAAGGACTTACCAATTAAAGCAGCTTCGTTGACGCAGTTGGCAATGTCAGCACCAGAGAAACCAGGAGTGAGGGCCGAAAGTCGTCCAGTCAAGTACTCAAGATCCTCGTTTGTGACAATCTTCTTCAGATGCACCATAAAGATCTGCTTTCGGCCATCCATGGTAGGCCGGTCAATAGAAATATGTCTATCAAAACGACCAGGACGCATCAAAGCCTTGTCGAGCACGTCGGGTCTGTTGGTACCAGCAAGCACGACAACTTGCTCCTGGGTATTGAAACCATCCATCTCTGTCAAGATCTGGTTGAGTGTCGCCTCTCGCTCATCGTTGCCGCCACCGAATGAGCCGGCCTTTCCACGAGCCTTTCCAATGGCATCGATCTCATCAATGAAGATAATACAAGGTGTGTTCTTCCTGGCCATGGAGAAAAGATCTCTCACTCGCGAAGCACCAACACCAACAAACATCTCCACAAACTCGGAACCGCTGACGCTGAAGAACGGTACTTGAGACTCACCAGCAGTAGCTTTCGCCAACAGCGTCTTACCAGTACCTGGAGGTCCAGAAAGAATAGCACCTCGAGGGATCTTAGCACCAAGTCTCTGGAACTGCTCAGGTGTCTTCAAGAAAGCAACAAACTCCATGATCTCAGCCTTTGCTTCGTCCATACCCGCAACATCAGCGAATTTGACCTTGACGTCTGTCTCGTGATTAAACTGCTTGGCTCTGCTTTTTCCCATGCCAAATACTCCACTGGCACCGCCACCTCCCCTACCAGCGCGAGTTGTGAGGAAGTATATAGCTCCAATGAACAGGACCGTCGGTCCAAAGTTCATAAGAAGTGTCCAGCCATCACTTTCATTCCCAACGTAGTTAACTGGTATGCGCTCGGTACTGGGGATTCCCAACTCATTCTGCGCCTCATCCATCTTGCGTTCGAAGGCCTCAACAGAGCCAATTGAGAAATAGTAGTGGAAGGATGGGTTGACGGCAGGCGAATCGGGGTACATCGACTGTGTAGCTTCTCGGTGAAGGTCGACTCGTACCTTTCCTCCAGAATTGACTGTCAACTTCTCAACCAACCCTCTGGACAAGAAGGTGGTTTGGAACTCCTGGAAAGTGATATCCCGCTTACTCTCGCCGGGCATAACCATTCGGTATAGCAAATACGACACGAAAGCGGAAAGTAAAAATGTGCTCATGTCCAGCTTTATCTCGTTGACCTTGAACCCTCCATCTTGCTTATCGCCACTGCTCTTCTTCTCCCCAAAGGGTGGCGGTGGTGGAGGGCCAGCACCCCCAGCATTGTCGTTCGACTTGAAATCGGTGCCCTTAGACTCTTGCTCTATCTCTCTCTCGGCCTGTTTGCGCGCCATTTGACTCGTGAGTCTTGTGAGCTTCGCAGCAGTCGCAAGATTCATCGGCTTCCCTCGGACTTCATCCATTAAATCTCTCAGTTCTCTCGGGATGCCCTCTTTCTTGATGTTCTCAAAAGCCCGCTCAATGATCTCCACCTGCCCCCTTGGCAATCCCTTCTTCAAGGTTTCTAGTAGATCCTGGACCATTTTCTCCTCTTCTGGGTTCAATTTAGCCATGTTACTCTCCCCAGAAGGCGGCGTGCTAGCATCCTCAGCCTTCTTTGAGAGAGGGGAATTGCCATTGTAGAGATTCTCTGTCCCAATCGCAGGTTTGCCTCCAGTCTTGCCCGTCACCTTGCCACTGTTCTTCTCTGCGTTCTTACCATTGTCTGGTTTTCGACTCGCATACGCCCTCGATTGCTGAATTGCTATTCTCGAGCTCAGTAATGGTCGGTGATTCGAAGTGCGAAGAGACGTTCGTGTGGCGTTTTGGAGAGAAGATTTTGATATCAGAGCAAGATTGCTTGATTGTCGTAATATCGAGGTCATACTTGCTGGCAGGGAGGAGTGTGGAGGGTAGGGAGAGAGTCACTAAGTTGTGATCGCGGTAACAGCTAAGGTTATCTCATCAGCAGAGGCGTAGGCGTGGTGTTGACGTTGAGGATCCTGGAGCTAGAACTTCGGATCTGCTGGTCATGATTCCAAGGTTACCAATCAAAGGCCGAGAGTCACGTGCACAATCGTCGAGCTGTACCTTAAGCTCTTGAGGACTTACTTCTTGCAAAACAAGGCAGTGCAGTTGAGATTGTAGCATGTCATGGTGGTGGACCAAGTCCAAGAGCGATTGAAATGTCATGAGGTGGAAGCTGCAAATTTCATGCACTAACATCTTCGCCCACATCAACAACGGTCGACAAAGGTTGAAAGACCTTTCTTCAAGCGGGCATTTAAGTTGTGTCATATTTCAGTATCTCCCATTTTGGTGCTCTGTATGTTACAGCCCACGTAGATAACGCCTTGCTATGCAGACTCCAATCTTCATCCTTAAATCATCCATCAACTATGAAGCAGCCGTGAGCTCTAGCTTCACATTCCACCCATTAACACACATCACCTACTCCGCCGGCGAACCCTCAGCATCCCTATCCTGCCTCGTCGCCCCTTCTCCGTCCTCCTCATCCTCATCCTTGCCATATGGATGCGTTGCAAAGACATCTCTCTCGACCCTCATCTTCTCATCTGGATCCTCGATCCTCATGTCCACAAAGTCTGTCTGAGCGCTTCCATCATCTTGAGTACCCGTAAACCTGTTTCTTTTGATATTGATGTTCTTCGTCCTCTGAGGTCTGATCTGGATTTTTTGAAGAACAGGATAATAGTAAGCGCCCTTTTGATGGACGCCATCCGTACCATCATGCACTGCAATGCAGACCTCATCGTCGTACTTCTCAGCTGTATTACCAACGATAGAAGCCGATTCATACGCACGCACTCGTTTGAAGCGTATACATGGTTCGCCTGAGGCGTTCTTACCGGTATAGAGATCATCATCATCATTGTCGGGATCCAGAGTATCAAATTTGCGCTTGAACTTCAAGGCTTCGTTCGGTGTCTCTGTCAAGTAGTACTCGTATTCCATCGACTCATCTGGAGCTGGGTATCGTTCCGGGTCTCGCTCGTGCAGTTCTCTAGCCTCCTGCTTTGCTTTCTCTACCTCCTCATCTGGCTCCATAGGCTTCAAAATACTGTTCTCCAGTCGCAAGTCGTAGGACGAGGTAGGAGGAAGGGGATTCGCGAGGAACTTGATTGTAACATAACCACCGGCATCTGGAAAAGCGTTGAGATCGGGAAGTAAGGGAAAAGCATCCACGAGCTTGAGATTTTTCTTTGTAGGATGCTTCATGAACCCGCTCTTGAGGTTTTGCGCCGCAAGTGAGAAACTCCTCTCGACTTGAGTCTTGATATAGTCTGGTGATTCCTTGTCAATATTTTCTGGCGCCCTCTTCTTGCGATTGCCTGTTCCATCAACTAGAGATTTGGAGGTCGTAGACTCGAATCGTGATTTCGAAGTGTAGGACGAGATGTATTCGGTACGGCGCAAGAAAGAGACACCAGCATCGGAGAACTTGGGCTTGCCAAGTGTCGATAGAGGTCGGAGGAGTGCACGATCATGAGGGTGGACTGGCGGCACTTGTGGTGGTGCTTGTATAGCTGTCTCGAGTGTGAGCTCTTGCGCCTCGACAGACTGTGCTGCACTTACAACTCTCATCTCCATCAAAAATACCTGGCATGCCCACCAAGTCTAGTGGCATACCAAGCTCTGCATCTGCTTCGATATTGAGTGGTTGATCGCGTGCAAGCCGTGATGCAAAGCCAGGCGTTGTATACTGCCCGCTCGCGAGGCCAGTGTTGGGTATATCGAGGAGCTTTGGCGGATTGGGAGGTGGTGGTAAGGCATTGGAATATCGTATTCGAGCTATGTAATCCTGGTGGATTACTCTCTGTTGCGAAGAAGCCATTACAAAGTGCTGTGAGTACGAAAGCTAAGAGTCGAATTGTGGATGCGTTCACGATGATTTTCTGGGGAGATTCTCGCGTTCACTAGCGCGGTTTTGACGAGGCTGAAGTTATTTTTGAGTTCCAGGTCACGAACCTGACAAGACATCCACAGAGCTAGAACACCAAGACCTTCACGACTTTCCAGGTTGTTGAACATATCAGTTGAATCTGCCATTATTGCAATGAATCATCATTCAAAAGCATATTCCTTTTCCTTACCTCCGTGGACCCGGAATTATCCTAAAGACTCACCATTTTTGACCTTTTATCCGTTTGTTAATGCAGGTCCTAGGCCTGGCAGCTTGTTCTTCTTATTCATTGCTCCCTAGGTATTGTATGTCGTGTAGCTTGTTGCATTGCCTTTGCATGTTTTCCCTTCCACATATGCGACGCCTCCAGTGGAAAATGCACAAGATGACTCTTAATGAAGATGTTCAGCGGGTAGGCAAGCAGGGTTGTTGGCATTCTGCTACTCCCATTCCGATGATTCACTCGATTGTGGGGGTCCAAATGAATGTTTGGAGACGATAGTAACATCTCAGACTACGGTTCCGTCCTCGACTCTGCACGCACCCATGTCACTGCTGCCGGGGCCTTACTTTGAGCCCACGCCCCTCACACTCTGATCCCTGAGTCGAAACATGTAGTTGGAGAATCCTTCTTCATCACTGGGGAACACATCCATCTCTGGGCCTTCGCACGTGAATTCTGGAAATATCTTGGCGACAAAGGAGACATGAAACCCAGGATTATCAGTCTTGAAATGGCTTATTTTATAGCGAAAACCATGACGTTTCTGTATAGAATTTCTACAAAAAACCGCCGTTGAGTGTGAATGAGGTGCATTATATTGGGGCGACGATGACGGCGAATAGTAACAAGGCGAGGGAGAGATTGGGATATGAGATTAGGAAGCCACTCAGAGAGGCTATTGGAAAGGCTTATAAGGTGAGTGTATGTGTATTGTTTGGTGTGAGCGATGTGCAGTGCTGATGAGAGTAGTGGTATTGAGTGTTGCCAAAAAGTCCACATTCAGCTGGGACATTCAGCTGGGACTGTCACTGAAGTTGTTCATTCTTACTCCACGTCCCTAGCAAGTCCAAATATCACATCTTTTTTCCAACTTGTAATAACACCTGCCTTTCTGCTTATGAAACCGGCCAAGAGGGATCTTACAAACCTACCGAACCTTCCCGTACCTAATACAAGACTCTTTGTACCTTCCAAATCGAGTCCACATCATGACCTTGTGCATGATTATCCAAATGATAAGCAATCTAGGCCGGCATGGATGTATTCAACGCTGGGATTTGCAAAAGCTCATTACGCAAAACTTCAACCATGTGAGAATTTGAGAAATGGGTAACTTCCAAGATGAAAGCGTGGCTGTTTTCGATGAAGCGGATTCATATTCAAGACACAAACTCATCACTTATCACTCAATATCTCATTATTGATCTTTTTGAACTGAAAATCGTTTTCTAACCTCTCAAAAGCGTCTACTATCAAACATTAAAAGCCCCCGCATCCTTCTCAAGACCTCGCGCTCTCAAGTTCATTCTGAAGCCCATTCACCTCATCTCTATACCTTCACCTGCACCTCCCCATTCCATCCGGTTGAGATTTCTTATATAAGCTCGTTTGCTTTCATTCACACTTACCTCCCAAGGAAATCTAGCCAGCTCGAGAAGGAGATTGATGGGGCTTCGGCGCCTGTGTATATAAGTATATAACCCTCGTCTCTCATCAGCGCGACTTTCCTTTATGTTCCGGCGACCCAGAATGAAGCTCTTCCACGCCTCTGCTCGATACCATGATTAGCCCCTAGAAATGCCCACAACCTCGCTGTTCTCAGTAGAGAGTTGACAATGACGAATCTTGATGGTCGGCGGGAAGGACTTTGTTGGACGGAGTTGCTCTCATATCTTGTGAGGGAGAGTTGGCAAAAAGCTCTTTTGTTGACAATACTTGGCTATTTGGCAACACAGATAGATATTGGCTGTCAGCCTTGGCTGACCGAGGCAATTAGGATTCGTAAGGGTGACTTGGGCCTCGTTGTAATGCTGCCTTCCGGGCATAGCTGGGACAACGCCGTTGGTATCGAGGGTTGCTTCCGCACACGAACAATAGCCGCTTCCTCTCTTCGTGATCTTGGGATAGTGCGAGGACGGCGACGATCAATCCAGATTTTTGCAACACGTTGATAAGGCACGGTGGACAAAGGTTCACTGTTGTCCAGAAATAAGTAAGAGCTGGGTTTAGGAATTCACTAAACCGGGTTGCCATATCAAAAACAGCCTGGGGCTTCTGGCGTTGTCACGGCCTTGTTTGTCTTGTGTAGTTGGGGCTTGCTAGGCTAGAGCCCGGACTTGACGATCTGTTCCATACGTCTTTCATATGAGAGCAGATTGTTGGCAATGTTGGATTTTCATGTAACATGACATTAGCAAGGCTGAATGTGTCATAGGGTTTGGGATATCTTGAGAAGTAGAATGTCAGGACTATAATACACATGTATCATACATTATATACACTATTGATACAAACACATGTACAATTTTCACTTCCATACACAAAAGATCAACCCCTACAACCCAACAGCCTCTCTTACCAACACCATCGTCTCCTCAGCACTCTCCCTAGCCCTCCCCGCCCCCCTCCTAGCAACCTCATCCAAATACCCCTCCTCCCCCATAACCCTTTCAAACCTCTCCCTCGTCTCCTTCAACCCCTCAACCACAGCCTCGCCAACCATATCCTTCAACTTTCCCAACCCGGTTCCCTTACTTTCCAACTCTTTCCCCAACTCTTCCGCACTCTTCCCGCTTCCATCAAACGCTGCTAGTAAACCAAGGAGGTTGGAAACACCAGGACGAGTGGATGGGGAGTAAGAGACGAGGTTGGTGGAGTCTGTGAGAGCGGTTTTGAGTTTGGTGCGGATGGTGGAGGGGGAATCGGTTATTAGGATGCGGGATGAGGGGTTGGCTGCGCTTTTGGACATTTTGGAGAGGGGATCTGTGAGGGACATTATGCGCTTTGCGGGTGCTGTCATGATATTAGTATTTGCTTCAGGTAGGAAGCTTGAGATGAGAAGAAAATGGGATGAGAAAAGAGTTCTTACAGAGAATGGTCTGGGGAGCAACAAGATATTCTCCTCCATAATTGTGGTTGAAATTCGTCACACATTCCCGGGCAAATTCGAGATGCTGGCTTTGATCTTCACCAACTGGAACGTGTGTTGCTCTGCTTCTCATTAGCATTCATCCCTGTAGACCTTCAGCGAAGCACAAACATACCTATGCACCAAGATATCTGCAGCCTGTAACACGGGATACGAAAACAGTCCCAGCTTCAGCTTGGACTTACTACTCTCGTCTAATGGAGATGTATCATCCTTCAAAGACAGTTTGCTCTTCCATTGAGTCATCCTCGATAGGTAGCCCATGCTTGCTGTACAGCTTAAGATCCACATAAGTTCTGAGTGAGCTTGTACCTGCCCTGTCATTAGCCACCACTCCTAATCTCATTTTATGTAACCCCCAATCCTCGCTCATGTTCTATCTTACTCCCAGCGTATAATTTCTGATTCTCAAAAATGAAAAACCACTGTGGTCTCCATCTATTCCTCTTCCAAGATGGAATTCCATTGTCTGCAGTAACGAAGACCGAAGCCAAACAAGGATCTCACCTCACTCTGATGAAACAAAATACACCTCTCCTCTTTCAACCCCACAGCCAATAACGTAGCAAGAGCCTCCCTCTTCCACCTCCTCAATTGCTCCGGATCTTGCTTGACGGTGATAGCTGTCCACTCATTAGCATCCGTTCACTCATCCTCTCTATACTATATCACTTCTGTTTTCCTCCCCGCTCCCCCGAAGTCCAGTTTCAAAACCAAGCTTCTTAATTTTCTTACTCGATGCCTTCTAGCTCATAGGAAGAAAATAAACCAGACGCTAAATACGGAAATCCACATACCATGCAAATCAACAATAGAATACAACAACCTCGTCCCCTCCTCCGCCTCATCCTGCAACCTAACCCAATTCTCCAGTGCCCCCAGATAATTTCCCAAATGCGGTATACCAGTTGGTTGAATACCAGAGAATATCACCTGTGGTTTGGATCCCGATGATGAAGCTGAGGAATAGCTACGGGGATGAAAAGGTTGCTGAGAGCTGGATGCATGATGGAAAGTAGAGATGTAAGTCAAGGCTCGAAGGGGATGGGAAAGAAGGCGAGAACGGAGAGGGCTGCAGGAAGGCAGCATCTTGTTTGATGTTCAGTGAGGATGATGATGGGATGAGGCGAGATGATTTTTTGAGATGAACGCGCGGGCACGTGATAGCTATGATACTAAATTCCAAGGTTCTGTAGTTCAGGAGCAAAAGATGGTCATAACGGGGCGAAAAAAACTCTATTCAAGTCTTGAATGTATTCATGTCTTGTCTACAATGCAGCTTTACTGTTACAATCCCACCCAAAATGTACATACACCCAGGCCGCCTTGAGTTCTGACACCCACCACATCTCTCTCCTACTCGTCAAAGTAATTCTGTCTTGGAACAAAAGTCTCTCTTCCAGCTGGCCACAATCCCTTCGTCCTCTTATTCTGCATAGGTCCACTGTGTCCAGAAGCCTGTCTATAGTTCGCCTTATTGAGTTCCGAGACGGGACTCTTTCCGGCCAAAGGACTCTTCCTGTCGAATGCCAATTGATCGAGAGTTGGTTCAATAACATCCTTCATCTCTCTCATTTGAGCATCCATCTCTTTGCCGACATCTGTGATTGGCAATTAGCCAAGTCCCTTCAACCCAAGCAAGCAAGGTAAAGAAGGAGAGAGTGTACGTACTTATTTTCGAAAACTCCCAAACATTCGCCTTCATTCCAATCCCATAATAAGCATGTTTCCTTAAGAATGCCAACCATATCTCTTGACTCTCTGCTTCTCCATCCTTAATCTGAATCAACCTCCTAACAGTCCTCCTCTCAAAATTCTCCTGACTCTTCTTATGAATGAAACTTCCCCTCGGTACCGTCCATCTCTCCGTGATCCTAGGTAAAGGTACTGGTCCACTGGCTGGTAGTCCTAAATAGTACGCTGCTCGAAGAGCAAAGTCGCAGAAGAATTCGAGGTTGCGGATGCTGTAAGAACGCAGCTGGAGATCACAAGTCGGGACACCATAGACTGGGGTCCGTTTTAAAGGACGTAGGTAAACGGCTTGTACAGCGCGGGGAAGTCGGATGTCGTTATCTCGAAGGGCGGATACATCAGACTCGGGGCTCATTTCGAGAGGAGGTGAGTTGTGGTCTCGTTCGGGTACGACGGGTGATATCTGGGGAGCTGTGTACCAGTTGTATTTCGGGTTCGCTGGTGGAGGTTTGGGGGGTGCTGCGGGGAGGCCATCGGCGGGTATTGGTGCTTCGAAAGTATTGCGCTCTGTTTGGGAGGAATACTGTCGTGATTGCTGTCGAATTGGGAGGGTGGTAGATTGAGAGGTTCGGAGGACATGCGTCGATGGCGACTTCTGTAACTAATTAGCTTCCCGTTTGAAGCAGTACTAGGTGACGGGGGGAGTATTCACTGTTGCAGAACGAGCAATTGTCCTCAATGGTAATCGCATTGAGCCTGGAGTCGCCATGTTGGATGGGTTGCAGTTGCTTCGACGTGAAGCTGGGTGTCAAGGTAAATATTTCTTAGCGAACCAGAATCGCAACTCCACATCTCAGCCTCGCGCCTTACTACAGCCTTATGATCACAGTACACGGCATACACGATGGAAATCACTGATGATATTATCAAAGAAGCTGTGTTTTGTATCGATAGTAAAGTCAGCAAGGACTTCAAGCCTATAATCGCCATCATGTGCGATTCAGATGTAGGTGACTTGGCTTCAATTTTACCAGCCTCGTCACAACAGCGAGTTGAGATCCTGCATAAGTGAGGGAAATTCGAGTCAGCCAGAGCAGATACATGCTCTTCATAGGGATATCAGAGGGTTTCCAACTTGCACAGGTTCGTCATTCAGTCAATGGGCACGCGAGGAGTCACCTAGAGGCCGAAGGAGACAAAACAAGTAGAGTTGTTGGATGATACTATGAACACCTCTACAGGAAATTGGGGAAAGCTGTTATTCCGCTATGTCGTAAATTCAACGACGCCAGTCGTCCTTATGAGTGGACAAGCACAGTAAGCAAGAGGGATTGCCAGTACTCGGACCTTGCTAGCCGTTCCCAGCTATTATGAACGCTACGATGTGCAAATAGCCACCTACACTCTCAGAGTCCTTTGTAACAGGGGAATAGATACACTGATCGGTATGCGAAAAGTGCTGGAAGGAGGAACCTCGCTGAAGACCTACTAATTTCCAACACGGCCATTGGTATGAATAAGCTGTACAAGGTGGGAAATATTGCTCTCGTGGACAACGTATGTAGTCTCCGATTCGATATATAGCAACAGCTGGCCGTAGAAGTATATCAACTTTCCCGGCCTGGCTGGTATTAAAAAACCCATTGCGAGGTATGAACCTTGGACTTCTGGTGGTGAAAAATTCCTTGGATTATCCGATACCTACAATCTCGAGCTCCGGCGCATTGCATGCGGAATCTGGCAAGATATCAAAGCCCAGGGACCAGGACCAATCACCGCGGTGATATGGGAGGGGTAATTTGCGCTTGTCACTGAGCCGACGCATGTACATCTCCGCCGCAATCCTTGATGTACTTGCTGGTGAATTTAGCTACGAAACCAGAACTGAGAATCGAATGCTGCGAGCTTTGGGCGCAGATGTGGTAGGTATGACCACCGTACCGGAGGCCTTCGTTGGAAGGCATTGCAAGATGCGGGTTCTTGGAATAAACCTCGTCACTCACAAGGCGACGTTGGCATTAGGTGTCGAGTTGGAAGCCATGTCAACCATACAGTTTGACAGTACCATGGCGGCAGGCAAAGTCAGCCACGAATTTGTCATGCAAGTCTGTGCCGGGATGGCCGATAGCCTTTACGGTCTGCTCAATGTCCCCCTAGTCGGAATGACAGTGGTCTGTACAGAGACTAATCATCAGAAGGGTCGAGGAAATAGTAAATCCAAATAGAGGGCCTGCAAATAATGGCGTTATAGGGATTGAGTCGCGGAGGTGTTGGGTAGATCAGGCTTTCGAGACTCTGCCGCCTTTTCGCATGGCCGTCATCTTCTTATAGTGGGCCTTCTTTCCGGAGGTCTTCGCAGCCTGAATTTCATTATACTTTGACTTGAATCGTCCAGTCGCGACCTCTCCAGCCAGGACCTCCTCCACCAGAGTCCTCTTCCTGTCCTTGTTGGAGAGTCTGGCACTGAAATACTCGGTAGGTCCCTGGATGATTGTGCCGATTTGAGAGTATTCAGGTACATGTGGCTTTCCACTCTCTTTCTTGTAATGTCTCTTGGGATCGAGGACGTCTCGCATGCGAAGGAGTTGAAGGTCGCGCTTGAGTTCTGGGGTAAGGTTTGTACGAGGTAGATTGTACCAGTCTGCACCGGCAGTGGCTTTCTTTTCCTGTTGTCATCCTGTCAGCAGAGCTCGGGTAATATGTTTAGTAAAGCTTGATGATCATTTCTTCTCAGCGTAACTATGAAATAAAAGCATCATGTTGTGCAGGGCAGTACCCAAGACGGGACTGCATTCTGCGTCATGTTTGATTTGGGTTAAATCTTCATCATAGAAGAAATTCATGGGGCGGGAAGGATAAGATGTCACATGCCTCTTCAGCCTTGTTCTTGACGGTTATCGGATCCTCCACCACACGGAACGAATTGGCTAGCTTGCGTTGCTGTTCAGTGACCAGGTGTGAGGGGTCGATTTGGGGGCCATGTTCGGTTGATTTGATGTAGGATTTGATTTTCTTATCAGAAGTGATCTTCGGGATACTGCATGCGCTTGTCAGCAAACTATTTTCCAGAGGCGTGGGAAGATGAGGGGCTTCGTACCTTTTAGAAAGGGCGGAAATCTCAGATGCCTGAGATTGCTTCGTCTTCTTGTTTCTTAGACGCTGTTCCGCATCCTTGAGCAACTGCTGAAGCTGCTCATCAGACATATTGTCGTCTGCCATGTTGAGTTGTTCTTCTATGAAAAAAGAAGAGTGGTGGATATGGAGCTCGCAAAATCAGTTTCTAGAAATTTGTCAAAACCCGCTTAGATAATTACGTAATCACGCATCCAGGTTAGCGCATAACGATCCGTGACCAACTTCACATCTCACCGCCAGGCACTTGAAGCACGACCAAGATCACGGGAGATGGGAGTTGGAGATGCGCTCCAAAGATGATGATTTGGTGCATAACGCCCTACACCAGGCATATATCCTATTCGTTGCCGACGAGTTGGGCAGAGACTTGCCCGAACAGTGGTCCCAGAAACGGTCTCCTGGTGCGTTCACCCTACATAATACGGGACTACGATCTCGATACTGTACTCAGCCTTGTCGCCCGTGGGATGATGGAACTGACAACGCACACCCCTCCCACTGCGAAAGAGGGAAGGGAAGAATCTGCTGCTGCCCAATGCAAAGCATATAAACCGTGGCTTGCCACTCTTGAATGTCCGACCATACATCGCACTTTGATCATCACTCACAAACCCATATTGATATCCCCATACTTTCATTTGCGGACCAACCCCCGCAAGGTGCACGAAACGAGTGCCATACATACATACAACAGGCGCGTACCTTATTCTCATCTCCATAAGGCGGCCATTGGCATTCTTGCGACTGGCGCATTACAGCGACCTGTCAAAGCGACGTGCGCATGATTCGTTGAGTGGCGCCCATCACTCCATCGCATTTGGATCCCTCACTCGCTCGCTCGCCACCCCTCTCGCCCAACCACAGAACCTCAAACGTTCCTTGGGGCCGGAACAACACCAACGAGAGCTTCTGCCAATCACGATCCGAGGAGGTTGGAGCTGTCAACAAGCTCGAGCTGTGCGACGAAGTTTCCTGTTCGCAATTGTCCGTCCAAGACTCGGACATCCTGTTTGCGAGGGCTTCAGAAAATCGGGCTCTCTCCGGACCATAGCTTCCGTCATCCCAGAGCTGAACCTCGATTCGATTTCCGAGCCGCAATCGCAGACTCGAGCAATCAACAACGAGCGACCTCAAGCTCATCCGGCAACGCGCAAACGAGCTCTACCAGCCATTGGCATACCATACTTTGTTGACCATTACGAGAAAGGGAAGGAAAGAAGGTTCTTGATCGACAATCAGTGCGCGGGGAAGATACGACAGGATGGAGCAGAATCCACCGGGTTCGTCTCACGGGCAGGGACAGCGACAACAGCCTGGTTATGATATCTCTCATGGCGGACATTATGGTACGTTTGCATCTTCATCTGTTGAACAAACAGTTTCGGTCGCTTCAATCTCACGTTGATGGAATCATTGACTAATGAACGCGATTAGGTGCCAGTGCTGCGGTATGCTATTCTCGATCAACCTCACCCGGCGCATTGTTTACTGATGGACAAATAGCTCGCAGCTCAAGGCTTCGCTCCCGTTTCCGAGTTCTACACTGGTGCTTGGGCAAATGTACGTCTTTACATCTTTGATGACATACATATTGGACGAGAAAGCTGATGGATTGAGCAGGTCAACCAAGGTCTCCACGGAACCTACAAAGACATCCTAACCACTTACTGGCAACATGTAATCTCGGCCCTCGAAACCGAAAACCACGACTACAAACTGCATCAATTACCCCTCGCGCGCATCAAGAAGGTCATGAAAGCCGATCCAGAAGTAAAGATGATCTCGGCCGAAGCCCCCATTCTCTTCGCCAAAGGCTGCGATATCTTCATTACCGAGTTGACAATGAGAGCATGGATCCACGCTGAAGAGAACAAACGAAGAACACTTCAAAGATCAGATATCGCATCTGCTCTGGCCAAATCGGACATGTTTGATTTCCTGATTGATATTGTGCCTAGAGAAGAGGCTGCTAGTCACGCAAAGAGAGCTCCAGGTGGCGCTGCTGCTATT
This sequence comes from Helotiales sp. EF0021, assembly GCA_000292665.1. Taxonomy (NCBI): domain Eukaryota; kingdom Fungi; phylum Ascomycota; class Leotiomycetes; order Helotiales; species Helotiales sp. EF0021. Next base: position 156,500 of record AIET01000620.1, on the reverse strand, counting down.
CCTCCAGGAGGCGCACAACTTCCTCCTCAGCAGATTCCCCAGGGACCAGGACACATGCCTCCTCCAGAGAATTACCTTGGTCATGGAATCGCAGAGCCTGATTATAGACAACAGGGCAATATGTATGCTCCTCAGGTTCAAGCTGGACCGGCAGCTGGATATGGCGCTCCTCCTCAGGAGATGTATGGTCAAATGGAGAGCATCTATGGTGGTTATCCTCCTATGCAGGCGCAGCAGGTATGTTATTCACCTCTACCACCCTAAAAACCGCGAACTCACATGCCCTAGCAAATGTACCAAGTCCCACAGCAACGCCCGCACGATCCCTCTGTAGGCCAAGATGCCGGACATAGCTATCCACGCCACGACGGTGGGGAGGGTGACGCTGATGCTGAAGGCGAGAGAGATTACGAGGTCGGCTAAGACAGATCGGAGGGATAGAGGTGGTTGATTTCGTATGGTTGGGATTGGAGTTTCGGAGGCAACGGTACCCATTTGATGAGTGGCTTTTCTTCTTGGCTAGGTTGTAGTGATGATCAAAACCCCAGATTGCATTGTATTTGACCTCAATATTTTTCTTGGCCAGAATGTCTAAACGTGACCTGAATATTCGTGATATGATGTGACTGTCTAGCGCATGCCAAATCTAAAGTTCGCGAGACGGTCGGTTCGTTGAGGACTCTGGACAATAGAATGTGTGATTCTGCAATATGTTAGCATTTGACTAATCTGATTGTGAACGAGGAACACACTTCTCTAGTAGCATGGGGCCGTTCATAACATTTACTTGACCAAATCTTCTATTCCGAATCGAGATATCGTAAAAGTCATCCGGATTCTCAATCTTCATCAGCTGAACCGTCTGTTGCAACTCCTCGAGATTCTGCTGTAGGAGAGGTGCATTATCGAGCGTATTGACGAAATCAGATAGGTATTGGACGTCTTTCTCAAGAGCAGCGACGCCATTGGGATTAATTTTCTTGACTTCTGGGGAGAGAGGTAGACCGAGAATCATGTTTGCAGCATGAGAGAGAGCGTCGAAGTAGATCAGTTCTTTGATCTCTCGAGGAAGACCGAGGAGGGTTGAGTTCATGATATTAGAGAGGTAGCGAGTCAGGGTCTGCATGTAATTACTCGGTTCCGTTTCAAGAGTTGGCGAGGTCCTATTATTGACTGTCAGTGCTGTATTAGAATGAATCGTATGGTTTGAAACATACCAATCATATTCTGCGGTTTCTACAAGGTCGTCAATCTTTGAGTTGACGAGCTCGAAGATACGCTTCTCAGCGGTCTTTTTGTTGCTGCGGAATTCCTCGGTGGCGTCTAGAACGATTGGCCCTCCGGCTGAACTTGAGGAACGAGCTGCAATGAGGAGTTGTTCGAGTTCCCTGCATGCGTTTTCGAAATGTTCGAGGTTGGTTAGGATTTGGACGATTTGACCTAGATACTGCGAGCTTAACCTTTCTACCAGTGATTGACAGACTTTTTCAGAAAGAAGTTGGTCGAGAGACTTGTGCAAGAATTAGCTCTGATTTGGGCTTTGGCCGATGCGATACATACTTTTTTGAGTGTTTCGTCGATGACATTTGGATGCTGGAAGTGGTCATCCGAGAAGAAGTAGAACTGGTTCAGAAAGTTCCTGATATCTATGCAGCAGAGAGGATACATCTGAGAGAATGGAAGTACGCATGGAAATACCAGCTCTTCTCTTGGTTTATCTGGTGTAAACCAGCTGACGTTGACAACCTTATCATACTCTTCCAAATTGACAATGGGCATAGGCATGTAGTCATCAGTCGACACAATCTGGCATCCATCAGTACTAGAAGTAGCTGGACACAAAGGTTTCTTGCTTACCTCCTGGAAGTCCTCGCTGAACCTTTTCTTGAGTAGCTCGGCATACTTTTCGAAAAGCCTGAGTAAGAAGTTGTCCAATGTGGTCACAGGGTATCCCCAGCCCTGATCCGAGTCAGCATGAGAAGAAAGAACGGGGTGAAGTATACTCACGTCCATGGTTTGGATGAAGAGAGCAATAACACCCTTTATTTTGAGCAGAACCTCGGCGTTATCAATCGTGTCTAATGCCTTGGTGATCAGAGCAATGGCAGTCTGGCACATGGAATCCCAAAGTTCGTCCACATCAACAGGAGACCGTAGATTGTGAGCTCTTCTCATGGTTGCCTTCTCGATGATTGCAAAACCAGCGATACCTTCCAGCAAACTGCTCAAGCTGTTTTCGTCGTCATCAATCAGACTGACAGAATTCGGAAGCAAAAGCTCCTTCTGTTGTCTTCTAGTGGCAGCGTATTGGGACCTAAACTTGTCACTTTGACCCAATGCTTCGTGGATATGCAAGCACTCGAATAGTGGCGTAAAGTCAACCTGTAACTCATCGTTGTCCAGCACGTCAAACTCCTCACTCTCGTCAAACACGAGCTCAATGGCAGAATTGAGCTTGAAATTCCGCAGATACTCATTCGATTCCATGCGCTCTTTCTGTCTCGTCCTTCGAAGCTCCGTATGGTAAAATGCAACCTCTCCCAAGAACTGAGATGTCTCTCTGATTCTGTACAGCCATGTATTGAGATCCTGCATCACATATTCCGAGATTTGCTTCTGCGAAGCAGGTATGGACTTCTGGATAATATCTGCCAATTTATGCTGCGTGGCATACTTGTTCTGAATAGTAGGTATCAAATGTTCGTTTTGGAGGTCGTCCAGCGCTTTCAACGCCGCATAATATTTCTTCTTCCGAATCAGATCATGGGCCTGGTTGACTGCATGCAGTATCTTCAAGGATTCCCCTAAAGCTTCCGAAGCTTCTGCAATGTTCTGTCTGATAGCTTTGGTATCCACTAGTGCTTCCTTCTGAGCCGCCAGCTTTTCCGTACTTGCTTGTATCGATTGGTTGAGCTTCAAAATTTCGGCGGTAAGGTTCACTGTCCCTTCTCGCACATTCTGTAGCTGGTTGACTGACTGGAGGAACTCGTCGTGCTTGGTAAGACCGATTCGCTCGATGTCACTTTCTCGCTCGTTGGCATACTGTTGCAAGCTCTGTGTAAGCCCAGCGGTTCGATTCGAGTTCGTGGCATCTTTGAGCGCAGGTATCAATTGGTCTAAGTAGTCGGAGTCGGAGGATGATAAAATAATCTATTGTTGCTGTGAATACCATAGCAGGATACAAAATCAGGAGACTGTTACCTGCTGTACCGTGACTCGATAGTCATCGTACTGGACCGCCTTGCGCGACATGATGGTCACGTAGAAATAATCTTTGTGCTTTGGAAAGCTTGAAAAATAGTTCAGCCTCGAGGGCAGTGACTTGGGCGTAGAATAATCACATCGAGCGCTCGACGGTTTCGGTTTCGGGCCAGGCTGAAGAGACTCGGCTCGGCCTGCCGATGACGGCACAATAGGCGCTAGAGCGCGCTACGAGACGCTAAAATATGAGGCTGAAGAGGGAGCACTTGCGATTCTGACATTGCTGCCGGACGTTTTCTCAACCACAGCATCGAACAGCGTCACGACAGCTTCGTTATCATGCGACCCGGTCATGTATCTATTGTTTAGCCGTCTATTGCCTCTGTCTCTGCTCGCCAGCTATTGTCGCATCTGTTTCCCACCAAACATTAGGGAAGAGCCACTCCCAGCCCGACATACTGCTGACTTCATGCAGATTCTCGAGTTCTAGCAATGATGCCCCCCAGACCCTAGAACGAAGTTGGCTTTAGCATGTATGTCTATCTGCGGGATATGGAGATGATATCCGGAAAGACCTAGGCAAACAGACTCCTGTCCAGCCTTGTGCTGGCTTCTGTAGATACAGAGTCAATAAAAGGCTTTCAGCCAACTAGATTCCAGCAGCATTGTTACTCCTCTGGAATGTCTGTCCTTGTTCCTTGGCCGACATCGGCCGACTGTCAGACCCGGCTACAGCCTGATCGAAAACGAAGCGGACACCAGCGAGACACTCTCGAGCACATAAGCTCCATGGACATCATACCAGAAGAGCAGAAGGGCATAGTGGCTTAGGAGAATTGTGTGGATAAAAGGTAAACTATATCAGACCGGTGATTATCAAGTCTCCAAGTTGGGGACTCTTCATCATCGGTCTCCTACCCAATATATCTTCCTGGTGAATTTCTAGAAGTAGATAGTCGAGAGAGCGAACCTCGGCTGTCTAGTTTCCCAAACACAGATCATGGCATAGAAAAAAAGTTATAAGAAAAATTCTATGTTATGTTCGTGGTAGCACAATTCTCTATTCGTTTGCATACTAAGATGCCCGTGAAGTATTATTGCCAGTGGCTCTGTGATACTTGTGGAAGCGTTCGAGAAGCAATGCCCAAAGTACTTCTTGGGTGAGGCATCTTAAGGCATTTCCCACTTCTCTTTATGCAGAGGAAATAATGGAGGCACTTATGCCCTTCACTGTTAGAAATGCAGGTGCAGATGCATATGCACTTGGTATGCATACATCCTCGTCTTTGACATTATGTCAAACCACAATCTTCAACAGGAGTTGGAGATGTTCTCAGCCGGAATCTGCCATGGGGTAGCAGATTGCATGATTAGGCTATTTAGAACGGAGAACGCAGTATGGGGTATCATTGCAAGCTCCATGATGCTGTTTCACTGAGCCTATCTTGGTGCTAAAGATCAAAGCATTACAATGGTGTAATCTAGAGCTGCAGCATTTCTGACTCAAGTCTAATCAGCTCTCCTGCATAATCTTTGGTAGCATAAGGCTCTAATGATATCTATGCTTTTTATTCTTTGAGCTTCTACTTGAGCTCCTGCTTTGGTGTTCTCTGGTACAGCTTGCTGCAACCTGTTTCCAGACCACGAGAAGAAGTCTGAAGGCTGACCTAAAGTACTTTGTCCTTGCAATGTACCTGCTTGTTTGAATGTCCTATATTAGCATCCGACTTTCGTGCTCGAAAGGTCGGGACTCAAGATGGGACATTGGTATATTTAAAAGGAGTTCCAGCTTGAGATCCTGATTACTCACATCAACGTCCGACTTTTGAGCATGTAATGTCGGACGAGCAGCTGGGGCAGTGTGCTTCTCGGTAGTCATGCTAGCCAGGGACCGTGTTTTGCTCCAGTAGAGCAGAAGCTGTTTTCAAGCAACATAGTCAAGTTTGGAGATCAAGAGTTTTGCTGTCAATCTGTAGTGAGGCAAGATCTCGCCAATATGTCCTCATTGGGCCAGAGGGATGGTCGCCTAAGCCCCTGTCAGTCGCCTGAGCCCCTTTCCAACACCTTGACTTGTCTGCTTCACTTGACAGGTTGCACAGTATTTGATGGGAGCAGTTGAGGGTATGTCTTCTTTGTCCACCAAGTTGTCCTTGTCCGTCAAGTATCCTAGTATAAGCATCTTCCCTCCACGGCTGGAGAACCGGATTGTGAGATCAATTTCAGCCAGCTTTCCTGCAAATAGCTCACGTCCCAAGTCAAGTTACATTTTGAAGGGTTATGTGTGTACAGAATCAGTTGAACATTCCTTAATGTCCCACGTGAACTTCCGACTTTGAAGTCTGGAAAGTCGGAACCCAAGATGAGATGTCAAGTGCTAGGGGTGAGTGAACCTTTTATGCAATGGAAGCAGCAAGCTAAGAAGCTGTGTTGTCTCAAGTGAGATGTTTCAGAGCACAATTCTACTAGGTCTAAAAAAAAGCTCGGGAGAGAGACTAAGCAATAATGAACAAAGAAAGTGGAAGTAAGCAAAGTGCTTCTGCCATGGAAAACAAGTTGTAGTTATAAGCTGGCTGGCTCCTGGGTCTATTGTACAACCTGGGTATAACAGCTTGTCAATGTCGCAAAGTCCTTTTCTTATAGAACGTTCTTGTCTTGCATAGCGCTCTTGTCTTGTAAAGCGCTCTTGTCTTGTGGAACATTCTTGTCTTGTATAGTGCTCTTGTCCCGTGCATGTATATTGTTCTTCTATCTGAGCGATGAGTTCCATCCTAGTTGAAGAGCAGCAACAACAGTCTGGATACATTACGTCAGTGATCTGGTGTGTTTAAGGTAACAAGTTCCTTCCTAGTTAGGGAGCAGCAGTCAGCATATAGATATAGTCTCAAGCTCTTGAAGCATTGAATTGTGCAGCTCTGCTATACCCAAGCTGTTGAGGCAGAGACTTCAGTCGCCTCACAATGCTCAGGCAACTGAGACATCGACTTGACCAGCACTGCTATTGCAGGCTGTCAAAACATTCTTGGCCATTACTCCTTGCTATGTTCAGGTGGTTGCGGCATTGATGGTGATTACCCCTCGCTATTTGCAGGAGGTCGAGACATTGACCGTAACTGCCTCTCACTATGTTCAGGTGGTCGAAGCATTGATGGTGATTACCCCTCGCTATGTTCAGACTGTCGAAACAGAAACTTGTGGTCTCCTCTTCGCTGTGTTTAGACTGTCGAGGCACTGACTTCTGCAGCCTCGTTATATTCAAGCCGTCGAAGTAAGAATTGGCAGCCTATGACTTCTGCAGCCTCGTCAAGCGGTCAGAGCAAGAACTTGTGGTCTTTGACTTCTACAGCCTCGTTATATTCAGGCCGTCGAGCCAGAAACTTGTGACAAGTGTTTACCTCTCAATGTTCAGGTTATTGAGGGCACCGACTTCTGCAGTCTGTTATTGTCAGGCCGTCGAGGTAGAAACTGTGGTTACCCCTCGCTTGATCAGGTTGTCGAGGCGTCGACTTTTGCTTCTGCTATTGTCAGGCCGTCGAGGCAGAAACTTCTGCAGCCTCGTTATAGTTAGGACGTCGAAGCAGGAACTGTGGTCACTCCTTGCTTGATCGAGCCGTTGAAGCATCGACTTGTGTGCAGATGGTTACCCCTCGCTATTGTCAGGCCGTCGAGGCACCGACTTCCTCAGCCTTCTATTGTCAGGCTGTCGAGGCAGAAATTGTAGTTACCCCTCGCTTAATCAGGTTGTCGAGGCAGGAATTGTAGTTACCCCTCGCTTAATCAGGTTGTCGAGGCAGAAACTTCTCCAGCCTCGTTATAGTTAGGCCGTCGACTTGTGATTACCCCTCGTTCTTTAAACCCCTCCCCATCTCTTTTACTCCTCATCTCCCCACCACAACCTTTTTTTGATGATGCCCAAACAACCCTTTGGAACTCATTGATCTCCTTCAGCACACAATCCCCTTCCTTCTCAACAGTCTTTGAAGCTCCCCTATCACTGCATTTACACTCTAAGCGGCCTTTTGGCGTTTGGTGCGGAGTTTGCGTCTGCAAAACGCGTTGTCACAATCAGGTCTACCCCTCGACGTGACTGACGATAGTCTGTTGCATCTGGACGTTCTTGAAGGTAGATATCACCTTTGTCACGTCTGTGACAGTCTCCTCAAGGTCAATTACACGTCAGACGTTTCAATTTCGCCTGCACGAATGCTGAGTGTGCAATCCTCTTGGATCTACGTCTCCCTATCGTAAGTTTTGCCCTCCTTTGAAGCCCCCCTTGCACACTATCTTCTGTGGCGTATATACGTTGAGGATGACCTGATTGTATGACGAAATGCTAATTGATGCGTCCCAGGTTCAATTGATTCTCACCCTTCGTCGACGATTGACCTGCATCTACGACACGTCAAGCAAATACCTGCCTATCGTCAGTTCCCCCCCTTCCTCTCCCCTATCGTCCAAAATCCTCCTACACTCCTACATTGCCTATGCTGCTCTATCGTCAACACTCACTGCTCATGCCCCCTCTCCGTATTTTCACAAGCTGGCACACTACAACTCCTATCGCAAACACACCTCTGTCACTCTCCCTGCTTTCTATTGTTCTCAATGGTGAATGTGGTGACCCCTTCTCACTTTTACATCGACTGCCCGCGAGATTTCGCGGCAGATAGATGTCTCTTCGAGAGAAGAACATCACCTTCACTTTTCCCGTCCGCACAATCACCCAAGGCACCCTTTTATCTCCAGTACCCTTCACTCTACCCTTCTGCATCCCCTTTACTCCGACCATCCAACCAACCCACCTCTCTTATGCTTGGAGGATTTATACTTACTCTGTGTTAGATAACAGTCGAACTGCGAGAATCTATTGTCAATTTGACAATAAGCACAATACGGATTACATTGCGCCTGACAATACGCAATAAGACAATACGGAGAAGACAATACAGAACAAGACAATACGGAGAAGACAATACGGAATAAGACAATACGGAGAACACAATACGAAGAAGACAATACGAAGAAAACAATCCGGACGATATCATCTTCGACACCAAGTCCGAATCTCTTAGCGCAAGCCCTCGACTCCCGCTCCTACCAATACTTCTCTTTCAAACATTGTTTCCGAGATCGACCATCATCCAAGTCAACAATGACTCCTCACTACACTCCACAGGGTCGCCGCGATGGTGTTTCGCGGGGAAAAGATGTTGCTAACAAGGCTGGATCTCCAGGATCTGAGAAGGTAATTGATATATTCCCTACAATCTAACTTCGTTGCTAACTCCTCACAGTCTGACCGTGGTAGCAACCAGTATTCCATGAGCCACAATTTGACCTCCCCTTACTCCTATACCGAATCTCACGGAACCCAAGACACCAGTTTCATGTTCTCTCCGGACTACAAGCCCCAATTCGGCGGTTCTGCTAGTTATACTGTCAACGTTGGCAAAGGCAAAGGCAAGGAAATCGAAGGCTATGGAGATCCTTTCTCCTCGTCCAGTCCTCGCACAGGCTTGAACGCAACCGCTTCGGCCTTTCAACCAAGCAAGTTTCCCGGTGTAACATCAACTGCACAAATCAAGCACAAGGATACTAGTGCAGGAGATAAGTTCGGTGCCGAATATTTGCGTAAATTTCTGGAAACTACAGAGCCGCTGCCAACTAGCTATCTCACTCGTTCGGGCAAGTTCACTCGTACTTCTCCCAACTCACGAACTCTGAAGTTCGAGTTGCGGGCTGAAGGCTCGACCACGATCAAGGAGCTCGAAGTCTACGTGCAGGTAAGTTTAAGCAGTCTTTCCAAATCCTCAAAAGAGTTATCTAAAAAAAAATTGTAGTTGTTGAATCAAATTCTGCAGGGAAGTCAGCAATTACTCGAAGCCGGTGGCAAGACGATGTTTATTCGCAACAGCCACATTTCAGATGCCATTGCCCTCCACGATAATCTGACCATTTTCGGCCCAGAAGTTGGTACAGTATCATATGTTGAAAGCAAGACATTGCTCGACGTAAGTATCTTACCATCCCAATATCCTCAGCAGTTGCTAATATTGCACAGATCTTCCCGCTGCTTGAAGGCAAAGTCACAAACTACGAAGGACAGATTCTAGTCCGTGTTACATACCCACCCAATGCGAAGGCTGGAATCGAGAAGTCGAAGTTCGAGTCTCTAGTGCGCGAATTGATCAAGGAATACGGCACCGTCTGTGCATATGAGACACATCCAGTCCCAGGAGATGGGGAGATGTGCTTAATTATGGAACTCCATAACGCGGATCTTGTCCCGTTGGTGGTGACCCGAACTAACGGCGTGGTGATCAAGGTGAGATATATCCCCTCCCATCGGTGGCACATACTGACCCCTTCAAGGGATCGAAGCTCAAAGTCTCGGCACACCATCCTGATGTTGCAGCCGATCCATATGATTATTCCGTCGTCGCAGGCCCACCCGATGATCTGTCACAGCTAATGGCCCCGATGTCCTTTGGTGGTGCTTCCACAGCCGGTACTCCTCAATCTTTCGCAACTCACCATGCTCCCAATGCCTATGCATCAGCTGCTTCATACTACAATGGACCAAGCATGTATCCTACTTCAACCCAAGCCATGTCTGCCGCTGCGGGATACGGTCAACCATTCATGGGTGCAAGTGGCCTCAATGCTACTGCTATGGTTCCTTATGCTCCTCCGGGCTTTATGATGGTTCCCATCGGCAATCCTGGATATGGCATGCACAACATGGGTATGGGTATGGGCTCCTCGTCCTGGGGACTCGATAACTATTCTCCCCCTCGTCGCGGCTTCAATAATGGTCGTCAGCTTGGTAACCAGCGCAGCAATGGCTACCGCAGTGGTCCCTTGGATTATGAATACAACGAACACCGCAGATCCGAGAATGTGGTTGACGTTGACCGTATTCAAGCCGGTACTGATGTTAGATCCACTGTAAGTCCTCTTCATTCCACTTCTGGCCATGGCCTCGCTAATCAAGATCAGGTAATGCTGCGAAATATTCCCAACAAGATGAGTCAGTCACAACTGAAGGCTCTCGTCGATGAAACTTCTTTTGGCAAATACGACTTTATGTATCTGCGAATCGACTTCAGTAACTACTGCAAGTATGTATTTCCAATCCACCATAAGTGATGGCTTTCCTGACTTGCTTGACAGCGTGGGTTACGCTTTTCTAAATTTCGTGGATGTAAGCATACTCTCCATATCTGGCCTTGAAATGAAACTAACATTTCAAGCCTCTGGATATCGTCAACTTCGCGAATGCTCTTGTGGGCCACCGATGGCCAAACTTTCGGTCGGATAAGGTTGCTGAAGTCTCGTATGCCAGTAAGTACACTTTTCTTTTCTCAATCTCTTGATAAATATGTGCTGATCTGCTGGAAGCCATCCAAGGTCGGGACTGCCTCATTCAAAAGTTCCGCAATTCTTCTGTCATGCTGGAAAAGGACGACAGCCGACCTAAGGTAAGTCCTCCTCCTTCGCTGCTAGCAATTGACCTTGTTGACCATTCTGTAGCTGTACTATACCCAAGGTCATCCACTCGTTGGCAAGGAGGAACCCTTTCCTGCTTGTGATAACCAGAGCAAGTTGAAGCGCTCGTGTGAAAACGCCGAACATGTCGGTAAGTTCATCTCCTCCTGTTCTCCCAATCTATCAAGCTCACAAAGTCCAGGCCTCTTTGCTCCCGCGGCTGGTCAGCATCATCGCTACGAACAACGCAACCGTTTGTCCCAATTCGATCGCGGTACATCGATGGCGACCCAGGAGCGTGGCCAGATTGGTCAAGGCTTTGGCGCCGGCCCCTCTCGCCAGATTGGTTACTATGGTACACAATCTCCTCGCTGCTTGGCGCGTTCGTTTGCTTACATCTTCACAGGATCATACTGAGCACAGTCCGAACTGGAGCCATCTCAGCCTCTTCGACACATGGTTCATTCTCTGATCCTTGGTTCTCTGATCAGCTGAATCTTTTGATTTAATAAACCTTGGTCTTATGGAGTTTTCTCGGGAGTTGGTTCTGCACGGGGCATGCTACATTTTTTCTCTGTTCTCAAAATATACCCTTTTTAGTTGCTGGTTTTGCTTGCTTCTTTGGGTGGGTATTTGCTGATGGAAAGAATCACGTGGTGGAAAATTGCATGGCGGGAATATTATGGTTGCTTCTTCAGCATTTGCTTGCGCTGGATTTTCAAATTAGATGATAGATCATTGCTTTCCTGCTGGAAGCGTTGAGGTACTCAGATATCTGAACAATCGATGATTTGCAACAAACTGTCTCCTTGCATAAGTGAAAATGGTGATTTTTCATTCATTTTCAGAACGGAACCGACTTTACTCCAGTCTTCATCGACGGTGACTGTGACGGACAATGATGGTGATTCTTTCATCTGGACTTTGTTTGGCAAACTCTCAAGGATAGCAGAAACTCCTCTTTGCTCCTCGAGAGGAGACAGAAGCCCAGCTCGAATTTCACAAGAACAACATTAACTTCAGACGTGGCAGTATGACGGAGGATGGGGCTTACACTCAACGACAAGACAAGGTAAAAATCTTACTTGAGCGCGGATTCTCAATGCCCCTCGATGTCAAAAAAATAGCCAGCTTCTTTATTATTATATCTTCACTTTGAGAACTGCAAACACAATGATGAACATTTATCGATTTAGTCTCTGACTCTCTAACAATGATTGTTACGAGTACGAAGTACACACTTTCATGCCCCCTCTCTCTTGTATTGTGTGTCCATCTAATCCAATCCAATCCAACCCAACCCAACCATGATACTCTATTATCTGTCATGTCTGTCATCCAATTTCATTACGAACCCTATGCAAAACGCCACGCTGAATGCTGAATGCTCGCCCATCTCATGCTCATACTCAACAAACGAGAAGCACAGAAATAGCAGCATGCCATGTGGGATGCTGTCCAAAACCCCACCTCGCCCAAGTCGTTCGAATCCTCCTGAACCCTTCATTACTCATTATACATCATCTTGTCGTTACAAAATACAATCATCCCTAACCATAACCGCAAGCCAAACCCGAGTCGAGTCCGCCAACTCTTTCAAGGTTCAAGAGGTAAAGCAGGCAACGGCTTCCTCGCAATGCTGAAGCTCTGCCGTTTCTGATGCTTCGGCATCTGGGTTCGCGTTGGCGTTGTCTGTTCTCTCGGCTGCGGTGACTGGACCGCTGGACTCGAAGATAGGTCTCTTTCGTATTGTACTCGAGGTTCGGGTTTCGAAGGAGTTGCGAGCGTCGGGGTCTTGCTTGGAGATGAAGGCAGAATTCCCTCTTGCTCTTTTGGAGATGGCGAGTGTGTGGTATAAATAATTCCATTTCCGTTGCCATTACTCATTGGAATAGCAACTCCAATATCGTAGATTTCTGTGGCGTCGAGTTCATGGAGACTGCGTTCTCGTTCGTGTTCAGGAGGCGGAGATGGTAACCTGGGTGGTGGATGGCTTGTTTCTTTCAGATCAAGATCTGACACTTTTTTATTCATCCATGGAGGTTCGGACATTGGTGGCGGATCCTTGATAAACTCTTTCGAGCTCTGCGTACTTCTGGAAGTCCCTGGCAAATCATCAGGAAACTGTAATAATGGTATCTCTTGTGGCTCCGGCAAGGAAGAAGTACCGAGGTCGAAAGGATTCTCTTCTGCTCCCGTAGCTGGAGGTGTGACTTCTTGCCTGATAGAAGATTTTCGTTTCCTTGGAGTGCGTGCTGGTGATGGTGCTGGATTTTCTGGTGCTGTTATGATTATTTTCCCTTCGATCTGAGGTGCTTGGACTTCAAAAGTTCCAGCCTGCCGATCTGATGTGGCGGGTCTTGAATTGTCCCGCGACTCACCATCTTCCACAGGCAGAGCTGGAAGATCCCCTTCAGTTTTGATAAAAATATCGTCTGCTCCAGAAGGAGGTGTCATCTGCAGCTCCATCTGCGAATAAGTACTCATTGGTGTCGCTGGACTCTCATCCATTCTACTTCTCGGTCGGCTCCTACTTCCCATATCATCACCTCCATAGCCAGGCGCCAACCATGGTCTTCCCAACGTGGTTCTCCTCAACAAACCCCTCCCATATTCCGGACTATGAGGTGGACTCTGGTCTATGGGACTTTCCATGCCGAACCCGGACATGAACCTTCCTCTCATGTTTATATTCGTGTATTCCAACGCACTCCCTCCAGAGACATGTGTGAAGATAACGAGTCCGAGACAGAGAAGCACAAGAACAGACTGTACGATTGACATCCGTTTCTGAAACACCACTTCATCAGCCAGGATATTCAACCTCTCACTAACAGCGAAGATCTCTCTTCTGCTCTCCTCCCTCTGACTCTCCAGACTTATCACAGTACTCTGCCAAATCTCGTCATACTGCTGCCTGAAATGTCTCAACTCAGCCAGGACAGTAGAGTTCAAAGTATCAAGGAAAGTGGTAGTCTTGGAGAGTTGTTTCTTCTCGACTTTCGTGAATGCCTCGCGGAGGATGCGGGATTGCTCTTCGATGTATTTCAGAGAGAGGGTGGAGTTTGTTTCGAGGAAGTTGAGACGCCGGGAGACAGCTTTGAAGAAGGATTCCTGGATTGTGGGCAGGGATGAGGAAGCGGATGAAGTGCTGGATGTTTTGTTCTTTGCTGTCGAAGTCATGTTGTGTGACTTGGTACTCGGAGATGCTGAGGTTGAAGAGCCAGACTGTGTCGAGGTAGTGCTGTTTGAAGGAGCAGCAACTGAAGTAGATGAATCCTTGACGCTACTGCTTGAGCTGCTAGAAATCGAGCTTACGACAGGCTGTACCTTTGGAGAAGAGGTTGGTGTAGCAACTGGAGTACTTGAGGTAGTGGTCTCTGAAGCTGGACTAGTCGCTGGGCTTGATAGCTGGCTCGAAGAAGTGGTGCTGGTAATATTGGCTGTTGCAGTCGATTCAACCACAATCGTCTCCTCAACGGGAGCTTCTCCCGGAAGACATACATCCTCCAGCCAATTCGGACTTGCCATTTCAAAGAAGTCGGATTTGACCCAAGGAGTGGTCTTATTGTCCATCAAAGCTTCCCTGACTGTCTCATTCTCTTTGACAAAAGTCTCCACTGGCTCAGAAGCTTTCAACAGCTCCTCAGTAGCAGCTTTCAACTTCTCTTCATCCTTCACAACATCCGCCACGGCCTCCGGGACGAATGCATCTTCCCCCTGTCCCTCTCCTTCACTCTCTCCCTCGTCCTCCTCGTTGTTCGCCTCCGTCTCTTTCCAGCTTTCCAACATCCTCGTGCCATGAACTCTGACCAAACTCAAGGGACAATAGTATTCGTTCCCATAATGACTCAGGAACTCGATTCTTATATACCTCGCCCAGATCTGCGGATTCGCTATGAGGAATGCTTGTATTTCCCTGGAGTTCCTGGCTTCATATGTTCCAACATCCTTCCATTTGTCGATCTTCACAGGAAAGCGGTCTGAGACGGAGACTCTGAAGGTACGGATCTGAGAGGAAAAGAACTCGTAGTTTGCGAGAACGACGGTGTCTATCCAGATATCTTCCTATACGTTCATCAGCACAAGCGAGATACAAGGGGAGAGGGGAACATACTGAAAGTTCAATGATAATGAACTTGTTCTCGACAGAACATTCGGAAAGCATATAAGTATCCTTATTCTCAATCAACACCGCCTTCGGGTTCTTCGCCCCATGATGTGTCTTCACGATCGTTGCTCCAGCATCAAAACTTGCGTATGAGAACCTCTCCTTGCAGGTCTTTCCAGCATCTTTACTCCTGTATTGATCCTTTCCCTCCCTCAATCTTTGCGCTTCCACCTCTCCTTCTTTTTCTCCAGAGTTTGCGGTATCTTTGGTCTGGCTATTGTCTTCGCCCTTGGATCCTGACCTGAAAGAAGAGAAGTCCAGGTCGATTTCTCCTTCATCTCCAAAGGAGTCTAGGTTGGCCTGAAAATCTGCATCTCTCTTCTTGTTCTCAGAAGATTTTTTGATCCCGATATTGGTGTTTCCCTGCCCGGCCTTTTCGAGTGTCTGTTTCTTCCATTCTTCAAACGATAAGAAGGACGCTTCCCCCAGCTCCCCTGTTTCTAGATCTGTAGCAGATGCTTCTGCCGTTTCCGGTGCTGTCGAAGAGGGGCTTGGGGTTTGTATCGAATCTGCGGCTATTGTGACAGTCTCTGAATATCCTGTCTCGGTGCCATTCGAACCTATGGTCGTACTGTTGCCAGATTCCCTTCCAGTCCCATTAAACCCGTTCCATTCCTTTCGCAGACACTGCTGAGGTAACGAGTCCGTGATATAATTTATCGTCCTAGCCTCGCATGTCCCCGTACTCTGCACACTCGTCGTGGGCGTCGGTGCAGCCGTGGTGGCGCTGCTCGTGCTCGTGCTTATACTGCTCCCCTCAACCCTCCCTTCCATCCAACACCCAAGCACAACCAGCAGAGCTGCGAATCTGCGACTTGTGACAAGCATGGCGACTGCATCCTGCTCCCGATCGAATCTGGAGAGGAAGCTGTATATCTACTCGCGCCGTTGGGACATTGGCATGTGGAGGAAGACTAGCTCCGAGATCTAGTTTGACAGAAGAACAAGTTGTCGGAACGCCGATGAGGAAACAGGATTGGTCAATCGAGGCGATGTATGATGAGCTTGTGCATGAACTGCTGCAGCCAAAGCAAGAAAAGACGAATGGTAGGGTGGCTTCTTCCTTGCTTTGTGCAAATCTGTTATCTTTTCATGAGCAAGATTGGCTTTTTAGGGGTCTCATTAAAATGATGGGGAATTGTGGATTAAAGATCTCTGATCCTTGCGTTGATGGGATTCACAAGCGGTGTAATCTGACAGGGCTTGTTCGGACGACTTGTGTTCAACGCTTCAGCGCTCTTCATTTTTCCCATGTTATGTAGAAATCTTACAGCTTCTAAATGCTTTTGTTCACCCTCTCAACTCCTGGAAAGAAGATTACCACCCGCGTCCCTGCATCTTGTCTTTCGAGTCCATAGAACTGACATTCAACCCCACCATCGCCTCTCCCAGATCTTCACTCACAGCAGCCAAAACCTTGGCATCATTGAAATGCGTCACGGCTTGTACAATCGCCTTCGCTCTCTTACTCGCATCTCCCGACTTGAAGATACCTGAGCCCACAAAAACACCATCACAACCCAACTGCATCATCAACGCCGCGTCCGCGGGTGTAGCCACACCTCCAGCAGCGAAGTTAACCACAGGTAATCTTCCAAGCTTGGCAGTCTCCTTCAGTAACTCGAACGGCGCCTGGATCTCCTTGGCATATACTCTCAGCTCCGCATCATCCATCCCCTTTGCTCGAGAGATATCGGCGTTTACTGTACGCATGTGACGGACGGCTTCAATGACATCGCCTGTTCCTGCTTCACCCTTTGTACGGATCATGGCAGCGCCTTCGGAGATGCGGCGAAGGGCTTCGCCAAGATTGCGGCAACCGCAGACAAAGGGGATGGAGAAGGAATGTTTCTCGACGTGGTGTGCGTGGTCGGCTGGGGTGAGGACTTCGGATTCATCGATGTAGTCTACGCCTATTGCTTCGAGGATCTGGGGGCAATTTGTAAGCACAATTCCTCTTTACCTTGGGAGGAGCAGGAGATGCCGAGAAGAAATTGGAAGGTTGGAGCAAGCAGATGCGAATGCACGCTCAGCCAGTCTTGCCATGTTCAAGGTACAAGAGGTATAGTGCAAGGCCAAGGAGTGAGAAAAGAGTCATACCTGACACTCAACAAAATGTCCAATTCTCGCCTTCGCCATCACAGGAATGGTGACCGTGGCCATAATCTCTTTGATCATCTTTGGATCACTCATTCTTGCCACTCCTCCTTGAGCTCGGATATCTGCTGGTACACGTTCGAGAGCCATGACTGCGCATGCTCCAGCTTCTTCTGCTATTTTTGCCTGCCATCAAGTCAGCATGGATCTTCAAAATCACTTCTCCAAACCATTCTGCAGAACCATGGAGGTGTGAATTGGGAAAGGGAGTAATGAAAGTCAGGCAGAAGGTAAGCAGAGATATTGAAACATACCTGCTCAGCATTAACAACATCCATAATAACACCACCCTTTAACATCCTCGCCAACCCCGTCTTGACAGTAAAATCCTTTCCATTACTGCTGCTACCATTGGTCTGGCCATTGGTGCTGTTGGTAGGAAGTTCGGTGGCCATTCTCGTGTGATCGTTGATCATTACTTTTCAATGGAAGTGTGGGAATATGTCAAGTTTGGTACTCTAGTTATGCTGGATGAATCAGAAAGTACGGACAAAGGAAGGACAATCTCAATTGTCCGAAGTAGAGGCAAAAAATAAAGTTGTATGACTCCCTCCCAAAATCATGTCACTACCAAGCCAAATGCACCAAGAACTTTTTCCCACTACAGCACAATTACTCTATCCTCGGCTCCGAATCGGAGACCCTACCCATTGGCTACCCTCCTTTAGCACGCCCTTCGGGAATCCCAGCACACCTTCCTTTATGTCTGATTCATCGAGAACATCAAGGATCCCTGACACGAGGATTCTCATCCTCGTGGTGTAGAACGACTGACTGTTATTTCATACCATCTCGTAACCGGCCTTCCGTGGTCGGGGCAGAAAGGGAAGTGACTGCATTACCCCTCCATCTCCATGCGGGATACTCGAGTAACCTTTTTTCATGGGGGCAAAACCGTTGCAAGCCGAAGCTGGGACTGGATATTGTCCGGTCTTGAAATGGGGATTTACCGTGTAATTTTCCGAAGTTGTGATGGTCGGTGGTCGGCGTTTCGGAGGGGTGATGATGTCAAGACCGACCTTGAGCTTCAGGAGAGCTGGAGAGCTTCAATTCCCACCACGTGCCTCCTAAGCTTCGAACTGTTTACTTTGAGCCTCAATTGACATCCACTCCCTCGTCCCTCTTATTCCTCTCCCTCGCGCACCACCTCGTCCATCCAAGTAAATCACCAAACAACAAATATGGCAACCCTCTTCCGCCCCCTCCTCCGCCCGCAAACCCTCGGTCTCGGCCTAGGATTATCCCTAGCAACCTACCACACCCTCTACCGCCAACCCATCACACGTCTCGACTCAGGTCCTTACTCAGGGAGTGTCCTGAGCGGAGAGAGCTATAAGCAGAACGCAAAGGTACCGGTTGTGAATAGCAATGGGGGTCTGAATGCGAGGGCTGTGAGGCAGGTTAGTAGTGGAAGTATTATTGGTATGTAACTCTTCTTGTGGGATTGAGATTAGTGGATGAGGTTGGGGTGAGATGGGGGAAAGAAGGGTGGGAATGGGATAAGGCATTGGGTATTGGAGAGAGGAGGGGGTTAGTATAGATGAAAGACTGACTCGAAAATAGGGTTATGTGCTGGATTGGTGGTATCAACATTTTCGAGACCGTTGGCTATCGTGCTTGGGTTGTTGATCGTCGGTGTACAGGTATGTTCATATCTTAGATCTTGAATCTCTGAGAAACGAGTAATCTCCGATAGGAGAACGAAGACTCACAAAGTATTCTCAGTATGCATCCTCTCAGTTAGGTATTAGCATAATACCATACAACCGCCTACAACGCTACATCACCTCCATCGACCTGCGCTCAGCTATACAAGACAACGTCGCTTTCAAACTCTCTTTTGGAACAACTTTTGCCTTGGCAGGTTTTGCTCATTTCTAAGCTCATGGCTTTGTAACATTACAATCATATCTTATAACTCGATAGCTACTGTATCAGAATCAGAACCATTAATGCTTTCCATTACACGCTCGCTTGCTATGCATAGTCCACCTCCCCATCTCCATCTCTCCTGCCCACTGACATGAATTCCTAGAAAGGTACCGTTTCCCTCTCCAACCACTTCATAGCCAGCGAATCTTTCTCAAAGAAGTCCTTCGTCTTAGCGTGGATATCGGCGTGGTATTCATTTAGCCAGTGCTTCTCTCTCCTAGTCAAGAGATTCTCATCGATCATCTTCCTACAATATGGAACCATTGTGACATGTTCAAACCCCAAGTATGGCTTGTCTCCAAATTTGTGCTTCGTCTCAGCTTCTTTCACCATGATGATGTTCTCGATTCTGATACCAAAGTTGCCGTCTTCGTAGTATCCTGGTTCATTGGAGATTACATTTCCGGGAGCGAGAGGAACTTCGGAATACTGGATTCGAGTTCCGATGCCGATGGGGCCTTCGTGGACATTGAGATAGGAGCCTACCCCGTGGCCAGTGCCATGGCGGTAATCTAGCCCTTCTTCCTACGACTTGTTAGTAGAACCCTAAGCAAGATGACAGCAAACAAACATACCCAGAGGAATTGTCTCGCCAAGGTATCGAGTGCGAATCCAGTCGTTCCTTTGGGGAAAATGGCAACGTCAAGTGCAATGTGACCCTTCAGTACCAAAGTATAAGCCCTCTTCTCCAGCTCAGTCGGCTCACCGAAATGAAGCGTTCTTGTTGTGTCCGTGGTTCCATCGTAATATTGAGCACCAGAGTCACACAAGTATACCGCATGCGGGTCGATAACCGAACAATTTCCTCGTTCCGGCATGTAATGGATGACGGCAGCGTTGGCTCCTGTTGATGAGATCGTATCAAATGACAACCCGACAAAGTTCTTTTGCTTGGAGCGCAGTTCCTCTAGCTTATCAGCAGCGGCAACTTCATCGATCGTTGCCTTCTCCACGATAAGTTGATTCTCCAGCCAAGCAAAGTACTCGATCAGAGCCGAGCCATCTCGGATATGGCATGCTCTCATACCTTCCATTTCGGTCTCGTTCTTGACAGCTTTGGAATCTCCAATTGGACTTCGAATCTCTTCGGCTTTTGATTCTCCACCAAGTGCTCTCTTAAGAGCCCAAGAGGTCTTATTTGAGACCAGGAACTTCTTGATTTTCACCTCAGGAGCCTCTTCACCCTCAGCTGGCTCTAAAGACTGGGCCAAAATCTGAGAATCTTCGAAGATTTTCTCGTATGGACGAACAGAGACTCCGTTTTCTGTTAAATAGGTCTTGCAGTCGCTATCCAGTTTGGAAGAATTGATGTACAGCGTAGCTGTTGTAGCTGTGACGGCCGCATAGGAGAAGAAGACAGGATTGTATGGGATATCGTTACCTCGAAGGTTGAAGAGCCAAGCAATCTCGTCCAGCATAGAAACGATGAATCCAGAGCTCTTCTTCTTCTCCAATTCCTTCCGAAGCTCTTCAAGCTTGGTCTTGACATCTTTCCCTGCGAACTGCACCGGGAGTAACTTGACTGGCTCAGCTGGCTTTGAAGGCCGCTCCTTTCCCCAAACCGTATCGACCAGGTTATCCTCAATTGCAACTAGATCTTGTCCACCCTTCTTCTTGATCTTCTCCGAGAGCTTCCTAGCTTCTGGCGCTGAGATGACCGTGGGATCGACTCCAACAACCTTTCCACCTTCAGACTGATCTGCAGACCATTCCTGCCAGGTCGGAACATCTTGGAGACCTTGCTTCAGTAGCAGCCAGTTTGCATCGAGCTGCTTCGTAGCTTGGTTGAAGTATCGTCCGTCCGTAGCCAGGGCTGCTTTCTCGTGGGTAATCACAGCACATCCCGCAGAGCCCGTAAAGCCTGTGATATACTCTCTTCTGGCATCACACGACGCGATATATTCGGAGGAATGGCTATCCTCGGACGGGACGACTAGATTGTGTATTAGGACTTGGCTATGGCTCGGATGCTGGCCACTCACATACTGTAGATGTCGACCTTGTGCTGTTTCATGACCTCCCTCAGCCGGGCAAGGCGTTCTGATGTATCAACTTTCTCCATATCTGAATCTATCCTTCCATTAGTACCCCGCTCGTTTGTCTCGAACTTCTTGACGTGCCTTTGGTGAATCGTCTCGATGAGTAGGAGTTGTATTGAATGAGTATGTGAACGTTCTGTGCTCTAAACGGCGTTACAGGTGAAGGTCTGGTCCTGCTGAGAGCTTTTAAAGCCTGGAAAGATCGCATTGGGTCATTCAAAAGTCCCCCCACGAGCACACGAGACTGGATTCAAATGCGGAGTAAGGATGGCCGAGCTGTTGTCAGAGGATTGGCGGGAGACCTTGCAGTAATAGTCAGATATGGGAATGCCCCAATGTGGAAGGAGAAGTGGTAACTTACTGAGAAGCTCAGGAATGCTCTGAAGAAGCAATGAGGAGTGGGAGACATTTGAATCGCTGCGTTTGTCCATTGCCGCCTGACGAATAAGGCAGCAAACGGTCTTTGGTCTGAAGCCGTGACTTACTTTCTGTCTTTCAAATATTCATGATAACATTCAAGATCCTGGACTTTGCTTTTAATCACTTCAGAAAATGATGCGCTTGGGTGCTCTGGTATCATGAATTCTCATATTGTTGAATTTGAGATACAACTATCCTCCACATCGATTCACCCCACCAACAACGATGCAAAACCCAGATATTGACAGCCTCCCCACGTCTCTTGGGGAGGTAGAAGCTGTAAGCATACTTCATAGTCATTTATTTGCGCCGGCAGTCTTTATGCGGGTGCATAAGTGGTCAACTCTATTCTCTAACTCTTGCTCCTGATGCGGCCTCTGCGTTACCTACCTATTTTACCTCAGCGGTATACTGACCGACAAATAGCTCATTCTTCAACTTTACAAGCCTGGAGCCCCAGAAAAGATAGCCAAGACTCAAGAAACATTGCAAAAATTGCAGCGTTCGCCTCAAGGATGGCAGCTCGCAAACGGCTTGATGCTTCATCAAAATGAGCAAGTCCGGTTCTTCGCTGCTCTCACCTTTATTGTCAAACTCAACACAGATGCGTACGTACCGCACTCTCCTCCGAAGATCCCATTATAACGTCTTAAGAAATTCGTTGAGTGAAGATGATGCCAAAGCATTACTCCAGACCCTAGTCACGTGGCTCATCCGGTGTATGGTTCAGTCCGAGGGGGCTCTCGTTGTGAGGAAGTTATGTTCTACGCTTGTAGCATACTTCATTCAATTCTCAGTGTCATGGGAGAACTGTGTCAAACATATCATGTACTGTATGTGTGTCAACGAAGCTCTTCCCCATGATCAGATCTCAGCCGCCCCAGAAACTCCTGTCTTGGTTCAGAACATCTCCAACGAGAGGGCTGTTGCTGTCTTTTGGTTCGCTGCCACTCTTGTGGATGAGATAGGGAAAATGGATTCCAACAACATGAAGCAGTAAGCTATATCTTTAAATGCCTCATCCTTCAGACGATTGACACTTCGACCAGACACAAGTTCCATCAGTTGGTGAAACCAAACGTTGAAGAGATTGCACCCTTGATTTCTCGATACATATCAGACAGCTCTGCCGGTGTGCAAGTAAGAGAGGAAGCTTTGAAGTGCTTTCAGGTACGTGCCACCTCCCCTTTCCCCTACCACTGGCGACTGGCAAACATGCTAACTACGCAGTCTTGTGTATCTTACTCACATCGTGCTTTTGTCGACGATGAAATTATCCTTGAGCCCCTCCGAGCATTGACTAGGCCAGCACTGCAAGAGTGCCTTGGCAACGATGACCTCTATGAAATCACGGTTGAGATTTTCTCAGACGTTCTTGGAAACTATTCAAAGTTCCTCCATGATGAAGACTTTGATCTTCTGAGGCAAATTCTGAATAGTACTTGGGCTCAAAAGCGATATCAACAATTAGTGGAAGGAGACTACGATTTCGATTCTCTGCAATTCGGGATGTTCATGATCGCATTCGGCGACGCTACTGTCCAGGATCTAGCTCGGAATAGCGGATCTGAGGCACAATCGCAGTATCTTTCTGCTCTTTGCGGACTCCTCAACGCCGAAGGATACGCTGTTCATGAAGATAAAATCTATATCCCGGCTCTAGAGTTCTGGAATACATTTGTGGAAACCATGGTTGACGAGATCTATTCTGCGGAAGGTGGACACCCGCAGTGGTTCAAGTCAGCTCAAGATCATGTAATGCGTGTCATATCAAATTGCTGGCGGAAGAGCCAATTTCCCCCTGGTAATGTCTACAATACCTGGGACTCTGTGGATCGGACAGGCTTCAAGGATGCCCGCAGAGACTTTTCGGATCTCCTTCAGCAATTCTATCTCACCACGGGTATCAGTCTAATGCAGGTCTTCATCTCCTTGATACAAGCATCAACAACCACGAAACACTGGGCTGAGATCGAAGCCTCGACTTATTGCTTGTTGTGGTTTTCGGATTCCATCGGAGACGACGCCCAGCAGGATGCACACCTGGACCAAGTATTCACACCAGCACTCGTAGCTCTCTTCGTGGACCCTCAAAAGGAAGTACCAACAAGAGCAATGAAAGGCTTCCTGGATCTTGTCAGCACATATGCCGACTATTTTGGGCGCAGGCACTCGCAATTGCCTAGCGTTTTGAACATCGTCTTTGAGGCAACAAGTGCAACTGCATTGGCAAAAACAGCTTCCAAGTCTATCACAAAACTATGCTCGGATTGTCGAGAGATCCTCAAGCCTGAATTAAGCGCATTCCTCCAGCACTATAGCAATATCGCGTCGAATTACGCGCTTGATTCTTCTGTCAAAGAAGCTGTCATGGAGGGTATTTCGTCAATCATTCAAGCACTGGAAAGGGAAGAGTTAAAGCTAGCTCCTCTCGAGGCACTGCTGAATTATGTCGAGGCAGACATTGAGCGCTGTTTAAATCTGGCTGCCACGGGACAATCTCATGCATTTGCAGGAGCTGATGGCGCTCGCAAAGAACTAATGGCTTTGGATTTCGGTATCCTAGCCTTGAAATCCCTCGTAGGTATTGCCAAAGGAGTCCAAGTTCCTGAAGACAGACCAGTTGAGCTCGATACGGAAAAGAATATCTCTCCATTTTGGACCACAGGAGAAGGATCACGGATACAACAAAAGATATTCTCCATGATGTCCCGAGTATACGATATATTAGGGATGAGTGGTGACATCGTCGATGAATTATGCCGAATTTGGCGTTCTGCTTTCAGAGAGATGGAGCCAGGTCCATTTGTGATGGCGCCAGAAGTGTCAGCACAATTTCTGATGAGAGCTAATTTACAAACACCACGCCTGGTTCGCGTCATTGATACGAGCTGTTCCCTTATCGCCTCCAACAAATGGGGACCTGGAATTGATCTAGTTCTCGAGACTTTGCTGGTCTGGCTGGCTCAAATACTCCAAGCGCTCGGAGGCAAGTCTATGCAATGCTTGAAGCATGACCGGCGCTAACATGGTCTACAGAGCCCAGCAACGATCCAGAAATTGCTCAGGCTGGTATCGAATTCATTCAACGATTGGCCAGCAAATTCCCAAAGATCCTTCTGACTCATCAGCCTGTAGCTTCATTGGAATTTTTGTTCATGTTCGCTCTTGGTGCTTTGGGCGGCACCGATCCTCTACCAAAAGCAGCAGCGGCCGAGTTTTGGGTGAGCAGATTTCCTGGAGTCACTTTAGAATAGTTACTCACCTACATTTTAGTCCACCCTTATAGGTCTTCCAGGCCAACCACCAGAAATCCAAGCCCAACTCGACGCCGCCATCCAGGCAATCGGGCCCCATCTCGCACAAAAGCTGATATCTAACATTGGTGGCCATGCTGCTCGTAGCGAGCTTGATAAAATATGCGATCCATTGAAGAAATTGGTTGTCCGCCAGGTCAACTCCAAGGCTTGGCTCGAAGCTGCATTACTAGACGTTAGCTTCCCAAGCGATAGGATTGAGGCCAAGGATAAGGAAACTTTTCTGCAGAAAGTTATGTAGTAAGTTTCTCGATTCAATTGAGGCTTCTATGTATGCTGACTAGACAGCTTGCGTGGTGCTAGAGGAACAAATCAGATCGTTCGTGAGTTCTGGCTGCTATGCCGAGGGTCAGATTTTGCGTATGCTTCTTAAGAATGGCTTCACGATACCCAGGTTGGAAGGCAGCATGGCGCACGAGGCATCGACCACATCACATTGATGTCCGAGCATTTCAAGGACATTTAGAGTACTTTTCTGTGACAAAGCATACATTCATCCACGACCAAATTCTTAGCAGCAGCCACTTCATGCTTCATGAGAGTTTCATTACCTCAAACTTGGATCTAGAATCTCATGAAGTCATGTCTCTACTAATTCAGAGACTGTTTAACAGCTACGTCAAGCTGAAGGATATCAACTACAACAACATTATTTCAGTAGCTCTAGACTCAGCCAGGGAAGAAACAAAAGCCAGCTCTTTTAAAACATTCTAGATCAAAATGCATTTACTCTTTCTTTTTCTTTAAGTAATATGTTAATAAACTTACAACTCAAATAAGCTTTTGTTATCTCAGCTGTTTCTATGTAAAGTTCTCTTTCTAAATTGAATCAGTCATGTCAAACTCCCAGTCTGATCTTGCAAGTCTGTTGGGTCTGTTACATAAGTATCTTTACTTCAGTTCCAGGCTGTAAGCTTCTGCAGTAGACATAGCTGCTTTTCAAGTTTGCAGATATGACTTCTTACTTTTCACCAACTCTCTTCAATACTCAAGGACCACTTCTGTTATAATGGATGAAGCGGTCACATTTGATTGTGATAGTATCCTACCGCTACTCTCAAGAGGAATGCTTTTGGTCTTATTGTGCTTCTACATTTCAAGTACTTGAAGATCGTTGCGAAGTACTAATGTGAATATCCTACCCTTCTTGGGACTTTAATGACGATGCTCCAAATCTTGTCCCTTGATGGCCAGAATGAGAGTTGTTCCTTCCTAAATATGCTATTCACAATTGCTAGGGTGCTGGGCTCTTCGTTCCTTCTCTTCGCTATGAACCTCAATATTACGTCGGTTCCTTCCAACTCTACCTTCTCCCTTTCTTGCCTCGTCAAATGTTCTCTCGTCTTTCATTCCATCCATCCACAATACCATCATTTTATTTTGATCAATTCACTATCGCTTAAACAGGATAATACACTCTCCAGTATTAGTAGCAGAGTATTTTACCATCTTGAAGTCAACATGGAGGTCTCAGAGGCGCTGAAGTCTTTGGTGATCTATCCCTCAGAAGACTTCTGTCAAGCAGCTTGCCGAGAACTGTCCTCGACGCATTCGGTTGCCGCACCTAGCGAGGCTATGATGGAGCACACCGAGAAGCTGAAGGCGTATTGCAAGTCCGTTGAAGATGATATCCATGCCGCTCATCGACATCTAGACAAGGCAAGATATTGATCAAGTCGAAGAATAAGCAGATTGCTAATGCTAAGGAGAAGATTCCCCGACGCCATAAGCGCATTCGTCAGAAAAGAGGGCATATCAGAGTCTTACGTAGCCCGGTCCACAGCGCAAAGAATAAGAGTGCCCCGACTGCTCCCACGACGCCCCAAAGTGACGAGGTTATTGCTTTCAGCGACTTGTCAAGCTGTGATAGCCCTAGTACTCCACCACTCACCACGGGAACAGCTAAGCCTAAATCTGTCGAGGAAGGTCCCGCCATACCTCTCCGCCCTTTCTGGAGCGATAAACATCTAGAGGCAGTCAGTAATCACGAAGTACCTTCAGTGGATCAACATCACCAAGTTCTTGTTGACTGGATGTCTGACGATCTAAAAGTAGTCGACACTGAGTTGAAATTCCCTAGTAAACAGCGCATCCAAGATATCCTCGAATATTTGCGGACCGATGTCCTCTCGAAGGAGACAGCTTCTCGGATCACAGAGCTGAGAGAAGGAGATGGAGCTGACATTTTGCCGTTATGGAAATTCAATGTGAGGCGTAGATTCGAAGTATTCGACCAAGAATGTGCACCAGATGGACTTACGTAAGATATTTTCATGTGCCCCAACTCCAGCGACAATAATACTGACCTCAGCTCCAGACGTTACCCGGGCAAGCTCTACAAGAAATCGAAAAGCGATATTACCAAGGTCATCCTCGAACTATATCAGAAGCATGGGGGTGATTATGTGCACCCTCCTGTGACCGCATGGGAGCATTCCCAGACCGATCTAATTCTCGCGCATATTGACGGCGAGACAGGTACTCATAGGGGGCGTGACCTTACATTCGACATGCTGAGGCTTGGTATTTCTCACTCTATCAGCAAAGATCTTACCGCGAGGTGGATCAAACAATGTCCATTGTGCCAGCACAACACAAACAATAGAGGCTCCAAGCCCAAGTAAAAGTTCCTCACCTTGTTTTCATATTGTCCACTACTGATTGGGACAATAGAACGAGACTAGTACACATAACTCCGGGGAAAGCAGCCTTTCGTCATGGACAGGGTCGAGGTTCATCAAAGGGTAACTTTAATAAATCCATACCCAAAAGGAACATTCGACATGCAAGCACTCTTCCTTGCCATATAAGAGAAGATCGTGTCTCCTTGTCCGGAAAAATTCACACTGTCGAGGAAATCATGACGAGACCTTGGGAAACACCTTGGACAGCAATCACCTCTGCGGAAGAACGGGATGAGTGCTTTGAGGGCTTTTCTCTGCTTGATGAACTAGAAGATTGGGATTAGAGAGATAGATTGTTGCTTTGCACTTGCAATGGTATTCAAAGAAGCGGAATCGACTCTTTGGAGCCGTTGTCTATCACCGAGTGAGACATCGATTTGAAGAGAATCATCATGCCTCGTATTACAAATTATAAACAGGAAACAGGTTGAACCAACGGTCATAACGGCATCACTGCGTGAATGCTGAAGACCCAAAAAAACTCCGTATGATAAGTCCAAAATGAAGTCTTGAGTTCCACCTGGGTTTGGAGAGTCTATGAGGCCCTATATGCTGCACTAGCGAGGGCCGTCTCTCCTCCCCTGTCGTCTTCCTTCCCTCGAAATTTGGTCTAGACGCGGGAGGAGTGGCAAGAAGAATCTAAGCCATCCGATCGAGTAACTCGTACCTCTCCTTCCCTCCGCTAATCCTCCTCCAGAGCCCCATTCCTGATTTCCTCGGGCCGGATCTCTTCCCCTTCATGAGCCACATATTCCAACAGCTCCAAAGGGCAGCTCCGACCACTCCCGCGATCGCGAATCCAGTGATGGTAAGGAACAGCCAGTGTTTGCCCATCCAAAAGATGGTCTGGGCGTCTTTTCCGTGCCAACTGTTTCCCTTTGTGATGTTGAAGAATGACCATGCGAAGCCTTTGTATTCGTCTGGCATCACGATTCGGACATGGTCCATTGCTGGTCTATCGACGTTCAAGTATTCTTTCCAGAGTACGCTTAGGAAGAGCGGACCTGTGGAATACATGACGGTGATGTATGGCATGAACCAATTTCTGTTATAGCTAGCTAGGGAATCGATGACGGTGTTGAAGAACGGGTGTCGTGGTATCGAGCCCATTGCGTCGTTGGAGATTCCTGTTGGGACGGTACGTCGTACCCAGGCAGGATAGGAGAGAAGAGGGTCGAGACGTCGATTACAGCCATCGTCGAGATCGATGTAGATTCCACCGTAGAAGTGTAGAACGAAGTAGCGGATGGCGTCGGCGCGCTGAATGGGGAAGGGGTAGGAGTCGAAGGTTGAGAGAAACCATGGGTATTCTGATGCGATGAATTCGCGGGATTTCTCGTCGGTCCAGAGCTGGCTCATATTAGCTTCCACCATTTTCTAGAAGGCGAGGGATATGTACCTTGTATTCGTAGTCATCGTGCAGGTCTATGCAGGACTGTTGTCCTGCTTGCCATCGTGCTGGAATGGAGGCATTGATGTATGTTTGATGTATGATTTTAGGTATTAACTGTGTCCGATTCTCTA
The DNA here is from genome assembly GCA_000292665.1 of Helotiales sp. EF0021. Taxonomy (NCBI): domain Eukaryota; kingdom Fungi; phylum Ascomycota; class Leotiomycetes; order Helotiales; species Helotiales sp. EF0021. The sequence continues at coordinate 127,570 of AIET01000620.1, read as the reverse complement.
TCAGATCTGAGCCAGGCGCCGGTATCTCAGCCCTTGTAATCGCATCTGCGGCGCCATTCTCGAACAACAGGCCGATGAGGGTGCTGAAGGCGTTTATGAGGAGGCCGATGATGAAGAGGTTCACTCCCAGGAAGATGATGGTGCCTTTGCGCATCGTGAGGTAGGGTTCGAGAACGGACAACGGGAAAGCGTAGGGTTAATGGGTCGTCGGATACCCTTCCGGTCGTAAAGTAGGTAGGAGTCTAGTTCTGCATCGAGGGGGTTGAAGATATATACAAGAAAGGTGGTCGTCCGTTTACAGGGATGTCAGTGATGCTTGCGGTGGTTTCGCCAAGAAAGGTAATTTCGTCAAATTTTGGGGAAAAGGAGAGAGTTGAAGACAGAGACAGACAAAGTATATTCTAAATTATTATGGGAAGGAGGAATCCGAGGCCGCGAATATAGCAAGCATCCTGCAAAGCCACGCTCACAGTCAGCTCAGGTCTGGGCAAATGTTTTATTTGATAGGATCAATGGGAGGACGCCTCTTCACCTTCGGCGCGGCCTTTCAAAATCGCCGGCTCTCGCTGTGCCCGCTGTCTAGGTAAGTCGCTCTATCCGTATCCACCATGAGGCAAAGCACGTCTCTGTCACACCAACCACCAACCATACCAGATTATTAGCAGTGCTTCGGTCGTTATAGAAATATAGATGTTGCATAAAACGATCACTGGCTCGAGAGATTGAATCTTTGCAAAAGTCGATATCACTTACTACATCTCAGAGGCGAGATAAAGTCTAGACCTTGTCATCTACCTAGCAATAGGGCAGTAGCATCGTACATTCCCGAGGTCAGATAGCATCTGAGAACTAGCCTTTACCTAGGGCCATACGTAAAAGCCCTGTATTGCCCATGAGATCGTGGGACATGTTGCATATTGGATTAAGGCGCGTTCCGCCTATGTGCTTCCGTCATCACGGATACACCTCTGCACCGAAGAGGCGTGACATTGGCCACTTGAAGTTTTCTTGAAGTCCCGATCATGAGGAACCAAGTTTATTGTTTGAGTGGTGATGTCGTGGTCCATGGTGCGCTTCGCTCTTCTACTCTCGCATAGCATCCGATGAAGCGAGCAACTTGAAACCCCAAAAGAACGTTTTGATGTGTTCTTCGGTACTCTCGCTATCGTACCTATCCAATACGATGGCGGGGTGAGACAGGCTGACAGCAGGCCGCCTGAATAATTATCCATCAAGTCATGTTCAAGCCTCGTAAAAGCCAGGCATGCTCATGCTGAACTCTTCCCCCATGGCTCTCCTCCTCCATCTAAGCCCTTCCTGCTCTATCCGCTCCACTTCTCCTCTCGCTCTATTCTCAGCCTCAATCTCTTTCCTAGCCTCCTCTCTCAGATCCCTCTCCATCTCCTTTCCTTTCGCTCTACTCATACTCGCTGGCTCTGATGGTGCATCTTCTCCTCCCCTCGTGTTCTTCTTCCTAGGCCACAAAGAAGGCAACTCGATCTGTTGAAATCGTGGCTCAACAGCCCTCTCATCAAACCAAGTATGCAACCTCGCCTCCACCAACTGAGCAATCTTCGGAACATCCTGTAACCTCGATCTACTCCCCACCAAGCTCCTGACCGAAAGGTCCAGCCTGTAATCATCCAAAAAGCTGAACGCCAACATCGTAGCGTTCAATGGACTCCCAGGTATAAAACTGATGGACAACGTTCCACTAAACCTCACAACACTCACCGCGAGCGCAACTGGCAGTACAGCGACCAACGGCTTTGGATAATTAAGCAGAAGCTTCGTCTCTAAAGCCAAAGTGATGAAATCACTAAGGTCAACATCCATCCTAGCCTGCAACCTGCCATGTTCCCTAGGTACACCACCAGGTCCCTCTCCTCTGCCAGTAGCAGTCATTCCATCCTCGTCCACAGGAATGACTCTGCAATTACTGAATATGGGGAAATCCTCTCCAAGACTCAACTCCGTAACCTTGATTTCGTCCAAGAAATCCGGCCGTGAAGTCCCATTCAGCGCCTTTGTCAAGCTCGTGAGAATTGCATCGTCGTGCTGTGCATCACTCCGAAATTGTGCTATTGTCTGCGCTATAAGCACATTGAACCAATCCAGACTTTCCGGCTGGTGACTATCCACATTATAGTATGTCTTGCTCAAGATCGTATTCGTAGTCAGCTGCGGCGGCGCTCGCAGAACGCTGGAGCGTTTCTTCTGTAAGGAAGGATGTTTTGGCGTGGATGTGCGGAGGGAGAGGAGGGAGCGTTTGTGTGCGAGTGTTCGGGAGCGTCGTTCTGTGGCTCGCAGGGCTGCAGTTACGTCTGGGGAGGGAGGATCGCCGAAAATGAAGAACTTGATGAAGGCGCCGATGAGGATTACGACGGAGAGTTGGCCGAGGAGGAGGCCTTGGGTGAAGGAGAGACTGGGAAGTTAGGTGGGTTAAGAGGAGGGGTGAGGGACGTACGCGGACTCTGATTTGGGGAGAGTCTCTGTAGACATTTCGGACATTGGAAGGAGGAAGTGGTCTTATCGTCAATCCATGCGCTCTAATGAAGTTCTGCAGGGTCTCTAATATGGGTTTGCTGGACTGATGGTTTAGGTCTGTAGCTGTGTGAAACATATATTTTCTGGAGACGCGCCAACGCGTCATTGGTGAAGCCGAGGCATGTTCAGAAATCACAACTCCAACGTCGACCTCATATCTAGTCCTTTTTCCAAAACAACTCCATTCAAACAATGTTAAATTTTAAGATGACGACCTAAAAATTCTCACTTTCTCTTCGAAACATATCCACCTTACAACTCACCAGCAACCATGTCATCAGCCTCTCAGAACCTCACATGCACGGAGAAGCTCACGCACGATGTCCTACATGCTGGAATCCACTCAGCTCTTGGCCTCAAATTAATATCACAATCCTCCGATCTAACTCCGACAGCCAAATTGACTTTCACCACAACCTCGATACACCTTACACCCTCCAACACTGTTCATGGTGGCATCTCCTCACTCATCATTGACGCCGCATGCTTCTTAGCTCTCATACCTACACTATCGGACGGACAAGGAGCAGCAACCATTGCTTCCAGCTTTCAGATTTTAAGTTCTGTTCCAGGAGAAGGCGAAGTATATGAGGTTGAAGGAAGAGTTGTAAGAAGGGGAAAGAACATTGCCTTCTGTGACGGAGCAGTGAGGTGTAAAGGAAAGCCTATCGCTAGAGGGACATTGACGAAGATGATCTCGACACCAAAAGGAAAAAAGAGCAAACTATGACGATGCCGGCTTAAGGTTTAAAATGTATATACCTGCAGACTATAGAGCTAGAGAACACTTAGATGTCTAGTTGCATTATTCGTGGTTGTGATTGCTTCAGCATGCCAGTAAACATACAAGACGCCATTACTCGACTAAACCGAATTCAAGAAACGTCATCACCACCCACGCACAAGGCTTTTCGAGCTGTAAACAATCCAGAGGATGTACGCCAGACCATGTTTAAGATTTCCCATCCCGCATTCTAAAACTTCAAGGACAAAGTAAAAGTATAATACACAAGAAAAGTCCCCAGTGTTCTCACGCAGCTCACGCTGAGATCAGGTGACTACTTCGGCTGCGAGAAAGGTGTTTCGCCGAGTATGGAGTCAATGCCAGCTAGTTTGTTGCTCAGGTCCTTAGGAGCTGGAAGCATCCTTCATGCTTTGCGAACTGGCACTCATGACTGGCTGTTGGGTTGGGAGGGTCATCTTAGCCATCTGGGTCTGTCTGACCTTAGCCCAAGCATAGACGATACCGCTAACGAAACCGATGATAATAGCTGAAACACTTCCGAATGTAACCGGTGCCGCGAAGAAGATGAGACCGCTGACTGCGATTGGGAGCTTGTTGAGTGCTCCAACCATAGAGTAGGTAGTCGAGGACGTAACACGAATGCACCAAGCTGAGCAGTACGAGATAAAGATTGTCGCGAGACCGGAGTAGATCATGCCAAGGATGAGACTGTTGCGAGAGTCCAGGGGGAAGTTCTTTTGAATATTCTCAGATGACCAATTCTCGAAGATGAGAGAGCAGGCAAATAGAACAGGGATGGTAAGAAGGTTGTTGTAGAACATGGCTGTGAGTCTGTTAGCAGATTTTAGATAGCTGGAAGGCAATACTTACTATCCCAATCCTTGAAGTTCATCTTCTTGATAACCTTGCGCATAGACAGAACGTATGCGGCAGTGCAGAAAACGTTCATTCCCATCCAAGCATAACCAGCGTTCAAGGTAGACAGAGCCGCAGCGGCATCAGAACCAACTGCTGCTGCCTCTCCATAAAGAGCGTGTTGAATGTCTGCCCAAGCCGCAACCACTGAGCTAAGAACCATGAGTCCGAAGGAGAACAGAGCTGATGCAGTGACGCTTCCTCCAAACCACAAAACCTCTCCATATGCGATGACAATAATGGTCAAATTTTTGAAGATAGTGTAGACGGGAACCGAGAGGAATTGAAGGGCTTTGGTACTGGTATAGATCATGCCAACGAGAAGAAGAGAGATGGGGAACCCTGGTGACGGAATTAGCTTCTGCCAGTCTGTTTGGGTATATCTGGCCTACATTGCTTCGCCTTCTTCGTGTCGAAAGGCGCCAAATTTGTGATCAAACCAGCTTGCTTGCAGATGACGATAGCAATAATACAGACAAGAGACTGTGGGTGGTCAGCCTGCTGCTTCCACCTTCCGAAATCTGGGGGCATACTTGAATAGCCAAATAGAAGAAGTTCAAATTCCATTCCTTTCCAGAGACACAGTACTTGTTCGTAACTGTCATAGATATCGAAGCTAAACAATATGCCAGAATCGAGATTGGAGGGCTATTTGTGATGTTGGAGAGCGCAGGATGCGAGGGCTTTGAAGGGCCAGTATTCGACCTGGCCAGGAAGGGCTCTCGTTGCGAAGGCGATGACCGTCCATTGAAATTGCGCATCTCAACATCTGGCATCTTGATGCTGTAATCTTCATTCTTCTTGTCGTCCATGGTTGCTGAGTTTCGAGGACGATCCGTCGAGACGCGCAAGCGTTACAAAAGGGGGTCAGGAACAGTTGCCAATTCCGAGTTCGCAGAGGTTCGCTGGAGGATGGATCTTTTCTTATCGCAGCATCGAAGGAGAAGCACTGTAGGAGTATCGGGTGGGTTCTGGATGTTGTTCAGGGTCCTAAGGGGAAATCTGGAGGTCTCGATGGGAAACTTATTTGGCCTTTCCGAAATCTTAGCGGTTTAATTTTAGAATGGCAGGGATCAACGCAACAGATACAGCAGCAGGACTCTGTGAGGATTCTTTTCACAAGTTCACTAAAAAGTGCTGCAGTACCTATGTCCAAGTGAGAGAAGAAAACGGATCTGTTTTTTTTTTGAATGAAAATAAAATGCCTTCCTATGCATCAATGTGAAGCTTGGGGTGTCTTGCTGGCCATCCAATGAAGACTAGTCTCAGCAGCGCGTAAACCACATCATGAAAACGCTACAGTGCTTTTCACGCGTCTTGACCAAAGTTCGCCACAATTTGAGCAAGATGGCAAATATTGACTCCCATGTGGCAAGAGTGCTCGACACAGGCAACTCGGATGACGAGGATGCCCTCATCGCTTCCCTTGAGGATTCTCCGGCTATGGATGCATTCCGAGAACAACGGATCCAGCAGCTACACTCCGAATTCACGAGAGCGAAGTCGCAGAAGAACCAGGGATTTGGCAATTACACAGAGATCAAGGAGGAGAAGGCATTGATGGATCTGACTACCGAGGTCAAATATGCGGTGGTTCATTTCGCAAAGGACGACTTTGCAAGGTGCGGGGTTATGGACGGACATTTGGAGGCATGGAATTCTCTCAGCTATAGCTTGCAAATCTAACCATGTGGCAGAGCTTAGCACAAAAGCATTTCGACACTCGATTTCTGAAGATGAATGTGGAGAATGCGCCATTCTTGGTAACAAAGTTAAAAGTCCAGGTACTTCCCTGTGTCCTGGCCTTTGTTGATGGAAAGAGCGTCGACAGGATTGTGGGCTTTGAGGGATTGGGATACACACAAGATACATTTACAACACAAGACTTGGAGGCTAGACTGTTGAGTTCTGGAGTTGTACAAAGAGCCAAAGCCACGGAAGATGCTGGGGGTGTGAAGTGGGGAGTGAAGAAGACAAGGGTGGAGGAGAATGAGGATGACGACGACTGGGACTGAAGATGCCTCTGGCGCATTTATAGACGGATAAGCCAATCCCAGCAGCTCCAGTAAAGAGCGAGTGCAAGGGAGGCAGAGCAAGGCTCTTCAGAAATGGCCATGTCTAGCCGGCTAGCCTTGGCTTCTATACAGCTTAGGTACCTTCTGGGTGGCAGCCTGTATGATTCTACACCATGGATCTTGCGTTCCGTACAAGCTTGCAGTTGTGCACTCAGAGATATGAGGAGCAGCAAGCCATGGTAACGTAGGTCCCATAGCAGAACAGACGAAGCTTATTCACTTCTCTGAAAATTTACGATCGTCATGGTCAAGAAAAAGTCCAAACTCAATTTCACCCAGATACTATATAACATCTTGCAAGGCAACTTCAGCAATCAATACCAGTTCTTTGCACTGTATTTTTAATGTTTTGACAACCTTCTTGCCCCCACATTAAGCCCTCCTACCTTAGCGAGCTCGGCAAAAGGTCTTTGTCCCAATTTTGACCGCAACTTCTTACTTTAATTCATAGACCAAAACAAGCAAATTTACTTCAACAACAGCCAATCACGGCTCGAGTTCATCGCTTCTGTGGTCCAATGGTTAGGATTCCACCCTTCCACTCCTTGAGTTAGGTGGAGGTTCGTGTAAGTTATATTGAGCTTGAAGTCAAATGATATGCGCTAATTTCGATCAGGTTCGATTCACGGCAGTTGCAAATGTTTTCTCTTGGTATTCCTTTTGCTTTGATAATGCACTTTTGAGCTCCGAGCAAGTGCCGATAGCGGGACTCTGATAGAAACGAAGGTAAATGTTTGATGCTGGAGCAAAATAACGAGCCTTTGGGAGCCTTGTTAGAAGCTAGTGGCTGGAGTTCACAGCAGCAAGTCTTGCGTCTTTGAAATCCTTAGGGTGCCTTTTTATGTAATATGAATGCACAAAGAGGTCCTAGACAAAAGGGACTGAAGCGCTGAGGGTCCAGGTGAATACAAATTCCCATTAAGTATTCTTCCAATTGCTACTTGATGCTTCCCACCTCGCCTTGCTCAAGCCTCAAGGATTTTGCCTTGGGTGACATGTACGAACAAATGTGAAGGAAACTACCATGAAGCCCACACTAAATAATTTTCGAATACGCTTTCTTCAAAAAGCTCAGGTTCAGAACTGAGCCAGTAAGTTTTGGATGGAAACTATATATGAGGTTACACACGAGAAGGCAATGGACGTCAGGATCGCATCTTGAATGTGTGGAATTTGTACTGTGCGTGATTCTTTGAGAGTTCAAAGGTCTTTGAAACTCGAGGGACAATGTAAATATCAACAAATCTAAACTTGCACCGTGTCAACACCAAACTTTACAAGCAGACATTGTAATTGAGTTTCTCAACCTCCAGAGGTATCATGAAGTCCCCAAATCCTTTCAGACTCCCTGTCCTCTCACAGTTTCAAAGCAAAGCTCTCGGCATCAGAATCTAGCACCAAAGACTCACGCTTTCCCTTCTTCCCACCAAAGGCACACATCAAACCATCTTTCAGTCTATTGGAACCACTTCCCTCCCTCTCCACACTGATATCAGAATCCCAGCTACCCCTCCTAGCCTCAACACCAGCTCTATTGCCTGCACCACCAATTCCATGATGCCAATTGGTTGCTGCAGCTTTTCCTTGCTTCTCTTCTCGTTCTGATATCTCGGATACGGAGATGATGGGTCTTGAGAAGTGAGAATGGTGATTGCCTGCTTCGCCGACGCTGGATAAGAATGTGCCGGTTGTTGGTTGTTGGGAGGGCAAGAGTGGCGGAAGGAAGGGCCAGTGTTGGAAGAATGGCGGAGTTCTTGTGTAGTTCCTACGGCTGCCGATGCCGGACTTGTTGTAGACGCAAGTCTCGGATGAGGTACTACTGAAGCTGGATCGGTTGGGCATTCCTAGTAAGAGTAGGAGGTACTGTGTTTGTGGCGAGGGAGATTGATTAAAATGTGGGTTGAAAAGTTCGCTCTTTGATGATAAAACTATGCGAATTTGGTAACAACATTTTGGGAATCTCTTAGACTTGATACTGAAGCCTATCTCCAGAACGGAGTTAAACACATTCGGGATGTACGAGCACAGCTCCACCACTTCCTCCAAACAAACCATAAAGTTGAAGATACATCTTCCAATACCATCCGCAGCTACCCAAAATCCGAAACTTTGGCTTGATGCTTCAAGCCTAAATCTTGTATCACCACCGCATTCCAAAGAAGATACCAGGAGTAAAAGCAGGTACAGTGGGACTACAACGCGCCAAGCTATCAACAGCTCACATAGCCAGACCCAACTTTAGCCTTAGAAATCCTCAAAACAGTCCCAGCTTTTCTTATAACGAGATCTGTGGCTTGCGTGAGATTCGGAACATAGCCACAAGGGTTGCATGCACATCTACTTCTTCTGGGTGCAACCAATGAATAGGATATTTTCCGGAACAATCGAAAGGAGGCTGACTGAGATGCCTCCAGTACTCTCTGTACGTTGAAGAACGGCATATATCCAGCAGAGAAGCCCCGGAAAGGGGAGATAGAGTTAGCCACACCATGCACGCATCAAATGGCCCAGCCAATATCAATGTCAACAACATTAACATTACTGCAAAAAATCTTCACCGCTTGGTGATCTTATCGTGATGAAAAGCACGCCCCTCTCCAAGTGCCAGTGCCATCCTCGAAAGGCACCTGCTTCGTGGACAAAAACTCACGTATACCCCATTCTTGCTCTCACTTGACTGGTCGAAGCTCCAACATCGAAAAAGATAAAAGAATCCAGAAAAGAAGCAGTTTCGTAGCTCGTAAATTAGACGTCGAATTGCACCATTCACAACACCCAAGTTGCCCCTGAGTCAGCGATTGGCGGGGTTGTCTGATCCTCCGAATCAGGTGCGATGATGAAATGAAGGGGTCCTGTTTGTGAGCCAAAAATCTTACAGTACTACGACGTCGCTTTTTCTCGCCCTCGACTACAAAAACACCTCCAAGTCCTCTTTTCTCCCCGTCCGACCTGAAGTACCAAAGACACAGAAATCCGCTAAAATGAAAGCATACTGGTTTGACAACGAAGCGGTATGCAACCTCTCCAGTAATGATATAGAGCTCAAGCTGACATTACTCAGGGCGACCAACGCCTCCCACACGACTCTGGCCGCGCAGTCTCCCCTGATTACCTCCAAAAGCTCGGCGTCCTCTACTACAATATCCCCAATGAACCAGATGTCAATACCCTTGCCTCCGAGCGCAGCTACAAGAACAGAGATGTGATCACAGTCTCGCCCGAGAAGATGGGAGACATTTACGAGGAGAAGGTCAAGTCGTTCTTTCATGAGCACTTGCACGAGGATGAGGAGATTAGGTATATTAGGGATGGAAGCGGGTTCTTTGATGTGAGAAGTGAGGGAGATGAGTGGGTGAGGATCTTTTTGGAGAAGGATGATTTGATTGTATGTTCATGATTGGGAAATGGGAAGGAGATGTGCTGACGGGATACAGATTCTGCCAGCTGGTATCTATCATCGGTTCACGACGGATGACAAGAATGTCAGTTCACAAGAGAATATGGATTGTGGGGATGATTGCTGACTTGGTGCAGTACATTGTGGCCATGAGGTTGTTCAAGGAGGAGCCAAAGTGGACGCCACTCAATAGAGGTCCAGAAGTCGATGTCAATCCCTTCCGAAAGGACTATCTGCAAGCTCGAAATGCATTAGCGAGCTGAGGGTGTGTACGAAACGACTTATGGCTGGATGACATTATGGCTGTATGATGATGTGGAGAAAAATACCAAAACGTCTCTTTTCGAATACTGAAGATTTCGATAAGCTGCGAATTCCATCCTCTAGCATCTCCCCATGTTTCTTCAACAAGATAGTCTTCAGGCTGTCCTGGGACGAACAAAGGATTGCATATCTCATACTTTGGTGGTTGGCCCTCGCCTGTGCAAGTCCATGTTCTCTGTCCCACATACGTTCCAATTTCTGCTAGAACATCGTATGGGACCTCCTCTGGATATTCTGTGAAAGTGTCTGCGTCCAGAAAGAACACTGCTTGCTCTAGAGCATGTTTGCGAAGAAGGCTGTCTGAAGTAGTATTCTCGAAGACATGACGGATCCAATGGCTGCTAGGACAGTATCGCAAGGTTCGTTCCCGACCGCCAGTATCAGGATTCCGTTGGAAAGTACAACATTCCAACCTTGGTGGAGCAGTCTTATAACCGTGTTTTGCAATCTCGGTATGAGTAACCTATCCGCAAGTATCCATAGCTTGACCATGTCCATGTCTTGTTCATCTGCTTCCTTCTGGCAACTTTCAAGACATAGCGAGTCTACGCCCATATCAGACAAGCGCTCGAATCTTGCAGCTGCACTGCCGTCCAGGTGATCTGTGTACACCCATCTTGCCAGTAATCCGAAGATCTGAGGCTCAACATCTGATAGCTCATAGGTAGATGTCTGGCCCTCCAAGAAAGTTCCTGTGAATGCAGCTTTCAAGACTGGCAATACCTCACACACAAGACCTTGTGACTTGTCAGCATTCTGTATTTCAATAAAGAATTGCAGCAGAGAACTTTACTTTTATGAAGAAAGAACTTTTTCCTTTTCTGGTCCTTCCCAACAAGCAACGTCACCAGTTCATTCATCAATCCTCAAATTATTAGTATGGAGGGCCATGATAGTCATAATAGGGAGAAGAGCTCACGAGAAATTCAAACAGTGTCTCTCGAACTGCAACCCGAAGGAAGGGGCAAACACTGGCCTCCTTGTTGTTCGTCTAGCATTGCCGGCTTCGCCAACTCTCCAATTCTCGTCATCCCGTGACCATATTCCGAGGGGTTTGGTTCCAGATGAAAGTTCGCTCATCGTGGTGTGGGTAATCGATGATGGTACTGTGGCTGAAGACTGCAAAAAGTATGCTCACTGATGAGTTCTATTCATATAGGTGAAGGGTGGGTTCTACTTTTAACTTTGATTGTTGAGTGCTTTTAGATCCTGGAAGATGCTGGATGGAGAATACTTCAAGGATAATCTCATTCTGTCTCTCCTTTGATGTTGTATATATTCCACAACTTTCTTCCAGGTTTATTTCTGCTCCGTATCATCGCATTCACCGAGCACCAGTCTAAGAGAAGAAACTCGTGAGCAGAATTTCGTCTTAGCTTCTAGGACATGCTGTGATGTTCTCGAAAACATTCCACATCGGCGTTTCAGCCTGCACAACGAGATCTTGAACTTGCTCGCAAAGTCTATTGCGATGTTACCCTCTCTTGACTGAGGTATCGATCTCTTACTGGATGACTCTGGAAAGGAGAGCCGCTAAATTTCTATCAAGTCGTGATCACCATTGTTGGGACAATATTGTTTCGAAAGATGCTGAGACATGGAAGCCTTTTCTTCTCTGAAATGTATGACTTGAAGCAAGACATAGACATAAACGTCTTAGTATCCTCAGCAGCTCGGAACACCAAAGTTGGTGTTTAAGGTGGCTTTTGGACGTTTCTCAAAAGTGTTCAAAGACTCCATGACAGAAGCATCGATGGAAGGTGCATTGTCGACAAGCTTCAGGACAAGCTCGGGCTTTGATAATCTTGGTATATATGTGCAGTCCGCTTCCCATAAGTCGTTGATACTTGCATCTTTCATCACATACATCAAGTGAAAACGCAATATCGAAGCACAGAGCACCTCATTCATCAACAAACTCGACTTGAGCAATGGAAGGTCTCAATCCCCAGAACAACAGAAACATGTGCTCCAGCCTTTCACTGAAAGAACTGTACGTATTGACGGTATACCCATGATTGGAAAGTACGCTCATACTTTGCAGGTCGGTGAGCCAAAAGGTGACATTTCATGTCGGGAAGGGCGGCAACGCGGAGGACTTTCGCATAGAGAAGGGTTAGTGAACTTCTCCTTTAACCTCATTTTGACTAATTTATATCCAGAACTTGTCTGCAAGGCATCATAAATTTGGCACGCCATGTTCTCATGGGATGTCAAACTCGAACTGAACTATGAGCACATCGAACCAAACATCTTCCGGCTGTTGGAGAAATGGATCCACGGCAACGATCTTGGGATCAGCAATGCCGAAAAGGTGAACACAGCTCTCCCTGGTCGCGCCCGAAAATGCAGGGAAGAGAAAGGAGCATTGCGGGAGAAATTGGATGAGGAAGACAGTCTACTGGTAGGTCTTTGGCTTCTTGCTGAGAACCTGGCAATACCTGCTCTCCAAAACACGGCTATGAAGCACTTGCAAAAGAGATGGGAGAGCGTCACATGGCACTGGAAGGGAGTAGGTTGGCCCAGAAAGAGGGCGTCCGAGTACAAGCCCAACGGCAAATGGATTCGCTACGCTTGGGAGAATACAACAGAGGGACCGCTTCGCCAACTTGCTCTCATACAGGGCATGTTCTTTCTCGACTCCAATGTTTTGAAAGCAGATCTTGCACGGCTCCCAACAGATGAGGGGAACTCCCCAATGGGAATGGGAGATTTAGGAGAAGAAGAGGAGGCATGGTTTCCGAGGAGCTATCTTCTTGAGCTCGCAAGACAGTTCTCACGTTGTGCACCTGAGAGGAAGATGAAGCAAGGTACAAATTTGGATCTGGATCTCATAGAGCAGTTCTCCGGGTCTTGTTTTGTGGCTGAGTAGGAAAGATATTGTTGTTGTATTGAGCACTAGGATCGAGGCAGAATGCTGGACATCTACCATCGATGAAATGAAAGATTTTTTCCAATGTCGGTCCAGGGTACCGCACATAATTTGCCCTTCTTTCTCTAATTCTGTGTTTCCGAGTCTGGCAGCATCTAACATTTTGGTCAGCGCTTGATATTCTTGAAGTCGATGCAGCCAGCTGTTGGTAGCTTTGCTACAATCTATTATTACCACATACCGTTGCTAAATGTGGCTCTCGTGTAAGCTTTACGCCGCGCTTCAAAGCGATTTCTTCCCAGTCTATATTGTTTGCACATTGCGTCTTGACGCCATATCCGTAGTGCAACTACAAAAGTTAGCCTTCATGCTTCTGTCGTGTTTCAGGCCACAGAAACAGAACAGGCTAGATCTATGAGTGACAGCGGTGTATAAAGTCGATGCGCCACCTACCTGGACAGTCTTCAAATGATGATGGTTGGCTTTGCTAGGCGAAAACATATCCTCCAAATGGTTGGTCATCTGAGAATTGCATGCCTGAACAGTGAGGTGCTGCAGCGACGGTGAGATTGCCTCAGCAAGATCGAAGGTATTAAATTTTCCTTTCGTTGGGGCATTGCCAGAGTCCGTAATGTTCTGCTCGCTGGCTCGCTTCGGGCGAAGAAAAGCACCGTGCAGCTCGAGTAAAGTGATAAAATCTACGTCAAGCACTCTAAGTACGTGATGTCAATAACCAATCCTCTCATATGGGGCAGCAAGAGTACACACCTTAGCTTCTTGAATCTTGAGAGCGACTTTTTGGGGTCTTGCATGTACCCGTACACGAGTACACCACTATGACAGTATTTATCCACTTGGTCCACAACAAGCTCTTCCAGGCAGTGAGCGGAAGCAGCCAAGCCAGCCATCAAGTCTCGCTGGGGAAATGGTGTCGCATAATATGCAATCGGGGCTTTAAACTTGAATCGCTTCAACGAGTTGAACGAAGAGATATGAGACATAGAAGTTATGCTGCATGCTAGAGATAGCTCTGATGTCTTGTATTGTCGATCGGAATGCACAATGTTTGAGGCAGGCGGCGGACTGAAAGCAAGCTCGTTTAGAGTAACTTTCGTTATGGACGGGAGGTCCAAGAACGAAGATATCTGGGACAATGACAAGTCCTGGTAAACGTCGCTTCCCGAAATCGAGACTCGCCGAAGCTTAGGAAGGTAGCTTTGGAGGTACCGAAGGTTCACCATACCCGTCAGGACACGTGATATGAAGGAATTTCTGTCCAATGTATGGTCTTTATAGTCCAGAATGGTGAAGGATTCCAGAGTTTGCGAAAAGATGACAAGTAATAATGCCACAGAAGCATCCCAGTTCGTGCCTTGAAGTAGATTTCCTAGTCTAAGACCCTCCACGAGGCAGAATACACGGTTTTCAAAGATACCGTCAAGCCATGCTTTTTGTTCAGATTCCTGGTTGGTGAAGTCAAGGAACCTCAGGTCTGGCTGGGTCAATTCCGAATGCCAATGATGGGGTTCTAAAGTAGTGACAGTAAATTGTTTGACATAGCCAGCAAGATAGGGCTTAGAGCTGATTGTTCGAAGAAAGGCGGGTATCGAGGATTTTCCAGTTTGCTTGAACGATGTGTATAAGATGGGTTGAATGAGATTATAAAAGGACTTGATGCAGCGATTTAGATTTGTGAGTGTTTCGACATCGTCCTGGAAATAATCAAACACTTCGAGCAAGAGCTCGTTCGGAAGGTTGTCCATGAGGAATTGGATGTACTTTGGAAGGAAAATTATCTGAAAGATTTGTGGAAAAGGAAAGACTTTGGCGGCAGCGATGGGCCGCAAGGGTAGACTAAAGTGTTTCCCAACCTACCTTACCTTCCTACTACAGGAAAGGTAAGGTCACATGACAATACCCGAAAATCTCAGGTCGTTTATGAGCTGCTGTACCTGCTTTTCAAGCTATATGTACACAGTACATGGCAGTACTGGACGCTTGTGTTGGCCAATGCTGCTTAAACGCGTGAGGAAGTAAGAATGCAAATGAAAGTTTCTTACCGCCACGAGAATGGAAGTGACCAGAACACAGTAAATCGGGACTCCAGGTCTGCTCAGATGAAACTGTACGAAGTTCGGAATTCTCTTTTCTTGATCCGTCGTCTTGTATGTTATAACGAGGCCGATCCATCCATCGCAAAGATCGTTCGAAGATCCAGAAACCTTGTCTTGTAGAAGACGCCGGTCTGGCTGATAGGCAAGCATCCATGGCACGAAACACACACAGCTGTCTCGTCCCGATATTATATAAGTTCATTCTGTAGACCATCAGTTTCATCTCAATGTCCCAGGAGCTCAGACATTACTAAGTGCATGGTCGGGTTATGTGCAGCAGTTATCTTGGACATCGCGAGCTATGAAGTCGCACATCTACCGTTGGAGTGGGATTGGTATCGCAATGAACCCAAGGGTAAGCAATCTAAGCGCGTAAGACCCGGACGTGTCCGAGGGGACCAGCGCCGTGGGAGTTGAAAGAGGATGGAACAATTGTAAGCAAACATCGCTCCTTTTCAATTCGATGTTTGCATTTGCCCGGCACCTGACCATATATCTACCATTTATTAGCCATATCTTGACCACAGATCATAGCCACGACCTTCGAAACGGAAGCCATCCTTACGGTTCTAATAATCTGCCCCTCAGGCAAGACAGACCTAGACCGGAAAACCACCAACTGCCTCAAACTATGAAACCTTCGAAGGAGTAATCAGTTGCGCCACTTGATCCGCGGCGTAGTTGGTGATGATATATAACTTGAGGACGTTCTCAACACAATTCCGCTGGAATGTTCGTTCTTGAATGCTGACGTCACTGCCGACTTTCAATGCTTATTTCAGTGTCATGAGATGCTACCAGTCATCGGCCTATGTCCCGTGCCAACGAATGGCAGTCTCCACTGCTTCCACGATGAAGAGCCTTACCTTACGCCCTTAGTCATCAAGGCTTTTGATGAATATTTGATGCAAACAACCGGCGTCGCTGTGTATTTCACAGATCTCCGCAGGGTTCGCATTCGTCCCTTCTGATGTCTCCTTATACTGCCTCATACCAATGGCCGACACAGGAATGTCGCCAGCAAGGGATGAACAGTCATTGTGATTATTTCTCGAATGAGATGAAAGCTTCGATACTCGCCATCAGGCTAGAGCATGCCATAGGACGAATCTTCTTCGATTTTTCAAATACAACAAAGCTCTCGGCTTCTCGAAGGACCTTCAAACTCGAGGAATGGACTTCATCCTCGACGAACAAGCATTTCGACCTGTCCAATACGTGTCAATTCCGTGGCACATTGACAGATCTTGGTCGACTATGTTCGAGCAGGGGAAGAAGCTGCCTCTTCTTCAGGGACCAGCATAAGTCGTAACTCGTGCTTCCGGTGCCCTCATGTCCTACCTTTCTGGGGAATTTCACAGCCGAAAGTAGTATGCCTATAAATTGTCAATCTATGATGTGTAATTGAAGTCAACTTATATCGCCGACTTGTCCCTTCTCGAATCCAAACCATTGCATAGTCTGTTCGAGAATCTTATACTTAGACATATGCACGTAGCTCTCGCTTCAAAGCCTCATCCCCTAAAACTCTACTTCTAGCATCGTAGAGAATGAGGCGTGAAGATAGCAGACCAGGCCATACTATTACGGAGGTGGATGAGCTGTGTAGACAGTTGTGATCAAAGCAGTTTCCAGCGATCGCATGTCGCGAGGTTACTTCAAACTGTATAGACGGCCTGAGTGTGATATCTTCCCCAGGTACTATGCGCATAGCATCCTCCCTTGTCTGGATTCCAGTCCAGAACATCAAGTGTACGATGGCTGGTTAATTACACGGAGTTGAGTGTTGGTAGAGGATGGGGCAGCAGGGCTAATGATTTAAGTGAAATCCAGGCTTAGTGTTCAATGCTTGATCGTCCTCCTGGATCATTGTCTGGAAGTTTCAACGGCTAGGAATAGAAGAAATAAACCTTCCAGATCTAATCAAAAATTCAACTCAGCATTCAAGGGCGAAGGAGGCAATTGCGAATGGTCTTCAACGGCTTTAAGACTTCACCAGAATCGATTTCCAGGAATGGGTGTCCGAGAAGACAAGATGTTCAGAAACAAGACGTTGGAATGACATACTATGTTATTAGCTACCAGGAATGCGAAATCCAGCGTATTACTCATCCTCGGGGACAAGATAAGACCTCCAGGTTCTTACGCAATGGTATGTAGGCCTCGCCTCCCTGCTGTTGACTGCACTGTCGTCATCTTCGTCCTCCCCACCCTCGGTCTCCGAGTCTTCATCCTCATCTTCATTCATGGATACGTTGCCGTCTTCCTCGTTGTCCTCCTCGTTTTCGGCCGTATGCTCGCCATCAGCATCTCGGCGAACTGCTCGTGCATAGACGGTGGCGAGATCAAGCAACATTTCATGAGGAAACAATTCTGGAGTTACCTTGAACTCTGCAGGGTTGAGGTCGTAGGCACATTGATCTACTGCAAGCCGCCTCAACGGACTGTCAGATTGAGTATGCTCATAGGCGTATGGTATCCACTCGGTGTTATGCATGCTCCCCAAGCTTTTCCAGATGTCCAGCAAGCTCTCTATCACAGAATTCTGGAGACGGCGCATAAGAAGCTTGTCAGCCACCACCCAAAGGTGGACGAGATCAAGATTTTGCAGTCGAAACAAATCATCAATCTCATCATCATTCGATCCACTGTTGCCGTGTATAACATCTCTTTTGTGAAAGATGTCGAATGTCTCACCATAGAACCACTGCACAAGGAGACGAAAAGCGCTGTTTTTGATCTCTTCGAGGCGGTAGGTCTGAGTCTCACCTTCTATGAAGAGACTGTTGAACGCTGCCTTCAAGACCGGCGAACGATGGCATGCAGATTCTTTAAATTAACTTTTTAGTTTCAGATGTATTCTGGCAACCAGGAGTATACGGACCTTTATGGACAGCGAAGGACTCCTCGCTTCCAGTTTTACCGACTATGAAAGTCACCATAGCTGTGGGATCCCTGATAAGAATCAGCTGGATGCAGCTATTAAAGGGAGGGGTTAGCCTACGAGAAATTCGGCCCTGTCGACTTCCATCTTGCTTTAGCAACGGGGGATTCAGATAGCTGGGATGTTTATGTATGTTTGCGTTTCGAGCTCTTCGAAGACGACATTGCCTTGGGGTTCCGCCATCCAATGAGAAAGCACTAAGAGGATGCGAACTTGTTGTAGAGAAGCTCCAGGTCTCGAGGTACGTAGCTTAATGGCTCCCAGGAAAAGAGGATTGTAGTCAAAATAACCTCAAATCGCGTCCCGCGTCGTCGTCGTCGTCGTCGTGAACCCCTGCTGTTCCCCACAACCCGCTAGCTGAACTCAACTCCCCACCAGCAAATCATCTCCCCTCTCTTGCGCCTCACAGGTATGCAGCCAATGAGTGCTCCTGTGAAACGGAACACACACGACACACGATGAGAGATGGATTTCCAAGATGGACCTCTCAATCCCGCAGATCAGAATGGCGATAGCCTCGCCGATATGTCGCCCGGGAGCAATAACAGCACTTCGAGGCCGAAGCTCCAGCTGCCGATGAGCTGCGACCCTCCTGGACCTGGAAATCCTGCGAAGCAGCTTGTCTGGATTGTACGTGCTTCTTGTATCTCTACATCGCGCTCGTATCTCAATAGAGCTGTCAGCGGAGAATAATAGGCTAATGCATATATTTCCAGGTCTTTGGCAGCACTGGGCACATGGGCCGCAGTCTTGTTCGATCCTGTCTCAACCAAGGTGACCTCGTCTGCGCCGTCGGCCGAACCTTCGAAAACACCCTCCCTTCCATGCAAAACTGGCACGAGAACTGCCTCGGTACCCTCTGCGACGTCCGCGCCCGCGAATCCGTCAGCGAAGTCATCGAGACCGCCATCTCGCATTTCGGACACGTAGATATCATAGCGAATTGCTCGGGCTATGGAGTCATTGGAGCATGTGAAGACCAGGATGAACATGAAGTCAGGAATCAGTTTGAGACGAACTTCATGGGAACGTTGAACATTTTGCAATTGAGTCTGCCGTACTTTAGGGAGCAGGGAGGGGGGAGGTATCTCATTTTCAGTTCTACGAGTGGAGCGCTGGGTGTTCCTGGGCTGGGACCCTATTGTGCTACGAAATATGCCGTGGAGGGGTTGATTGAGGCTATGCTGTATGAGATTGATAGTTTCAACATAAAGGCTACGCTGGTTGAACCAGGGCTGGTGAGGAGGGATGAGCCGGATTGGGAGGCCAATCCTCTACCAACATGGGGACATTTCTTGATCAAGACGGCCAGTGAGCCGTATAGTCAGGCTACATCTCCAGCGTTACATGCGAAGAGGATGGTGCAATGGTTGGGAGACAAGCAGCCTACGAGTGCGGTCAAGTGCGCGGAGTTGGTATGGCAGTTGGGTCATTGCTCATACCCACCCTTAAGGCTGTTGTTGGGAAGCTATGCTATTGAAAGTATAAGAGATAGGCTACGGTCTATTATTGAGGAATTAGAGGATTGGAAACACTTGCATTTTCCTGCGGCACCAGATGCCCAGATGAATGAAGATGGCAAGGACGAGGAGGGCGAGGAGTCTGGAAGGATGGAGATGGGGTCATAGCGGATTTCGTCTGATGTCTGTCGTCTGAACTTCGACTGGTGTGGTGTTCCAAGCCCTTAGACGGATTTAAGGAAGTTTAATGTCCGAACTTGGCAAAAACGGTATTGAAACGTAGTAGTCATGGTGGAGATAATGGTTCAAAAGCAAATCCGTCATGAAAAGGGATGCAGTTGGTATCGGGGTACAAACAATAAACGCCTTGATTGAAACTTCGTCTTGCTCCCTTTTCCAAGAACTCCGAATCTCATGCCCATGTGCGCCTGAATTCTTTGTATGCCGGCCTCCGCTCAATGCTCATTTAACGTACTTCTGGCGCAGCCGCAACCGCAATCTCGTTGTTGACATCGTCCACAGCTGTCTCCTCTCTCGGTCTGCCCTCAAAAATGCGTCTCCACCACATGGGAGGATCGAACGGTCTCTGACCATTATGTAGTGGTGGCCAAACGTCTGCGAAAAAGTACCACACATGTCCAATGACAACTCCCATGATCTCATCTTTGGGAATCATTCCATGTACCACCAAGCTGAACAGCATGAGCACCCACGGCAGCCATGGGGCTGTAAATACCAATAAACCAAGGAAGCTCAGCTGGGTATCTGGGTTCCGTCTCGACCATATGTACACGAGTGTCGAGGATAGTGGATGTCCCAGAAATGGCATGGAAACTAATGGCGACAAGCATATTAAACATGTCGTTGCGTAGAGTAGGAGCCAGGAGAAGTGGGCGGGTGATCGGCCGGAGGATTCTTCCAGTAACCGCGAATATCGTGTGAGGAAGAAGACATGGAATACCAGATCGAGAGACAATGGACCGAAGTAGAGGAAAGTGGTGAGTAAGCGCCAATACTATGACAATTGTTAGTCCTGATTTGTATGCGCTTTTGAATGTTGGTAGTTACCTGAGACTTTCCAAACACGGCGCGGAAACTATAAAAGAGCTGGAAAGGAGTGACAATCTGACATTGGACGAGGGCGCTGGTCAGGACCGTCGCTGTTGTCCACCATCTCGTACATAATGGCACTGCGATACTGCATCAGCTACAGCTCCATCATCTCGCAACGTCGCATGAGCTTCATCCTCTAGGAGAACCTAAAGGACTGTCCTAGACTAAGGGGATCTTACTCTCCCACCACCAAGTCTCTAGAGGGAACCCAGCTTGTCCTCCTATTCCCCCATCACCACCTCCCATCATCTGATCCATGTTGGTTGTATGAGGGGTTGACCCTTGAATTCAATGGCTGTAGCCAGGTTCGTCTGCAAAAGTTCAGGTATGTGGCTGGCAGATGCCGGAAAGGTTTTGGGCGACTCAAAGCGATATGATA
Source organism: Helotiales sp. EF0021 (assembly GCA_000292665.1). Classification (NCBI taxonomy): domain Eukaryota; kingdom Fungi; phylum Ascomycota; class Leotiomycetes; order Helotiales; species Helotiales sp. EF0021. Next base: position 106,685 of record AIET01000620.1, on the reverse strand, counting down.
GTCATCGATGAATAAAGTAATTGTCCTCAATGAATTGTGGTGCTCTTTATGGCTGATTAAACTGTCCTCTTCGGACCTCGTTATCATAAAGTGGCGTTATCGAGGGCGGAGGAAGGATACCACCGCCACACGCTAGTTGGTTGCTTGGCCACAACTCAAAGTAAACACAGAACTCAAAGATTCGCATCACTATCTTCAAGTGGAGTCGTATCCTGCGGCTCAAAACTCCTCTCCGCCGCTGAAGAAGGTCTGAGATAGCCTCAATATCACGTTCTAAAGACAAAAAATCACATTAGCGTTCTCGTTATTAGTGCACGTCACAACACGAACTATTCACGTCGAGGCGCGCATCGAGATCCTTTTCAGCCACCCCAATTTCGAGGTCAATCGCATGAAATCTGAGTCGCATTCCTGAACATCGCAAGACTCGACATCATTGGAGCATTCCACGGGAATAGCGACGCGAACAGCCGCTTTGGGTCAACATGTCGCAAAAACAGAAGCAGAAGCAGATGCGCTCCTTGGGCGAGGCCTCAACTCCAGGAAAGAGAGGACGACCCTCGGGCAAGACTATCGGCAAGACTACACCAACCATGGGTCCAAAGAAGGCAGGAAAGAGATTGAGTACCGGAAAAAAGAGGCAGAGCGGCGGAGGTGCAGTTGAGCGTGAGTTGTGCCTCTTTAGAAGTTCAATGCCACAGTGAATATTGTCAACATTGGATGGCTAGCACGCGACAATACTGACATTAGTGTCCAGCTGGAGACCCACTGCCGATGAAGAGAAAATTCAGATACAAGCCTGGCACAAGAGCATTACAAGAGATCAGAAAGTTTCAGAGGTCGACGGATTTATTGCTACTCAAATTACCCTTCTCCCGACTTGTAAGTCAAGTCTGTAAGGGCCACAAGAGTATAGCTGATTAGAATAGGTCCGAGAAATTGCCCTTACATTACGTCCGGCCGGAGAGGGAATGCGCTGGCAATCGCAAGCTATTCAAGCACTTCAAGAAGCTTCCGAGGCCTTCCTGGTACACCTATTCGAGGACACAAATTTGTGTGCTTTGCATGCGAAGAGGGTTACCATCATGCAGAAGGATATCCAACTGGCTAGACGAATTCGAGGTGCTTGGGGAGGCTTAGGTTAGGCTATTGTCTTGTCAGGTTTTGTACGATTGCTTGTTTGCTCACGGCGTTGTGGGGTGGCTGGACACGGCTGCATGGAGATCGAGGTATGGTAGCATGGTATAGGTAGCTTGTTTTGGCTACAGGAACGGTCACACAGTCTGCGAGCTCAAGGCTTCAATACTTAAGTTTATGCAACTTTTGTGGGTATAGTTGTCAATAAAGTTAATGTCTCAGCTATATGTCACCGTTGTCCCGTCTTCAGCTGGCTCTAGCAATTCCCATCTGCACTTAATATTCTTTTTGGCAAACATAGCCAGTATTTCCTTTGCGATTCCGTCAAAGTTCTCGGTTGCTAATGCCAAGATTGTAGGCCCAGCTCCAGACAGGCAGATCCCACAAAGGCCTGGGTGTGATTTTGGGGTTACTGACTGCAGAATTTCAGGCAAGCCAGGAATGAGGCCTTTCCGGTATGGCTGGTGGACCTTGTCTTGCATGGCGAGATAGATCTGGTCAGCGTCCGGAGGCGATTTTCCCAAAGCAGATGGGAGCAAGGCGATCCTCTGGAGGTTAAACACCACGTCTGCTCTTGTGTAATTTATCGGCAGTACACTTCTTGCCTTTGCTGTAGCGACCTCGAAATCCGGAATAATGGCGATGGCCTTGATCTCCTTCGCCCATGGGAACTTCATGTAGTGACCAATGCCAACAGGAGGTTTTGGTGGAGCATGTCCAGTGTCTACACCACCAGCAGGTGCAGGCAGGACTTCGCTTAGTGGAATTTCCTTTCTTTCGGTATCTTCTGGACTTAGATCATTGAGATATGTTCCCACGAAGCCACCATACAGAGCCGCTGCGACATTATCTGGATGACGCTCTATGAAAAATGTTAGTTCAAGACATGTCCCGTTATTTGAAGATCGTACCAATCATCAAGCAATAGTCCAGCATTCTAGCTTTCGACAAGCCCAACGTTCCAACCTCGTTGCCAAGCACAACACCAGCAACCACAGCCGCGCCTGAGCTTCCTAATCCCCGTCCTAGAGGAATGGGATTCTTAATGTGTATTCTTGTCTCAATAGGAAAACTCCTTTGGCCATGGCACCTCAGCACATATAGGGCTGTCCTCGTGATCAGGTTGTCATCGGCAGTCAAAGGCACTTCATCTGCACCCTCGCCCTCGTAAGTAATCACACAATTCAAGGCCGCTTCAGACTTCTCCAATTGAGCGATCTCCACACGGATCTCAAGCCATATCGAGAGTGCCAGCCCTATGACATCGAATCCGGGGCCAATGTTCGCGGAGGAACAGGGGACTTCTGAAGCAAGATATCAGTACTCAAGCTTCAAAACTTCTAGGCTTGACTTACTTATGGTGATTGTCATCTTCAAAGGCAATATATTGACGAGTTCAAACCTTTCCAAATCGAAAGTTTTTGAGGGTGTGGGTAAGGATGAATCTTCAGCCTTGTCTTTAGCGTGCCGATAGCGGGGTTTCCCTCAACTAGAAAATCACCCCACCAAAACTTTTTTTTCAGGGCTGCTTGCTGGATGGTATATTGTCAGCTACAGCCAACAAGGACTTACAAACATCCAATGGAGCCCATTCGCATTTTGCTTGTTGGAAATGGTGGGCGTGAACATGCACTGGCATGGAAATTGAGTCAGAGCCCACTGGTTGAGAGCATTATTGCTGTAAGTACACACAGTGGGGCATAACTTTGATTATTGTATGTCCTGTAGGATATTCATTTTGCTACACAGAGTTGTGTCACACTTGAGAGAATTGGTGGAATTGCGTCCTGACTTTTCTTCTTCAAGGTCCCAGGAAATGGTGGAACTGCGACATGTCCAAAAACCACAAACGATACCAGCGTTAAGGCAGACGACTACCCGGGTCTTGTTGCCTTCGCAGAGAAGCACAATATCAATCTGGTGGTTCCCGGACCCGAAGCCCCCTTGGTAGATGGGATTGAAGGATATTTCAGAGAGGTTGGGATCAGATGCTATGGACCTACGAAAGAGGCAGCGCGCATGGAGGGCAGCAAGACATTTTCGAAGGACTTCATGAAGAAACACAACATTCCAACTGCCGAGTACGAGAACTTCTCCAATTACGAAGACGCGAAGAAATATCTCGATAGTGTCAGCCACAATGTTGTGCTTAAGGCAAGCGGTTTGGCAGCTGGAAAGGGTGTCATTATTCCTACCACGAAGGAGGAGGCGCATGCAGGATTGAAGGAGATCATGCTTGATAGAGAGTTTGGATCTGCTGGAGATGAGGTTGTCATCGAGGAGTGTCTCGAGGGCGACGAGCTGAGCATCCTCACATTCAGTGATGGATACACTATCCGCTCCCTACCTCCCGCCCAGGACCACAAGCGAATTTTTGATGGAGATCAGGGCCCAAATACTGGCGGTATGGGATGTTATGCACCGACAAACATTGCCACGAAGGAATTGGTCGATGAGGTCCACCGTACGATTTTGCAGCCCACCATCAATGGAATGAGGAAGGACAACATTCGTTTCGTTGGAACCCTCTTCACTGGTCTTATGATTACCAAAATCGGACCGAAGGTCCTCGAATATAATGTTCGATTTGGAGATCCAGAGACTCAAACGTTATTGCCCCTTATGAGCAAGGACACTGATCTTGCCGCAATCATGATCGCTTGTACCGAGGGTCGTCTGGATTGCGTGGAAGTGAAGGTCGATGCAAAGGCTTCTACGACAGTTGTCGTTGCTGCAGGTGGCTATCCTGGTTCATATGCCAAGGGTACTCCAATGACCGTCAGCACCCCTCCAGCAGATACCAACATCTTCCATGCTGGGACCTCCATTGTGGGTGGACAGTTGCAAAGTTCTGGTGGGCGTGTAATTGCATCCCAGGCTGTGGCGGAGACTCTACAAGAGGCAGTCCAGAAAGCTTACACAGGTCAGTTCACCATTTAATCTCTCTCAACTTGCACACGTTTAGCCAGAGATCCAAACTTCTTTACTTTTCCTTAGAGTTCTCAGCTCTAGGACGTCCAACTGAGAGTATACTGATCATTTCGCAGGCATCGAGTGCATTAAGTTTGATAAGATGTTCTTCCGCAAAGATATTGCGCACCGAGCTTTCAGGGCACTTCCTACCTTCAAAGAAGCTCTCACATATGCTTCCGCTGGTGTCAGTATTGATGCCGGCAATGACTTCGTTGAGCGAATCAAAGCCGTAAGTAGCCTCTCATGTGGATCTTGCGTTCAATAACTGACATTTTGCTTAGGCAGTCAAGTCTACAGCTAGACCAGGAGCCGACGCAGAAATCGGCGGATTCGGTGGCGAGATAGACTTAGAGGCTGCCGGTTATGGCAAACCTCCTGTTGTTGTAAGTATCCTTTGCGCTATGCCTAGAATTCCTGTAGGTGAAAGCTAACATATCAGGTTTCTGCTATTGACGGAGTTGGCACAAAGCTCGCGATCGCCCAAACCATGAAAAAGCACGATACCGTAGGAATTGATCTGGTAGCCATGAACGTCAACGACCTCATCGTTCAAGGAGCAGAACCTCTCAGCTTCCTTGATTACTATGGCTGTAGTAAACTGTCCCTCGATATCGCCGCACCATTCGTCGAAGGAGTAGCAGCTGGTTGCATAAAAGCTAACTGCGCTCTGGTTGGCGGAGAAACGGCAGAAATGCCAGGCATGTACCAAGGGGAGGACTACGATGCTGCTGGCTGCGCCAATGGAGCCATGTACAAGGAGGACCGTCTCCCCAAGAAAGACTCTATGGTCGAGGGCGATGTCGTGCTTGGCATCAAGTCAGATGGTGTGCACTCGAATGGCTTCTCGCTTGTGCGAAAGATCATCGCGCGAGCCGGCCTCTCCTACCATGATCCTGCGCCCTGGGATAAGGAGAAGTCTGTCGGTCTGAGCTTACTGACACCTACAAGAATCTATGTTGTCCCTCTACTAGCAGTGACCAAGAAGCACCTTATCAAGGGACTTGCTCACATCACCGGAGGTGGCTTGACCGAGAATATCCCACGAGCACTGCCTTCACACCTTGCTGCTGAAGTTGATGTTGCGGCTTGGCAATTACCTTCGGTATTCAAGTACTTGAAGCAAGCTGGAAACGTTACTGCGTCGGAAATGGGTAGAACTTTCAACACTGGCGTTGGCATGGTTGCGATTGTCAGCAAGGAAAATGCTCAACAAGTCATCTCTGAGCTTGAAGCTGCTGGCGAGAAGGTATATACTATCGGCAATCTTGTAAGCCGTTCGACTGAGGGCTGTGTATTAAAGAATCTGCAAACTTGGGACTAGAGGAAGAGTTTTACTGGGAAGATGGCGTTGAGGATATACCAAAATGGGTTGGATCTTTGCTAGCTCGCTATATAGCATGGTCCGGCGTTGGTGGATGAAAAAATTGAAACTCGATTTGCGCAACATACAGCGTAGTCTGTAAAAGTCTTCCTCTTCGTTCGTTCGGAAAGTTGCTAGTCTTTGAGAGCCAGAAAGAAGGGAAAGAACGAGGGAGTGGGAGTAGCAATGAAATGGCGTCCCCTTGGCGGACACTCTTCTCGCCTAATTCAGACCCCCATCTTTTATACCACGACACACTTTTCATCTTTCCCGCAGGCTCGGCCGAGCATTCCGAACCAGCACTTAGTGGAGATAAGACTCCACAGCCTGCACCCTTTGTGAATGCGCCATACCTATCGTTCAATCAAAGGCAATGGGTTTGAAATCATCTGGGATGTTTCCGCTTCGTAAGGAACATCTTCGCCGGCCGAGCCATCAATGAGCCCTCAATTTCCGCGATGTCTCGACGACCGCAAACATGTGTGGACTGTGCGCGAAGAAAGATTCGTTGCAACAAGATCATACCATGTGATATTTGCACGAAGAGGTACTCAATTATCCACTACACTTCAGTTTTGCTACTAACGCCATTTCAGGGGCTGTGCTGATACATGTCGTCGTGCTGAGGTCGCCGACAATGTCAACAAACAGCATACCCGGGGGTCTACTTCGCCTGGAGCACCAGGTTTGCCGACAACTCCAGGAGGAAGAGGATCAGTGAACGTTGTGGATCCTCACATCAATGAGAAACTCCTAAAATTGGTGACCTCGCTCTCTGACAGAGTTCAGAGACTTGAGGCGAGGATTGATGGGGCTCAAAATCAGACCGAGGATACAGCAGCCATTGAGAGCGCCCAAAAACAGGACGTGGTAGCTTCATATCAACTCGAACGACAAGTCAAGCGAGCTAAATTACACCTTGAACCAGCCCCAGTGCCTCCAGGTTCGCACCCAAATGGCCAACTCGAAGAGGATGACTCAGGCCCTGGACAGGCTGCTTCCGATGCAGAAGTTGAAGATGCTGCCACTGTCCTAGAGTTTCTTGCCTGGGGTCGATTGAAGGATAGCAATCTGACCAATGGTGTTCGAGAGGCTCCAAATGTCCACGATCTCAATACACGCCCTGATCCCGATGTCGTTCCAGGGGTTCATGTTTGGGAAACATCTCCGTCTTCCCTTCCTGGATGGAGTGTGGCGATGGAAAATTTGCACATCTCTCAGATCCAAGAGCTCCTTCCCACTAAGATGCAAGTCTTCCTACTCTTCGAGTATCATGCGGATTGGCTTATATTCATGCATTGTGCCTTCCATGCTGGGACATTCAGAAAAGAGCTTGATCAATTCTATGGCGATGATCAAGGTATTGTCAACATGACGAGTTCCGGGCTCCAGTGGACAGCACTTCTTTTTGCGATTATGTGCGGAAGCCTGGCTTGTGCAAAGGTGCAACATGTCCAGAAATGGGGCTTTCAGCCAAGCGAACAGAGTGTTGTCGCCGGAAAATGGTACCAAGCCTCAGTCGAATGTCTCAACGCTGCTCGCTATCAGCAGTATCACAACATCTATAGCGTCCAGACGATCGCCACCTCCACGATTTGTGCCCACCTACTCGGCTTCTCAAACTCTCAATCTGTTATGCTAGCGTCAGCCGTGAGGATTGCTCAGTCCTTAGGGCTTCATAGACACTCTTCTTCAAGGGCGAGAGAGTCTGAGACGACTTCAGACGCGGTGCAAAATGAGTTGGGCCGGAGATTATGGCAACAACTGGCAGCCCAAGATTGGTTCTCTGTTCCATTTTCCGAAACCTATTGTATCAATCCACTACATTTCTCGACAAAACCACCTACGCACTGCGATGAAGAGACCATGCAGACCATACTCATTTCTCAGCCATCCATAACATCTTATGGCACATTCTTAGTTCGGGTGGCCGCATCGATGCCCGCCTTGCAGGACCGTTGGTCCGAAGCTCGTACTCTTGAAGCAAAGTACGACCAGGTGTTGGTATTCGACAAATTGATGAGAGAGCTTGTAATAACGCAGCTCCCTGCTTGTCTAAACAGTCAAACCCCCATCGATCCTACCTGGCCTTCATGGGTAGGAACCGCTCGCCAGTGCTTGACCATCACTTCCGCGCACAAAATTATTATGATCCATCGCAGGTTTCTTGGTCTTAGCTTCCGCGACAAAAGGTACTCGTTCACCCGTAGGACCTGTATAGCCGCCGCCAAGACAATTCTCCATGAATTGAAACCCGATGACCACGATGAAAGTCCGATTCTGTGGACAACGCAAGCATTCTCCGTTGCGGCTGGGATCATCCTGTGCTTGGACAACTTTAGTTGCCATCAGGATGCGCGTGAGTACGAGGAACATCGACAACTCGTTTCTGATGCTATTGCCATTCTAACACAGAGCGCAGCAATAAGCTCAATCGCAGCTCGAGGAGTCCGACTTTTGTCCGGCTTACTGGCCGAGCAGCAGGAGAAACATACGCAAAGCCATACCTCAGTAAACAAACGCCATCATGCTAGTGATAACACCACAAGGAGCTCTGATAAGAGCTTGGATATTGCAGAGTTTGTTAAAAAGTTCTGCGAGAGTGATGCTCCATCAGGCGCTTCTCCCATTACGACCACGCATATGCCTCTTTGGCTTCAACAAGGTGGTTCAAGCCAATCCTTTCGATCACCGAATAGTTTTATGGCCGACTGGGATACATTTCATGCCTTTGGTGATAGAGTGGGTCCTCCTGTTTCTGAGACTAGAGGACCACCTCCATCTCGTCATGTACTTGAGCCTGCAGACCGCTGCCAAAATAGTTCTTCTGCCCCATTTTCCCAGCACTTGTCGAACTCTCTCGATTTCCAGAGTCTCAACTGGTTTGATGACCTTTTGGGCCTGGCTCCATCAAATTCTATTTAAGGGTTTCCACGAGGGCACAAACTTATCACAGACAAGCTTAGCACTCTATAGCACATTGGCTGCTCTATGTAGCTACTCGCTTACGAGTTTCTGTGGACAAAGAGTTTCTGTGGACAAAGACACCAATCAACGCCGTTTTCTCCGGCAATGTTTCACAGTCTCCAGCTTCCATGGCTGCTGCCGAAGTTAATTGTCATGTAGGAGGATTTGATGAAGTCAAAATCTCAATATATCTTGTATTATTTGGGTAATTGGCCTAGAAGTGAGTCCATCGCCGCAATAACACCAGCTGTATCCTCCAAGACATGTTGGTGTCCAGCATGCACCACTTCGACTTGGACATCGATTTCCTCCCCTCCAATCAGCCTTTTCAGCTCCTCCGATCTCGAAAGAGGCGATATTCTATCCTGGTCACCCGCTATGAGCACAGTAGGACATCGAATCTTTGCATAATCCGGATCAACATGGGACTTCGCGTAGATGCCCTCGCAGGTTGCAGCATAACCGACAGGATCTTGCGAGCTAATCATCTGGCGAACTACTGTCCTCACGATATCTGAAGAACTGGGTGCTACGTTGTTGGCGACAGTGGAGTCTCTCATTTCCTCGAATCTTTCTCTTGCTCTGGCAGCAAGATCTGTCATGTGAGCCACTGCTGCAGGAATATGTGTTGCAGACCTCCCTGCGCCGATGAGGACGAGGCCTTTCGTGGGAAATTGCGAGGCATAGTGCATGGCAATGATACTACCAAGTGAATGTCCCACGAGTATTGGTGCTTCTTCGGACCCTACTTAAGAGTCACAGTCAGCTTCGGCAAGTCTGAATGTCCAAAAGTCATTAGGACACTATACGCGACGTACCTCTTGACTGAAGGACAGACTTCAATTCTTCGACGAACAATGGGACATTTGGAGGTGTCTTGAATGTGCTGAGTCCTGAGCCAGGCCAGTCGAAACGCATCATGGTGAATGTTGAGGCGAAATGGCTGGTCAGTGGCTGAAAAGCATTCGTTGTTCCTCCAAGTCCATGCATCAATACCATGAGCGGACCAGCGCCACACTCCTCGACAAAGATGCGCGAACCACTGGCTGTTGTGTGGTAATAGGCTTTTGCGTTATCTGACATGGTGTTGGAAGGTGCAATTCGTACTCACCGAATACTTGAGAGACAAAAGCTGTGTATAAGATCTTTGGCGATATCATTTATCCTGGCCCGAAAGTGTCACTCAAAAGCCCGGAGGAGTCCGCCAAGTGCAGATGGGTGCGGGAGAAGGTATCTAAATCTCGGCCGAGATTCGAAAGTGGGGGCACAGCACTGCCGCCTTTGCAGAGCTTCAGCCACAAGCAACAAGCACGCGGCCGAAGAGCATAAGCAGGATAAGATAAGAATCCCAGGCATGCATTTGAGGTGTTGCTTCTAGGCTTTTTATAGCTGAAGACATCCTTGGATTGGATTACCGAGGGTTGGATGTTGCTTTTTGAAACTTACATTATATTTCTTTCGTCAGCACCACACAGACTATCATCGAGCGACACACTTCAGTCATCGATAATATATTGCAAAGATGCCGTCCCTGGTCAAGGACATTCGGGTCACGCCTATGGACCATGGAATCAAAAGCAAAGTCGACTTTGGAGCTACCGTACATGGAATCGACCTCAACAACCTCACCGACTCTGACTTCGAGGTCATTCATGAAGCTCTCCATAAGCACAAGTTGCTTGTCTTCAAAGAACAACCTGAGATGCTCCATCCTCAGAAGCAATATGACTTGACACGAAGATTCGACCCAGATGAGACGACTGGTGGCTTTGCTCATGGCGTCGACCCTTACCTCACTTCCCATAATGGAGTTGACATATACGGACTCCCAAATCGCCCTGCAATTCCTGTACAACCTCAAGTCCATATTCTTGGCCGTGGTGCTGTTCCTGATGATCACTACCAATTCCCTCCTGGATTCAAAGTCAAGGGCATCAATCACCATGACTTCCATCTTCCTCCTCACATCCCCGCAGAAGAGCGCGAAGCTGGAAAGTCTCGTTTTTACCAATGGCACTTCGATGGCTCGCTGTACAATATCCCACCGCCAAGAGTAGGATGCCTATTAGCAGTGCGGACGCCGAAAGGACCAGATGTGAAAGTACAATGGGACGATGGCACAGGTACTGAAATGACCATAGCACCTGGAGCCACGGCGATGGTTGCCGGATCTCGTGCTTTGGAACTCTTGACACCTGAGCAGAGGGCAATCGCGTATAACAGCAAGATTGAATATGCGCCTCACTGCTTCGAATGGATGTCAACAGCACACAGCACTCGCTTAGGACACACACTCGAGACAGAGGGGTTGGAGAAGCCATTGAACAAATTGAAGCCTTGGATGAAGGAGAAGGTCTGTACTTATCCAATGGTCTGGAAGAATCCAGTGACTGGGGAGGATAGCTTGCAGATTCATGGGCAAGGGGCTTTTAAGCTATTCCTGAAGAGCAGTCCAGATGCTGAAGAGACTGTTATCGATGATCTGAGAGAGGTCAGAGCATTTATGCACAAGTAGGTTGTCCCCTCATTCGAGCTTCTGCTTATGCTGATTTAATAGAATGATGCGCCCAGTTCTCGACCCACCAAATATATATGCTCACAGACACGAGGAGCAGGATGTCATCTTGTGGTATAATAGAGCATTGTGGCACACCATCGTACGTACGGGAATGAACATTTCCGAGTGAAGATCTGACAATGAGAACAGACCGAGTTTCCCGAATCCTATGGGCCTCGGATCATGCACCAATGTAATATTGCTGCCTCAGATCATCCAGTCGCAGCAGAGATTCCAAAATAGTCCCAATTTGTGGTGGCATGCCTCTGTTACGTAAAGATCGAACTCGCAGAACCGTCGGGACCTCTTCACTACCAAAGGTGAAGCAGTTGACTGGAAAAGTCTACATGCTATGCTTCAAATTCTCCAAATTCTGGCCATTTCCGCGACATGAGCTGTCAAGATAGTAATCGTTATTGTTGTTTAGAAAGTTGTATTCTTTCCGCCAATGATCCTCACATATATTCCTCTCCTGTCCGGGTCCATATTTCGTTATCGTCTCATTTCCTCCAGGAACTATGCAGAAGGCTGTGTGCTACGTTGTACTTCAGATCGCGGACGAACACTGATCGAACGCATTGAATCTCAGCCATTGATGATCTAGCGTGCCTGTCATGCCCCTCCACCATCCCACATCAGCTCAGTCACCCAAGAATGGTTAAAGAAGCTAGAAACCCCTGTTTCTTGTCGTACTTGGAAGCCCTAGGAAACCCAGCATTCTGGTAAGCCCGACGTCTGCCATCCTTAGTCTCTCGTTTGTGCCAGGACTCTGTCTGGAATGTTTACCCGAGGCGTTAGTGGCGCTCGGGATTGGCTTCGTTTAAGTGTGAGGGGCAGATCAACTTCCAAGGCATACCTATACTCTTGAGTTTCCTTCTATCTTATGAATACACAGTCATATATTTGCAAGCCTAGTTTTCCTTTCTGATTCTATCCTCATCGAGATCTTCAGGTCGCAAAGCTTCTTGCCCGACTTCCATCCCCGCTTCAAGATGCGTTCGCTCCAAGAAACCGTCAACCGAGCAATCATCTACTCGGACCCTCCCACGACGGCAGCACAAATCGTCGAACTTCCCATCGAGGAACCAGGCCCAGGACAAGTTCTCGTCAGACTGTATGTTCCTTCTCATCCCTTCTTGAATTCGGAATTTCCGAGGTTATGTGTTCCGTGCGGGAAGTGTGGGGAAGACCATGAATGCAGCTACTGCGGGGTAGTTTAGGGATGTCGATCAGGGTTAGCGAGCGGGAGCGGGGTGGGGCAGGGGGCTTCGAGGTTTGGATTGCTGATGCTTGATGAATAGGCATTATTCTGGTGTTTGCCATACCGATCATGCATATTGTACGAATGATTTCAAGCTGCCCGTACCTGCTGTGAAGGGTAAAGTTTTAACTCTCAGTGTCGGAGAGGATATGAGTTGATGAAAACCACAGGACAAATTGGTGGTCATGAAGGTGTAGGCGAGGTTGTTGAGCTTGGCCCTGGAGTGAAAACGCCTTCTATTGGTACCAAAGTCGGAATCAAATATGCAGCAGATGCTTGTCTGAACTGTGGTGCGTCTCCCCCCTTCCCCTCAAACTAAATTTTACTGACGAGATAGATCACTGTCTCGTTGGCGGCGAAACCACCTGCCCGTCCATAAAAGTCTCTGGCTATTTCACTCCAGGCACATTCCAGCAATACGTCGTCAGCAGCGCAACATACGTGACTCCAATCCCAGACGGTATCGATCTCGCGGAGGCAGGACCATTGATGTGTGCTGGTATCACCGTCTACACAGCACTTAAACGTTCCAAGACTCGCTTCGGTGACTGGGTTCTCGTCTCTGGTGCTGGAGGTGGCCTTGGACATCTAGCTATCCAATATGCTAAAGCTATTGGTGCTAGAGTCATTGCTTTAGATCACGGCTCGAAGAAAGCTTTTTGTGAAGAGTTGGGGGCAGATGCATTTGTTGATTTCACGAAGTTTGGCAAGGATGAAGATTTGAAGGCTGAGGTTTGGAGTATTGCGAAGAGTGGTGTGAAGACGGTTTTGTGTTGTGTGTCGAATAATAAGGCGTATGCTCAAGCGACCATGTTCTTGGGATTTAGGGGTGTGTTAGTGTGTATGGGTGTGCCGGAAAGGGAGATGGTCGGGATTAGTATTATTGGAATTATTATGATGGAGCAGAAGATCATGGGTACGTGCGGAAGCAAATATTTGGGGTTTAAGCTGACTATGTTAGGGATCATGGCAGGTAATAGGCAGGAGGCCAAGGAATGTCTGGATATTGCTGCGAGGGGATTGGTGAAGACTCATTATAAGCTGTGGTCGATGGACAGCTTGACTGAAGTAAGTGGGATCTATTCATCCCAGACTCAATGTTACTGACGGAAGAAAGATTTTCAACGAGATGGAGGCAGCAGCCATAACTGGCAGAGCTGTAATTGATTTGAGATAGGATACTAAGTGATCATGGCATCTTTGTTGAAAGCTTGTTATGCAAAAGATACTATTGATTCGATGCAATCATTTGTAAGTGGGGTCGCATCTGAGGAATGTGTTGGGTAAAAGCTTCATACAGAAGACTGATAGCGTCGAAGTCCCCTACTTCATTGAACGTTCGACATCTCTTCTACGTACTTTTCTCCCTCATTCCAGCTCAATCTCACTGCCTTAGATGACCCCACAACCTCAATCAACATCTCCCAAACATTGATCATGATTCGAATCATCCACTCCAACATAACATCCGACTTTCATAACTGTCCCCAGCGATGCCAAGGAAATCGCTGGAGAAACTGCCGAGCCATCACGATTGGATCATATGGATCCTTCTGGTGGTGGTGGAAAGACGCGTTCCCATAGCTGAATTAACAGATCTGCCCGAGATTGTATTAGTATTCCGTCTCTGGAGATGTAATGTTGTCTGCAGATGAAAGGGAGAGAGGGGGGTAATTACCTCGGAGTGGACCACCGAGTGGACCGGCTAAGGGCCCAAAGAGTTTGGTGAGAATTAATCCGAGGATGACTCCGATGACTTGAGAAGGGTATGTCAGTTATGCTCCCAAACTTTTGCAAAACAGTATAAAGCAGGAAATCTCACGGTTCGACAACATGTCTGTTCCTTCCTTTCACTCTTTCGTTCTGGTATGACGTTTGTACAATCAAGCTGGCTGGATGTGATGGAACTCGAATTCGTGATTGGAGAAGTGAAGAGTGAGAAAATATTTATTTAGGAAGGGATATGCACATATTCATATTGATCCACAGGTTTCCAGACCTTACAGGTCGTCACTTGAAGACAAAGGTGTCGAATATGTTACACGATTCGAGACAAGGTCTTGCTTTGACACTTCAAAGCATCAGCTGCTGGAAGTTATGAAAGCTGTCGGGCTCACTCCAGTCAAAGCAGACAAAATTCAACATCTTGATCAGGTTTCATATGATATATTCCATGCAAATTACTCAGCTTCTTTATGGCAAAGCCCATCTACTGCGCCATGCCACTTTTGACCTGACTGCCAGCCTTCTGGTGCCATGTCTTTCCATCTTCAAAATCACAGTATCATAGCAAGTCGTTGGAAGACTGTGAACACAGCGCCAGGCGGAACGAGAGGAAACGTAGCTTGCCAAGCGGCAGCGATTGTACCTGTCAGCCAAGACATCAGCATTGTTCTCACACATCTTCATTACAAGACCAAAACTGAGGACGAGAGCATGACTTACCGGCAACTGGACCCAGTGGACCGAAACCAATGCACTGAAGGATGAAAGCGAGGAGATATTTGCCTCCCAACCATCGAAGGGCGAATGTAATGACTTGCGGGACAGGTAGGTTAGCTCGAACCCATGTATTTAAAAGAGAAGTTTTTGAAAAGCGCTTACCTGGCCACATCTTGAAGTTTGATAACGAAGTATGATTTCAATGCTGTTAAGTTTTCGGTGATGTTGTTGTTGAACAGATGATGTGGTCTGGAAGACTTGAGGTGTATTGTTCTCCGTTTGCTCGTCTCTTGTGCCCGTTTGCTCGTATGCAGAGACTGGGATTGAAGACGGCATCCAACAGCAAGACGAAACTCGGCACTTTCAAGTGATAGGAAGGGAAAAGGTGATGCTTCCGCTTCACAAGAGCTTGGTGGGAATAGCTTGAATTTTCTGGCATGTTGACATCCGACCTCCACAAATCGCATAAGGGAGGTTATATAAAGTCACCATATGAAATTAAGATGTTGAAGACAGCGGAAAAGTCGTTATCATGGGAGATAACTGAAATGTATTGCCTTGCTCTACCCACCGCCATCTATACTACCGCAGCTAAAACCCCATGCAATCAATTCCCGTGAAGACTACTCATCATGCCAGCACCTATCCTGGGTCTCTGGTCAAGCCTTACCCCATTTCATGCCTAGTCTCTGCAAGTAAGAGAACAGTGAGCCAGCCTCAGCATCAGGAAAAGTTGACTGCCACCAAGCAGCAAATGAACCTAGCAACATTAGCACCGTGACTTCAAACTCTCGCCTTGACCAGGACCCCAAGCGATACTGACCTCTAAGAGGACCTAGTCTTGCAAAGCCCAGTGCCTCAACAGCCCATGGAGCCAGCTCAGCTAGGATTCCAATCGCAATAACTGTCAGAACAACAGAAACCAAGACTGGATGTTCATCCACAAACTGCTTAGCCACAGGCTCAACTTTATCGTAGGTCTCCTTCATCGCTCCGCCTAAGACTTTTCCGGAATCGAGTGCGGCTGTGATGCCATCGAGGACACGGCGAGCGAGGCTTTCTCTCCAGCTTGTGGTTGAGATGATGGATTGGAGGTGAAGTCTGAGTGCATCGGGGGACTTTTCGAAGGTGAAGAGAGTATCGAGAATTTGGGCTGCGAGATCTTCTTCGTTGGGGTCGTCGTGGTAGTGAGGGAGCTTCTCGTTGATATAAGAGCCGTTGTTGCTACTGACCTGCAGAGCTTCGTCCGAAGTCCCAGTCAGGCAATCACGAATGGTCTTAATGAAGTCCATGTTTGTTGATGGCTGATGAAGGTTTGATTTTATTCTGGGAAAAGGTTGCGGTTTTGTTCGAAATCGACAGAGCGAGCTGTCGAGTCGGTGCTTATGTAGTGGTAAGCTCTTGCGATGTTGGGTGCGTCGAGGCTATGCAGACGTCCAGCGCCAAGGGCTGGCAAAACAGCCAACAAGAAGGCCCAATATCCGGCCGCACAGGATCTCAGAGAACAAGAGCAGGGGAATTATGAGCCATCACAGGAAAGTATATTGGAGTTCATGAGTTTTGGATTGAATTTTGATGCAGAGCTATCTTTCCTTCCTAGAAGATGGGATCCTACATAAAGCAAGAAACCGAAATTTGGGTATCATCAGCTGACTCGGTATACACCCAGCGCTGCTCTAGATAGGTACATGCTCATGGTACTCCAAACGCCCGTGTCTATGCCATCTAGTAGAAGAAACCAATGACCTTTCCGGCAACGTGCTTGCGTCTGGCTTCCTCGTGGTCCATGATACCAGCAGAGGTGGTGAGAACGATGTAACCGAATTGACGAGATGGCAAGAGCTTCACAACCCACTTCTCGAGATCGCCGAGACGGACGTTGTATCTTGGGGAGATGACACCGGTCTTGTTGAGGCTATTGAAAGTCAGTATATATATCCCACAGCAAGGCAGATTCGTTCTTACCGGCCGTTCAATTGAATGACAATCTTGCCGGATCGGTGGTCGTCAACCTCCTCGAATTCACCAATGTAACCTTCAGAAGAAGTCAGTATGTTGCGAAAGATTAAACGTGTAACGTCAGGAATAAAAATCAGAGAACGTGTAAGATCCTCGCAAATGATATATCGGCAACTTAAAGGTCTATGGTCGTTGTGTTTTGAGACCGTCAACTAGTTATCATGCCGAATAGGAAGAAAATATTTCTGCCACATACCGTGCTTCTGCATGACGCTGAGGAACTTGACGATGACCTTGGAGGAGGGGCGGATCAGGACTTGACGCTTTCCTGACTTCTCGGCGTTGTTGATGGCATTAAGCGCATCGTTGAGGACGGAGGTCTTGACCATTTTGTCGGATTGAGATTCTCAAATCGTGTAATAGGATATGAGGTATCTGCAGAAAGCTGTATGTTAGCCTTCATGGGCTCTTGAGCATGGAGAGTGCCCTCATGATTGTCAAAAGGGTTCTTCAGCTCGTCGAATAGAGTGGAGCAGTGTCGACATCTTTCAACTACTCAGGTCGCATCGATGCTCGAAAAGACTCTCAAGTCAGGTCCCATCGCAGTTGAGTAGATGTCGATTTCTCCCTCTGCCTGTCATGAAGGGCCGTCGAAGGATTTGTCGGAGCAATACATACCTCAGGATGTGCTTTGCGCGTTGGTGGTGGATGAAATTGGTTAATGGACAGCGAGAAAAAGTTCGAGATGAATTTCCCAGGCCTTTGGGGCATTGTGGGAGCTAGGCTGTAACAGGCCCTAACGTGAAATTCTGCTAGCTAGGCCGTAACAGGCTTAACGCAAAATTCTGGTACAAGCGACCGCACAAGACAAGAGGCATCGCGAAGCCGTGCGAAATCTTCCCCAAACCAAATCTTCGAGGACCTGAAGATATCTACAACACAAGATGGTGAGCCAATTTTTTGATCCCAGGTGTACCCATAGCTAACCTCCCCCCGGTCTGATGCAGAAGAACCCCAATCTCCCGTCGTTGCTGAGGGTATGCAATCCTTTTTCACCAATTCACCTTCCATCGTTGAAGGGGCCCTTGCTGCGATTGTCCCACAATTTTGGGGACATTCTTCTGCTGCACTTTCACTGAGAGTCGCATGCTAATCATACCATAGCCGACGAGGTCGAAGTCTCCGGTGATGCCGCATCCAAGGGTCAAATGTCCGTTCTCGATGCTCTGAAGGGTGTCCTCAAGCTCGCTCTCATGCACGACGGTCTCGCACGCGGTCTGCGCGAAGCTTCCAAGGCTCTGGATAGACGACAAGCACACATGTGCGTCCTGAACGAGGCATGCGAAGAGGAAGCATACAAGAAGTTGGTCGTTGCGCTATGCTCAGAGCACAAGATCCCCTTAATCAAGGTTCCCGATGGAAAGCAATTGGGCGAGTGGGCTGGTTTGTGTAAGTAGCCATGGGAAATTATGTTTGCGCCAACATTACTGACATCTATCTAGGTGTGTTGGACCGTGAGGGAAATGCACGCAAGGTTGTCAACTGCTCCTGCGTTGTCGTCAAGGATTGGGGTGAGGAGTCTCAAGAGCGATCGATCCTCCTCAACTACTTCCAGACCGAGCAATAAATTCAAAATGGGACGGTCTCAATGGAGTTTGCTTCCGGTGGATAGACACATGGTCAATGCTTAAGGATTGCGTTCCGCTGTACTCATATGATGCATCATAGGCAGGCAATTCATTGGCATATGGGCAATCAAGAACACTTCGACGGAGACAAACTGTGGTTTGGGACATGTACACATGTGAAATGCTTTACGCCGGACTCCAAAACTTCAGCTTATGACTGGAGTCATTTTCTTCCTTCGACCATCAGAATGTGATATCCAAATCCTGTCTTGACCTCTGCATATTTTGGAGCTGCCGTTGTGCTAGCTTCGAGTTCAAATGCTTTCTCTTCGAAAGTAAGGTCGAGGTCGCCTCTCTTCTTCCATCCCAAAGCACCACCTAGATATATCGTCAGTAAATATGAGATCTGCCAGCTTCCTGCAATGCATTGGCTGCATCTGCAAAACATACCAGCCCTCGCCTTGTCCTCAGAAAACTCCCTTGCGACATCATCGAATTTCGCACCACCCTTCAACTTCTCCAGAGCTTCCTCTTTCTTCGAATGCTTCTCGCACTGAGAGCTTGTCAACTTCCGCCTACATCCTTAACCAGGAATATGTACCAAAATGTGGCGGATGTTGATCTGCTGCGCGCCCTTAACCTTTCCACCCTTCTCCTCTTTCTCGTCTGTCTTTGCTTTTCCCTTTCCTCCCTTAGCCGCACCGCCTTTGTCTCCGGCTTTTCCTTTCGGTGCCATGGTGCCAGATGTCAGATTGTGGATTGGTTGTTTGGAGGATGTTTGCGACAACGTGCATGATGGATGGAGGGGCAGCAGAGCAGATCATGACCCCGCTAAAAAGTCCCTGGAAGTCTCAGTCATTGACGTCGACCTGCTGTGAACACTGAGCTGCCGCATTCGTCGAAAAGTTTGTATATTCCAATCAGCCTATAAATAATTGCTCTTCATCGCAGGCTTTAGTTCTCATCATCGGCTTCCATTCTGTACCTGAAATGGTCTTTGGAAGTGTGATTTTACCTCACATTGGAGGAAACAAAGAACAAGGATCTCTATCGAAGCTCGAGTCGCTCGGCTTGAAAAAAATTCTTTATTCTGTTTAGCTTTCTCGCCATGGGGGTTCAAGTAGATATTGAGGTCCCAGCTAGAATTGGACCTGGAAAGCCAGTGCAAGATGCATTCCACAAGCTGGTTGCCGACCTATCCAGAATCCTGGGACCATCGTCCGGGCTCAATTCCGAGGACGTCGATGTCAAAGAGCTCCAACGGCTGATGGCACAGTACGTATCTATTGATGCGGAGTGGAGCCAATATGCATTCTCAGACCCAAGTCGAAGCTATACTCGCAACCTCATCGACGAAGGCAACGGGAAGAGCAACTTGGTATGTTAGTGTCTGTGCTTTTACCAATAGACTGTTAATGAAACTGCAGCTTGTCCTCGTATGGACGCCTGGCAAATCAAGCCCTATTCACGACCACGCCGATGCACACTGTCTTATGAAAGTTCTCAAAGGCTCCTTGAAAGAGACTCGCTTCAACTTTCCAAAGAACAACGCGACGCCACCAGAAGTTATCAAGGAGACATTGTACCATTCGAATCAAGTTACTTACATGGCTGATGAGCTGGGACTTCATAGGATATCGAATCCGGATCCCGAAAACGTTGCCGTTAGCTTACATTGTAAGTTTTTGATATCATCACAATCACTTCGCAGAACAGAAGGTTAATTTCCAACAGTATACACGCCTCCAAATGCCGCAAAGGACGGATGCTACATTTACAATGAGACTACTGGAAAAAAGTCACATGTAACCCAGAGTAATTTCTACTCAACCCACGGAGAGAAGGTCGAGTCGTTTCAGTCCATGAAGTAATACCGACGCCTGATTAAACTACGCAAGCAATGACGTTCTGCAATGAGGTACTTTTGGCATAGACCGGCATTCAACGAAGAATCATAAGAATTTCTGGAATATCCTTTTGAGTATAGACATTGGATGAGATAGGTAAAGGCGCAAGCCCGGTCCAGACACTAGAGCTTCGAAGTATAGAACAGGGAAAGCTCCCGCTGTCACCTACGGGACGATCAAGAAATAGAGCTCTTTTGCCCCATGCCCTGCCCTAATCATGTGCATAATCGCATTATCATTTGGACTAAGTAAGCTCTCAAACCCCTACAGAATTCTTGCTTCTGCTTCTTCCTTTTTCAACTACCTTTCGACACATCTCCACTCAGCCGACGGCACTCCATCACCGAATGTTCTTCTCCTCCTACCCTTCCACGCATCTCCACTCAATCAAATCGTCATTCTACACAATGCCTTCCGCTATCTCTGAAATACCCATCTCCCACGACGACTCTGAAGTCTCGCTTCAAGACTCAATCAAGAACGCCCACCATTTCTCCCAAGCGATGGACCCCGAAAACCACCCATCGAACGGCTACTTCAGCCGCGAGAACGGCACCGTCCCATTCAACTCTCAATACACCACAGACATCAAAGGCAAAAGCCCAGAAACCAGCTTTTCCATCTACTCTACTCCCTCCATCAAAGACTCCCACCCCAACAACAACAACAACAACACCACCGACTCCACCACCACAGGCACCCACCCAGGCATGTCGGACCACGAAAAAGCCATGGCAGCCAAAGCAGCCAAAGAGCGCGTCGAAACCGAAAAGTTCCTCAAGAACTTCATCGAGGGCCAGCCAGACAAGAAGTTGATCAGTGTCAATGATCCTTGGTTCATCCAGATCACCGGGAATCTCAAACGGGAGCAAGCGGAGAAGGAGAGGAAGAAGAAAGAGGAGGTTGCTAGATTGGAAGCGGAGGAGAAGGGTCCTAAGGAGAAGAAGGGGAAGATGAGTGGTCTTAAAGAGATGAGCTTGAAGAAGATGCTCATGAAGATGGGTGTTTGAGCTTGAGCTTAGTAAGGGCTCACTTGGGTGTTTGGGGCGGGTGTTTTGGAGTCTTTGGCATTTTCGACTAAAGGGATATTGGCCTTCGGAAGGATTTCAGAGAAGGAGTTCGTGCTTACTTCTGCGAGTATTTGTATCTCCAACAATCGATTGGTCCTTCTCATTGTCTTTCCCCTTCTGAACGTGCCAAGCTTGAAGTGATCATCTCATAAGGATCAAGTTATCTTACCTTCCTTGAACCTGAACACACAAATCTCCTTCCGTCAACATTTACAACATGCTGTTCGAGCATCTCGCGTTTCAATCTCTCTCTCTCCCTGCATCATCACTTTCCTCAGCTTCCATAGCTAAGTCGCTCATTTGCTGAGCTGTTAAGTGAGGGCCTTACTTACACTTGACCCTCCGAAGTACGGTGCTCAACGTCAAATTATATTCAAATCACAATATCACCAGCATACAAAACATGAAGAGTTCATATCGTAGACATTGTCTGCATTTGCCATCCGAAGTATCCACTCATTTAAGAGCAGAAAGGTCGAGTCGGCGTACAAACAAACCATCCAAGTCTGCATCTGGTATCTATCTATCCACTCATCTAAAGATGTGCAGTAGCCACTCACTTAAGAGCAGCAAAAGAAGTGACAACCCCGCAAACTGATACACCATGTAGCATCTTAATGTAATCTCGTATCGCATCATCCATCAACCATGCAGTAATACCACCAGGACTCATTCCATGTATGTCAAACCCAAGCAAAAACGCCATAGACAGATGCAACCATACCACGCGCCTCAAACGATGACCAATTTTGATGCAAGCCAGTTGAGCAAAAACAGCAAACCAGCATATGAGCAAAAAAGCAATCTAATTACCTACCAAATGTGTAATCAGTCTTGTAGCTTCGCACACCACCTGCCTTCATGAGCTCACGAAGTGCCATGGTAGCATACTGGCTGGAACCGAGAGCGAACTTGAGGATAACAGCAAGGCGAGCAGGCTCAGGAGTACCATCATAAGACCTAGGTGTAGACGGGGCTGGGGAGGCTGGTCGAGAAGTCGAAATCTCTTCTGCGCCACGCTTGTTACCCTGCTCCGGAGTGGATGGAGTAGCAGTTTGAGCTTTCTCTTCAGTCTTGATAGCGGCTGTTCGAGCAGGAGAGCTGTTGAATTTGACAACAGGAGAAACCTCTGCTTTGATGACAGGAGATTGTTCACGCTTGGGTGTCGTAACAGCATCTTGATTAGCCTTAGCTGCTTCAGACGCAGTATTGCCATCACAAAGCACTTTCACAGTTCTGTTACCGGTCAATTTTCCGGTCTCTTCATCTTTAGCTTTCCAGATCTCCTTGACTTGGGGAGCCTGGAGAGCCTCTTCACCCATGCCAGCTCGGTGTGCGTTAGCTTCATCTAAAGCCTGTCTGTCCATCTCCTCCATCTTCGTAGGAAGTGATGTCCAAGCGTTCATCTGTGCCGAATTTCCGTACTTCAGAAGGAAAGCGGTG
This sequence comes from Helotiales sp. EF0021, assembly GCA_000292665.1. NCBI lineage: Eukaryota > Fungi > Ascomycota > Leotiomycetes > Helotiales > Helotiales sp. EF0021. The sequence goes on along the minus strand of AIET01000620.1, from coordinate 83,981 downwards.
GCATCCTGGTTTCGAGTAGTCCTCTTCGCTGGGCTGACATTTTCCTTCTTCACGATAGCTTGTTGATCGATTGTGGAAGAGAAGCCGGTCTCGGACTTCTGAAGATCGCCGGTCTTGCGTAGCTTGTCAAGATCCGAATCAACAAGATGCGTATTGGCTCCATAGTAGATACGAGTTTCGAAGGACATGTCATCGGAGACTTTGCCCATAATTGGACGATAGGAACCGCTCAAACTGAAGTCCTTTTGTGGACGACGCATGTTTCCAGGATCAATACTACCACCACGCTCGCTCATCATGAATGTCTTGTAAAACTCGCCGATCTCGTTATCGGGGTAGTTTACGTCGAAACCTGGAGTAGAGAGGACAATATCAAAGATTGAATAGTTTCCACTTTCGACTTCTTCCTGGGTCAAAGCACGAGCTCGCTGATAGATGTCATCGTGACTAACGGCTTGGTCGTTGACACCCGGGTGAATAACAACTTCACCATTCTCGTCAACCTCATCAAGCTTGGCAGCTTTCTCTGCCTGTGTGTCAACCAAGACGAGATCACCTTTGATGACCTTAGTACCAAAACGAGCCCAGCGTTCGCTAGCAACAGTGTTCCAGACAAGCGACTGATATGCATGGACATACATGGTCTTCATGTTGCGAGTAATGACGCCAAGAGCACCCAAAAAATCCTTGGGAGAATTGCTGAGATGTCGGATGATAGCAAGTTCAGTACTGAATCTTCGTGGCATTCTTTCGGCAGCGTGACGTGCATTACCAGTCGTCTTGAACATGTAGATGGCTTCGGAACGAGCAACTTCGTCTCTGCTGACTCTGTCGGCATTCGCACGCTCGTCGGAGTACACTAGTGACTTCGGGTCGTAATGAAGAATTGAATTGACCGCGCCTTCGAAGTTGCCTTGCAGGATCAACAAGCCAATAACATCGGTAGCAACACCGAATGTGCCGAATCGTTGGAGCCCGAAATAGTTGATGAAGCCATGCTCCTTGAGAGTCTTAACTGTTCGGCTTAAGACCTCGTTTGCCTTCTCGAGAAGCTCTGATTCGGTAGTATCTGCGGGAAGGCCAAAGCTGCAATCACGAAGGCAGACAACAAACATATTGCCCATGAGCTCGCCAAGTTCCAGTTTGTTCTTGGAGTATTTGAAGCTTCCAACAGCGGCATCTCGAAGGCTGGGGTTCATCCTCTTCAATTTGGCAGCAGTTTGGCGGAAGACGCTCACACGCTGTGCAGTGACTGCTCGGCGATCCTTAGTGCCAGCGAAAGAGAAGTCCCTCGGCTTGCACTTGAGTTCACGGGACATGACGGTGATAACCTCCATGGTATCCCTATTGCTCTTGACCAGAGTGAAGTGAAGATGCTCACCACCAAATTGTTGCTCCCAACCTTGCCTGCCACGGATGTTTTCTGTGCCTTGACGAGGGTTTTGACGTCCGCCTTTGCCGTTCTGTTTGGGCCTGAAAGCACATTTGATGATGATTTGATTTTCCTTGCCATGGCTTGTCTCGAAGGCAGAGTTAAAGATCCGTCGCATCTCCGCGTGGATAAATCCGCGAACTTGCTTATCTGCAATCGGAGCAGAAGAGACCTCGCCGAAAGTATTGGGCTTGCTGTTCGGTCGTTGTAGGATGGCAGTGTGCAGCGCAACAATTTCCTCCATGGTATTCGTGCCGAATTGCTCAACTAGGAAATGAACATCTTCCAGCGAAATCTTGAACTCTTCAGCCGGAGTACTGTTTGCGACGGTCACGACGTTTTCCTCAGGAGCAGACGGCGGGGCGGGTTTGGGAGCATTAATAGCCTTATGCATATCAGCAAATAGTCTTTTGAAGGAGTCGTGTGTGCAGAGAGGCGGTCTCCATACAGAACGGCATAGGACAGGGAGCTGAGATTGACATACCTTGGCAGCAGTGTGTTCTGGCTTTTCCTCACTAAGACAATCGGGAGCAGCGTCATCTAAGAGATGGGCAATCCGACCATCAGGTTGCAACTCGTGAACTTGGAAGTCTGTGTATCTAGGTGGCTGTCAGATTTTATGTGTAGACAAGGACCCAACTTCGTGTAGGGATAAAACGGATTGTATGGTGAAGGACCTTCGACAAGACTAAGATGTCCTGATGTGAAAGCGAAAGTGAAAGTGAGATGGAATGCTTTGAAGCGTATTCATAATTTTGGAAGTCGCTTGGGTTTGATGATGACAATACTGTGGCTGAATGCCAATGCTGTGCAGTGTCCATTGCGTTGGAATGAAAAGGGAAGCTGCGCCTAGGTACGTCACGCCTCATTACCGCCTAGACCCAATTGAAGTGAAGGTGAGGCGATGATAAGACGTGACCCAAGCAAACAAAAAGATGATGTGATTTTGATCATGGAATACAGACAGGTAATGACAATGTGTATGCTATTGTTGTGCAGAAGGTTGAGGCAGGCGAAGCTATCCGACTAGGATGACAGCCTGAGCTCACCAGTGAGGTGGCTCAGAACTCAATTGAGGATGATAAACCGCACCAAGAACGAATAGATGCAAGAAAACAGGTCGCGGATGATGCTTGAAGTAGGGGAAAGGGTCGCGCAAACGTACCGTTGCTTCAAAGTCCCCTCAAAACCAGGCGCACCAGCGTCAACATACTGAGTGATTCCGACCTCGAGCTCTCGCTTTTCTGAATTCGTCGTGCTTTCAGCAAGTATCTCCTGGATATTGCGAGGCATCTTGGTATCGTTAGGTGTTTGCAATGATGGTTGAAAAGATTGTGGTTGTGGTTGAGAGTTGGGTGAGTTGAGAATTGTGGTTGAGGAAGAAGAGAATTTTTGGCGTTTGGGGAATGGTTCTGTAGGAGAGGCAACCATAATTTTTCAAAGGGCTACGTGGGAGGGCGCTAGCGTGGAAGGGCCTTATTCCGAAGGTTGAAGGCCTGATTCTTACCGAATTCACTCACTTTCAACCTTAGACGTAGTGAATCGAAAGTGAGCTCGAGGTCACAATGTTAATTGTGAGCGGTAGGGTAAGGCAATACTGACTCAATTGAGACTAGCGCATATATGGTGGGGGAACATCTCAACGACATCCGGAGGTGACTGATCTTAACATGCTGCGACACAGTGCTCAACCTGATTGTCTCATCTTTACAATCCCTCTGAGGTCTCAACTGATTTTAGATGAATATAGTAGTCATTCATTCCCTATAGTCATAACTGTACATGCCGCACCCTAGGTATATCCATCGTATCTACAGTTGGCTCGAGTTTCAAGATGCAACCCAATTCGAGACAGCCAAATCATTCATTCCTGGCGGTAGCTCGGAGCCCTTGGCACCAGTTTATACTTTAGACGAGGAACCTTCTCCTGCTCGTTTACCCACCTTTCTTTCTCCTCAAGATCCTCCGCTTCCGCAGTGTCCTCTCCAACCTTCCAGGCTGCGTATACCATAGCCCCCGCTATGCCCATCATCCTGTGTGATAACCATTGTTTATACAGGTGCCACTCATCCATTTGGTGAGGCTTGGGAAAGTGGAGGACCTGTGACATTGGGATTTGAGGAATTGATCCGCTGACACGTTTGATAACGACCGTAACTCGAAGTACGCCTTCCGTGTCTAACGAAACGCCGAATTGTTCCCTTTGATATCTGCAACTGGTTAGCAATCCTTAATAGTGTCCCAACATCTTCGGAAATTCTTACAGTCCATCATAGCGAAGCCCCGCCCTTGGGGCATACCTACTCTTGAGCCTGTAACCTCGTAATACTCGAAATACGCTCTTACATTCCAAGAATTTGAACATTTCTCTCTGCTCTTTCCCGCCAGATACACTATATTGAGTATGTTCGAGCGTTGGTCCGTCCGTCTCCTCTCCTCGGACCAGCATTAGAGCTGTTGGGCCATAATTCGGATTCTCTGTAACTATAGATCCGGGGGTAAGTCCGACGACACCATCTCTCGCTGCTGCAGCTTCGTTCACCCACCATCTACCAGATCTGTTAGTTGAGAATCTGTCTTTGGAAGATATTCAACTTACTCTCCTGGCGTAAATCTCAAGCCTCCTTCTGTCTGCGCTCTTGCTGCCGCGTACGTAGTGATCGACGTCGTAAAGGATGCTTGGCCTACCTTGTTTAGAACAATACGGATTCCTCTGTGGCCCGCATGCCCAGTTAGTACACTTCAATGAAAAGATTGAATTTTGCTGGAGCCTCCAAGCAATTTGAGATGCACTCGGGAGAATACAAGAGATCAACATACCTAAGCGGCCCTCCGTGGTTGTCCTCACCCAAAACTCGCTTCCTGGGAGTATTCGTGGTAATGTCTCGAGCCGTTCCGGAAAGCATGTTCTTGATTCGCAGTCTGTTTTCAAGTCAGTATGTCGTGGTATGAATATCGCAGAAGGAACCCAAGAGTGGAGTCTTCGTCACTCAACTACATGAAAGCAACCACTAGGAAGTTTTCCTGTTGAAGGCTCGCCTCCTAGAATTCGTGCAAAAAAGCGTAGCTTTTGACATACTGGTCGACAATAATAGAACAGCCAGCTCGAAGGTCATAAGTCTCCTTCCAAATACTCTTCAATTCTTGCGCTTCCTTTCCAATACTTTCGAGGTAGGAATCTTGGTATCTGTTTGTGTGCTCCACCAGGACATCTACAAGCTTGTCGAGGTGGGAATCGGCGATATCAGACGTCGACATGGGATAAACTTTGTGCCTGAGACCAACGAGTATCACGGATATCTCCATAAGTTGTTCTGAGGGGACGCGTATCTGCCTCTGAATTACAGTAAGCTTACATTCCGATCATGTTGAAATATCTGGGAATGTGAGGTGTGCCAATGCTAGCCACCATCGCCAATAGGAGTACTGACCTCAAGGCACTCTCTCACAATATCTGCCAGGTTTCGGAGCTTCATAGTGTCCCAGGTGTCATCTGCATAGAAGTTTGCCTGATTTTCGGTAGAGTCTGTAACAGATACAGACCGCGTCGAAGTTCCGCTGATGTGTATTGATGCTGCAAAAGGTGAAGTCTTAGGTTAGCGAGTATATTCAAAAAATTCAATCTATTTTCTCCAGTGTGGCCGCTTACAAAATGTCGGAAGAAGAGGATCTGTAAGAGCCTTGACAGTATCACTTCCCCCGTCGACGCGCGGGTAGAAAGGGGTTCGGGCCCCGTGAACTGGAACACTGGAAGACCTTGTATGATCGCCGCTGTTCGTCGGTGTGTACATTGGGGAGTCTGTATCTCTGGAAGAGACATGATGCTGGTAGCCAATGGTATTGCCTGAGGCGTACGAGGACGTTGACTCGATCGGGCTGGGGCTCCATAAAGTCGAAGCATCGCTAGAAGGATTGGCGGATTCGACGTCGATGTAATCTGGTGCAACTTGGGATGATGCGTGGCTGTCTGCTCTAGCGCGGTCGGTTCCCTGGAACCTCATGCCTGCTTCTACAAAGAAGATATCTGACAGGGTCTTTTCTGGCGGAGGTGTTCGTGCTCGTGGTTGGAGGCCGAAGGGCGGATTGAAGACTGATATTCGAACGTTCGTGTCATTGAAGGATTCATTAGAGGACATTGTAATGGTGGCGTTTGTATGGTTTATTGAGGAATATCGTTTTCCTAGAGAGAATTGTTGTCGTGTGAGGAGAAGTCGGGAAATGTAGGTCAATCCAAATAGAAGGAGCAAGCGACAGCGTCTTAGGTCGCAAATCCGCCGGATGCAGAAATCGCGATCGTCATCCAGATTTAAGACTGCTTTATGAATCTCAATGGCTCAAACATTTAGGAACTCAACATGCCCATCATAGCAGTGTTTGTCAAGCTGTAAGCAGGACACTTGTCATCTTGAGTTGTGAAAGCACCCAAAAGTTTGAGTCCTTTTTGGATGCAGATAGGATTAGGAACAGCAATACCATCATGACTCTTCACGAATATTCCCTTACAAAAACGACTGTTTGGTGATCACTGGAAGGTACGTGTCGGTGACTGGAGAGCTCGTGACACTCGGCTAAGCCCTTGACCCAGAAAAATAGGTAGAGTACAAAGTGATGACAAAGAGTCTGCACTTATTGTCTATGGAACACATACCTCTGACATTATCAAACAGAGTCCTCTCTTTGGAGACGACATAGCAAACAGTCATCCGGAGTCAATGAAAGTTCCATATGATTTGGTGGATGCGGTCCGGCAGTGTCCGCCGAGAAAGGAACCACTTACCTACATGGTGAGTTCTTTTATTACAGTTGACTTTAAATTCTACAAAAAGAGGCTGAAGAACACCCCAAAAGAGCACAGATATTGATTGCATGACGAATTCACCTCACTTACGAACAAAAATGGAAACCAATTATTCGGCACTCCTCGGCTGAGAGTTCAAAAGGCTACTCCTGCCTTGCTACTAACAAGAGCGGTACTTTGTAACACATGTTGGTTCCAAGACCTTGGATCGCAAGCAACCTCTCGTAGCAGCTCAAGGAATTATTGGACTCGAACAGCAATGTCAAATACAGAAATCAATCAGTGTAAAGGACGAAACAAGCACATAGCAAATGACACGAGAAGCCTAGCCTGATTCGCATCAATGGCCAGGTACTCGAGGCCTGCTGGCGATCATTCATATTCCTTCTATCATAGACAAGTATCTAGCCTACCCAGCCAGCCCGCTCAACCATGTATGCCCATAAAACCCTAGGTATAGTTCCAAGAATCGTCATTAAAGGGCTTAAAGTCTCGCTCATATCATGCATTTGCACTTCTCTCTTCGCAACAATACTTTTGTACAATCAATACACTTAAGACTCCATCGTAATCGATACACTCTAATTCTCCTCTCCAAATCGGCGAAACGTTTCGAGCTTCGATCAAGAGCTGTTCTTGGTGTACTTTGCCTTGCCGAACGAGAATGGAACGTATCGGTACTTGATCATATGTTGGATTTGTCTCCGCACTGTTAAGCTCGTTAGCCTTACTCTCCTCTCAATTCCAAGTATTGCGACTCTTTTCTGTGCCACACTTTCTGATCTTGGGAATACGTACTCGTCAAAGCGAACAGAATCAACCAGTAGACCACCAAAACTGGCCAGAAGACTGGCACATCGAAGATCGAGAACCAAGTGCAAGTAAAGCCAATAGCAATCGCCCTCGTAGCCGAATACCAGAACTTGAACTCGGGAAGACGTCGAATGAAAGGCCTGAACTCCTCATCCTGCTTCGTGGGAAGACCACCCGCAGAACCATCCTCCATGTCATTGTCTATAGCTTCGTTCGAAGGATCAAATTTTGGTTGCAGGAAAGCGAGAAACAGATTCAGCAGGTATATCCCGAGAGAGTACGCCACTACAGTATCTTATTAGAAATTTCGAGACCGAGGGAAGCAGCCATTCATACCAATGTACCATCCTTGCGCAACGAATATCCTTGTGAAAAATATCATGAGGAGGAAGACCGTCCCCAACCATCTATATGGCACGTAAGGCGTCGATTTGTCCAGCCATGCTTGGTATTGCTATATTCGATCTCATCAGCAATTGTTCATCTTCTCCTATCGACCAAAGCCCCGAGCATTCCCAGACCTCCCAAAAAGATGAAATACTCACACGTTGCAGCCTCGAGGTATGCGCAGACACAGCCGCGAAAGGGGTTTGTTCCGGCTCGACAGAATCCATCTCGACTTCTATGTTCCAATTCCCCTATTTCCTTTGAAACCTTTCTTCCAATTCACAGTAGCAGGTCCGCGATACTCAGAGTAATGCAGAGTGGTGTTTGCGAAGATCGGTCGTCGTGGCGCAAAAATGTAAGGACAGGACTTGTAACGCTTGTTTTCGTTGAATCGACACCTGTCCGCGACCTCCCAATTTCACACCTGCAGAAGGAGCGGACCGACATTGTTCCTTTGTTCTAGCTCGCCATCACGTGTCAACGCTGCTATCGAAAGAAAGGGCTTGGCAGGCAGGGGTAGCTCGGCATGTCGGTGCTGGAACGGACATGGGATGTGGGATGATCATCGTCACGTCAAGCTGGTCTTGAACTGTTTCTTTCCTCTCTAAGTCCATAAAAATTGGTTCCTTTATCTACCTGAACGTTATTTGAATCTAGAAGTCAGTCAAGATGCTTTCCCTCAAAACCCTGAGGCCAATTGCCTCTCAATTCAAAGCTTCGAGCTCTACTCTCCCCGCAATAACTCGCAGCTACTCCGCCTTCTCAGTAAAGTCCTACGAATACATTCAAACCACCGAACCACGACCAGGAGTTGGCCAAAGTAAGAGCTCTTCCAGGGCCCCAATCTCTTGGGCTGTTTCCACTAACAAACACCCAGTAACACTCAATCGCCCCAAAGCCCTCAACGCCATCTCCACCCCTCTAATCACCGAACTCAACCATGCCCTCCAATCCTTCGACCAATCCTCCTCCATCTCCGCCATCCTCCTCACCGGCTCGCAGAAAGCATTCGCGGCCGGCGCAGACATAAAAGAGATGTCCACCCTGACGTTCAGCGAAGCATACACGAACTCCTTCATAGAATCCTGGTCCCAACTCACCACCATCAAGAAACCAGTCATCGCCGCTGTCTCAGGGCATGCCCTAGGCGGAGGCTGCGAGTTAGCTTTGATGTGCGATATCTTATATTGTACATCAACTGCGAACTTTGGGCAACCAGAGATAAAATTGGGGACCATACCTGGAGCGGGAGGTAGTCAGAGACTCACGAAAGCTATTGGAAAGGCTCGAGCGATGGAGCTCATTCTGACAGGCAAGAATTTCACAGGGAAGGAAGCAGGAGAGTGGGGTGTTGCTGCTCGGACGTTTGAGAGTTGGGAGGAGTTGATCGAAGGAGCTTTGAAGACAGCCGAGACAATCGCGGGATATAGTAAGGTGGCTGTTCAAGCTGCAAAGGAGGTTGTGAATAAAAGTCAAGATTTGGGCATTAGGGACGGAGTGGAGTATGAGAGGAGGGTATTCCATAGTTTGTTCGGCAGTGAAGACCAGAAGGTAGGGATGAAGGCTTTTGCGGAGAAGAAGAAGGCGGAATGGACGCATAAGTAATGGTGTTGAGAAACAAATTCTATTTCAACCGGTATCAACTGGTAACAAGATGTATTGAATGCTGTAATATGCGCCTATGCTACCGAAGTCCATGGTATTGTGGGACATCATGTCAACCCTAACGCCGAATCAAGAATGCACGCCCGCTCTTCTAAATCATAACAAATTCTAGACCTCCTCTTTCCTTTCGTGATCCAGAGACCATTCCTTACACCAACCTAGCCAGCTACGTTTGACGCAATGCAATTCGTCTGCATTTCCAGGTATATCAGATGTGGGGGTTGGGAATGGCGGCGGAGAAGTGATAGCGTGTGACTGGGTCGAAGTCATCGTGGTCTTATCATTGCATCCCCATAGTCTTCCAGGCGTCTCACATGTTACACTCGACGATGGACTTGGGGTTGGCGTTGCTGAAGTTGGATCGTTGCACCCAAACCAACCTGGTGTTTTGCAAGTTGATGTGGATGTTGACGTGGTGGTACTAGATGTCTTCGTAGCTGTTGGTGTTGTGCTAGACTTGCTGGTCGTTGTCGTCTCGTCGTTGCACCCGAACCATCCAGGAGTCTTGCAAGTTGAGGTGGAAGTGGTTGTGATACTGCTGGTAGATGTAGCACTAGTCGTCGTGGTCTCATCCAGGCAGCCCCACCAACCAGGTGTCTTACAAGTCTCTGTACGAGTCCTAGTTTTTGTCTTGCTCGAAGTTGCTGGCGGCGTTGTCGCAGTCTTACTGCTGTTGCCTGTAACTTCCTTCCAAAGCGGACAGTCGTAGCATTCTGGTGTGAACTTGCAAGCTGGAGCAACAGTCCACTTCTTGATTACGTTCTCAACCACCCACAAAATCTTGTGAGTAATTATAGAAACTCTCGTGCCGTTGGCGTTGACAACATCGTAAATACACTCCCGTCCAGTATGACAAGCACTTTCCAATGCATAACCTGCATATGAGCAGGTGGCTGTTGCTCCATTGCAAGTCCCCATGTAGATAGGATCGGCGTTTTGTCCAAAATGAAATCCACCGGTATACTCTCTCTGCCCTGGTCTATCTGGGTCGGTTCCTGGAGGGACAGGGAGGCCGAGTCTGCTTGCTGGTAGAGCATCTGGGACGGCTTGAAAGGTGATAACGGGAACTCCATAGGTCAAACCGAGGAGGGCACTGACTGCACCTCCTAAAGAGTGTCCGGTCAACCAAACCTGAGCATCGGGATACATAGCTGTGACGTTTTGGTACAGATACCGACCTGCTGCATAGTACCGATTCTCTTTCGTCAGGCTCTTCCGTAGACATGTCAAATTGCATGTATAAGTGCCGGTAGCACAGTCACATACTTGACGATAGAAGGTACTGCCTTGCTGACCACAGCAGCAACTGAAGAAGAGGTTGTCATTCTCCTTGTCGTTGGTGGTCGTCCCGTCCCCATCCCATATTGCGAGAGATGTCCCTTTCACTCCTATCACAATAGTCGAGTTCGTTTCGTCGGAGTATAGATATCCTCGCAGACCATCACTCTCCCATCCAAACCCATTGTCGTCTGTTCTGTTGAATCCTCCTTCTGGATCAACCCAGTCTCCAGTGTCTGGTGTTTCCACATACGCATTTGCCGCCATATGGGCAAAGGTCAAAATTGTGCCAACATCTGTCACATCTGGTCCATCGATGTTGTCGAGCGTCCACTCGTCCACCGGTGAATCCCATACCTGGGTGTACTCTCGTGCTGCCGCCACTCTCGGATCCACCACAGACGGCCGCCTATCCTTCAGTCGATGCACATCCATAAAGCTCCCTCGAGCCACAAGAGGCCTATCGACCTTTTCTACCCCATCATCCTCTTGCTCCATCCATACCGCTGGTACATCTTTGGGTACATCTTGTCGCAAATGCTTGGTGGGACGGTTGAGGTCGCTATGGAACACATGTCGTAAAGTCTATTCCGTGTTAGGGTCCATCTTCTTGCTAAACTCATAACACTTACGAATACATGCTCGTTGTTCCGTGTATCTGGGGGTTGCGGTTGTGATACGTATGGGGGTATTGCAGGTAGGACTGCTTGTTGACGTGCCGCATCAGAGGCAACAACAGGCGTTGATAAGGCGAGGAACGATAACAGTAGCTGGGCGGTGACTCTGCCAGCAGAAGTGCATTCTGAATGGTGCTGCCTTAGGAGAGGCATATTGAACAAATGAGACAAGGTTCTTGGGGAGAATAGGAAGAAGGAGAGGTCCAGAGAGCAAGTCAAGTAGGTGGAAGTGATGATGGAGTTGAGGAACCACGGGAACCTCTCCGCATGCAAGTGCCCGTGCAGATCATTGAGTCGTGAAGGAATCACAAGGCCCGAATCGCGACAGGCATGCATCAGTGGCTGATCAGCGGGCTCCAGGCCCTCAGTGCTCAGATATTCTTAATCGTGACTTGATATGCGGTGTCAAGGACGCGGGTCTTGATAACGCGTCATACCGTACCCTGAGATCACGGAGGCTCCTTGCTCTTTGTGCTGCTTCGGTATCAGCGGAGTGATCTTATGCAACTATCCCCAATACTCCCCCTCCTCGTGGATCTACCTTGATGGTGGACATGTAACAGCCTCTTTTATTGATTGTTGTTTTCTTCTTCTCTGCATTTCTTAGTCCTTTCATTGCACCACATTCGTTTATCCAGACGTTATCCCGGCTTGATCAGAGTTTCAGCCGTATACAATTCATGCGACACCACTCGGCCACAGCTCAAAAGGTAGCTCTTCTCCTTCCTTTTCTTCAAAATCTCCCCAGATATGCAAGCAATCACTGACAAGATGGTGTTCTCTCTGCCAGACTTCATGGCTAGCCCAGATAAGAAGAGGAGCGACAGCCAACGTCCTCGTCCCCTACATTTGTCCAAGTCCTTCTCCAAAGCCGATCCGCCCAGTCCGGACCACTCAACACGAGTCGTCCGAGCCAGTACCATACAGAATGGTGTAACACCAGATAGCACAATGGCAGGCAAGACGAACGTCGTTGTGCACAATGGCAAGGGCAAAAGGCAACCAGATGCGTTTGAGAAGACAGCTGAGGAGGACGAGGACCATGAGACAGCCGATGGAGCTTCCGCAAAATTGCCAGATGACTTTGATGAGCTTCCTATAGAGCTTGTCAGCTTGAGCGATAGGTAAGGTATTTGTGGCTGACACTTAGAGGGATATACTAACACGGTATCAGTTTTATAGACTCATTGTCTGCCAAAGTTCATCCTACACCACCATCCGTCGATAAACTATCCGCACTCTTCCAGGATTTTTATTATGTTGCTGCAAATCATATCAACACTCATATATCTACATTATCCTCTCGCCAGCATCGAGAAAGTTCGCCGGCACCGTCAGTAACAAGCAGGCTGAGGGCCAAGGCAGCTTCCATAGGCAACAAGGACCGACCAAAGATACCACCCGAGAGAAGGGACTCGGAGCAGATGCTCACAGTCGATGAGATTGCGGAACGAAAGCGTGCAAGAAAGCTGCTCGAGCGCAAACGGGTGGCATTTGAGGAAGCTATTGAGAGAAGGGTGACCGAGGGCATTTATGACCGGATATGGAGGCACAGGAGTACACAAGACGAAGCTCAAGACGAGAAGCTACGATCGAAGACCGCAGCTCTCTCCGTTGTTGGCATTGGTCTTACGGACCTAGGCATTGACCTGGGGCAGAAGGATGCTGATGCCAGTGACGACAAAGAGAAAGAGATTCGCGAGTGGCTAGAAGATGCTCGGGAAGATCTCATCGCCATGAACGACAAGAAATATCCGTTGGGCAAACTTCAGCATTTGAAAGCTGCTCATAAGAACATTGTGGAGACACTTTCACATTTTCATCCATCTTCATCAGCAGATGAGATCATGCCTATGCTGATTTATACGTTGATAACAACTAGACCAGAAGGCATTGATGTTATCAGCAATTTATACTTCATACAGCGGTTCCGAAATGAGAGCAAGATTGATGGTGAAGCTGCTTATTGCTTGACGAATCTAGAAGCAGCGATCTCCTTTCTGGAAACCGTGGAGTTGGCTTCATTGAGGGCAGACGAGGTTCCATCGGGTCCACCAAAAGCTATCACACCAAGAGTGGACAGCTTCGATCAGTTGCAGGTCGAAATCAGCCCGCCATCTGCTGCATCTGCAGCGGAGATCACATCTACCAATGCAAGCCCAACACTATCGAAGGGCGAATCCTCTCCATCGAGTACTCTACGGCCACAGTTGCGAGTCCACAACCGCCGGTTGAGTGATATGTTCCAACCGCCCGCTGTCTTGAATGCTGCTAGCGACGCGGTAATGAACACCGCCGACCAGAGTTTCAAGAGCATCGGCAATAGCCTCGGAGATAGCTACAAATTCCTGCTCGGAAAGTTGAAGGAGCGACAAGATGACTTGCCTGGGCATAAGGCCGACATAGTTGTGCCTAAAACTCTCGATGAAGCCCGCAAACTCGTTAGCACACCTCCTCCAGAAGATGCCGAGTCAGAAAGTGGTGCGAGCTCGCTTCACACGCCTGAGCATATTGAAAATCGAAAACGTGCAGATTCAGGTGCCTCGGTAGTCTCGGGTGCCTCAAGTGCAAAGGTTGATGATAAGGTTCTAAGCATGATCAGTGGCCGGAAGCTGGCTCGAGACAGAAGTGCAGACAGTGTCAGAAGTTCGGGCAGCGGTGGCAACAAGAAAGTTGCATTCGCTGAAGAGGGAGGTGAAAAGGCTCCGTCGCCACTGCACAACTCCACAGCCTTAGCACCATCGCCGTCAGGAACTCCTGCTCTCGTAGATTCAATGCGCAACCTTGGGAATACATTGAATCCTATGAACAGAATTGCTGGCATTGGATCATTCGGAGGGTTCGGAAGGAGGACGCCAACGAGCCCTGTCCCTCCTACATCGGCTCCAAGCAAGATCATTCCTGATGGTGGGGTAGCTGAGTTAACAACTGTAAGTTCTCGATTTCATCCAATGACTTGATGTTAACATAATGCCAGGCATTCCCAGACCTAGCACCAGCCCTCCCCCCAAAAGAGGTACCAAAGATCGCCCCGCCCATCAAGAGATTTATGGAACTTCAAAATCCAGGAGATATGAAGCTCAACGAAGTATTGGAGTTGTTGCGAGATTATAGACGGTTGGCCGGGGCACTCAAGGATATGGGTGCAGTATGAGTAATTTGAGGGTATCAGATTCGTGTTTATCTTATCTGAGCCTAAAGTCAATACTGGGTTGGTTTTGAGGCTGCACAGCATGGGCGTGGCATCTGATGGCGTTTGGGAGCGCATGTGAGACAGAATTTTCTCCAGCTAGGTTATGAATTTTAGCAATGAAGCGAGCATGCCTCGCCTGATACAGTCAAGTATCTCTATGCAATGTTTCTGGTGACCCAGGATATCGCTCGAAGTACAACATATTCGTCACCTCAAGTGAGGTAAACCTCAATGGACTTTCATTACTCCAGCTTTCAAGCTACACCTGCTGTCAGTACCTCAAGTGACAAGAGTGAAGGAAGAGCAAGTGGTTCCGTCCAGGAATGCTATCGGTACAAGTGTTTCAATCTAAGACAAGCAGCGGAGTCACACAGTCTCTTTGACTGGGCGTCTGGAGTTGATTCACACTGCGAACTTGCATGATATAAAACTCTTCTCTTCCAAACTTTATACTGCCCTTCTTTGCAACTTCGAGCTTCTTAGTCTTGACTTCGAACTCTATCATATACAAGACATTCATCCCAATCAGCTATGAAGCACCATACCATCCTCTCCTTCAGCCTCATGGCTTTCATCTTGCTCTTCACTCAGCTCGCGTCCTCGACTCCAATTCAACCTCCACGCGGTACTCCGAGCTCTCTTGATGAGAATGCATCGCTAGCATCTTCAGCAAGTCTACCAGTATACACACCTGGATCAGCGAAGCGCGACAATGACAATCCGTATGGAGCTCAAGGAACCTCGTTGGGTATTGGGGGTATCATCGGTGTTGCGGTTGGATGTGTTGCTTTGCTGGCTGTTTTGGGGTGGATGTTTAGGGGATTGTGTATAAAGGTTTGAGGGTGTTTTGGTTGTTTGTTGGTGGCATCGGTGTCTTTGAGAAAGGAGGGATGGAGGGAGCTAGACTCCTGGTCTCTTATGATTACTCATAGCCTAGAGGACAAAGGAGAGGTGTATTGTTGGTTCGAAGTTTTTTGCAGTCTAGGTTCAAGTCACCCGATGAGTATGGGTCATAGCAACCAGACAAATCTCATATTCACACATACCATTTCCGAATTCACTAAGCAGTCAATAACAAGTGCTTGAAACACAAGTGTGAAGAAATGCATGAGTATGAATCACAAATTGGCTTTCACTCACTTGAAGACTATTTTGGAGTCAATGTGGCGTATTTTGATTCATTTTACCTCCCCGCAGGTGCTTGTATTATGGATATGGGATGATTCAATAACTCGAGGAAGGTGCATAAAAGAAATCGTTTTTTGGGTTCCAGGAGAGCATACACTCCTCCTTCTAGATCATCAGAACTTGATCTTAAAAAGCAAAAGGGAAAAGACTCATCACATCAAAGACTATTCTTCAACACTTTGACTGCAAACATGGCAGATGACTCAGCGTCGTGGACATTCTACCGCGGTAACAAGCCCATACACGGCTGTGTTTTCCAAAACTTGGCGAAAGTTCACACCAGCCGTCGGCTTGCCAAAGTCGCGAGAAGACACGGGATTGCTTCATACAAGCACATCACACGCACGTAGTATTGAAAAAGAAAACAAATAAAGCCAGAAAAGTAGAAACCAGACATTGCAGAAAGTTTTTCTAGGCACCAGCTCCCAGTAACTCATAGGACTGCTGTAATGGTACCTATCGATCAACATTAATCCATCCCGAGGTTTGTTGGTGCCATTCCGGGATGGAAGGGATGTATGCTGATCTTTGGTGTCACTCCTTTATCGGCTGCCATAAGAATGCTGCTACTGTGCACCACTATGTGTAGGAAGATGCCTCTTTGTGAAGCTTGGCTCGAATAGGTGGTGGTTGCCGTTTGCGTACGTCATGTGATCCGGCCTGGAGCCCCTTGCTTCACAAAGTCTAGGTGATGAGCTGTGCAATTTGGAAATTTTGTCCTCCGCATCAGCGGCCAGATAGATATGCGACATGATCCATTCAATAAGCAAGGCACTTTCCAGCGCATCCAGAGAGGAAAGCACTTGGTGACCAGTCTTGGGCTCGTACCTACCCACAGACTGTGCTCCTCGCAAGGTCAGTAAGCTGTTGCAGTGTAGCAGCAACCTCTGTGTCCATAGCAGTGCTAAAATCATTCTGTTTTAGTTTCTTTCATCGCTCTACATGGCCATCTCAATGGAAATACACAGCCCACGCGAAGGAAGATGCGGAAGCAGGGAAGACGAGGGCAGTCCGATTGCCATCAACGACGAAGCCCAGCCGTTGCAGGCCGAATTTTTTGAATTCGAAGCTTTTCACTCCGAAGGTTGTGCAATGCCCAGGCGTCGATGGACCCCCTTATTGCCTGACGCCCGACAACGCTGCTGGTTTCGAATCCGAACAGTATGCATCAATCTGGCAGTCTTTGTTGGAGGACGGCATGAACCTCGAATACAAAGAATTAGTCCTTGGTTGGCATCGACTCAAATGCTCCCAGTTGAATGGATTGCTCGGAAGTATCCTTTAGGACATCAAAGATTTACTTTACTGGCATTCTTTTGCTTCATTTGGATTGCTATCGTTGCAATCATCCTGAACTTGAGTACGACTTCTGGTCCGACACAAGGATCCGGTCACCTCATACACCAGGTTGATTGCACCGAAACCTTCTGGCGCAGGAACAATGGCTGTGGACTCGATGGCTCCGAGTGCCGTCCATTCAACGGCACTTCGTTTGTCTTTCGCTGCGCTGCCAATTGTGCCCAAGTTCAAGTGTGAAATCCCCATTCTGTGGGTTCTCAAGACATCGTCTATCGACCGTTGGTCGTTGGTGAGCCCGTATACCAAGGTGACTCTTTCATCTGTGGCGCTGCCATCCACGCTGGAATTATCAGTGACCTAAATGGAGGATGTGGTATCGTGTCTCGGGTTGGTTGGCGAGACAGGTTCCCCGCGACAGAGATGAATGGCAGTGAGAGTATAGGATTTGATTCCTATTTCCCCCTTTCATTCGAGTTCTCGTCAGACTCAAGCACCAAATGCAAAGTGGGGGACCAACGATGGGTCCTTCTTGTCGTCTCCCTGATCTTTACGACAATGCCCTCCATATTCACCACTTCGGCATTATTGCAATTCTTTATCTCATTCACTAGCATTTTTGCACACGTCAGTCTTATCTCAGACCCTCCTGCTGTATCCAAACATTCAGTTTCTTTCCTCCCAGAACTCTTCTCCAGCTTTGTCGGCCGCTTCTTGCCAGCTACTTTTTGCGCCGTGGTACTCTATTGGACATGCATTAAGCGTTCGCTTGATGGCTTGACGGCACAGGTCGAAAAGACAGTTCTCTGGGTTGGCGGAACTTGGATCGGTGCCTTAAACAATTATACATTCGATTGGATTCCTCTACAGCGCCTGACTGCTCACGATCTTGAGCAACAACCTGGCGCCAAACTCTCACTTGCCATAATACTTGTCGTTATTACTCTGATAGTGGTCCAATAGGTTTACTACTTTCGCCTTGAACGTCGTTTGTTGCAGTACTTGGCTATCTATGGATTATTTGTGGCCGGTATCATAATCTGTCTGGTGCTTCCTGGTCTGAATTTGAGAATCCACCATTATATTCTCGCATTACTATTGCTTCCTGGCACGAGTCTGCAAACTCGATCGTCGCTTTTCTACCAAGGTTTGCTCCTAGGTCTGTTCATAAACGGAATAGCACGCTGGGGATTTGCTCCTATCCTTCAGACTCCAGCAGCGCTTCGGGCAGACGCATCTTTTGGCTCACTACTTCCCTCCATCTCTGAACCATCAATCTCCTTAAGCTCGTCGATATCCAACATATCTTTCGCATGGTTTGATCGACCGTCAATACCTGGATATGATGGGATCAGTGTTCTTGTAAATGACGTTGAGAGTCACAGGAGTTATTTCAGCGAAGCTTCGCCGACTGACGACTACTTCACTTGGGAAAGGACCTCTTCTGCATCTCCAGAATACTTCAGGTTCGGTTACTTGAATGTGGATTACGCTCTGGATTATACGAAGGCGGGATTTGGAATGTTAATGGGAGCTGGACTTCAATTGAAACAGCATCTCATGGGCGTGGCTGATACTTCCTGTGATTGAGGTACTAGCTGGCTGTTTCTCCTCATCACCACCATGATCCTGAGCTCGATAAGTGCTACGAGACTTTAGAGCGCGAGCAGTCGAGCACTACTATTCTCGCAGCTCGAGGTTTGGGAGGCACTTAAGGTGAACAGTGTATGTGAGCTTCAAGAGACGGCGAAACAGAAAACGATTCGAGAAATGTGGACCTGGATGATTGACCTTCGTCAAGGCTGACAATAAAAACACCACATGTCGGTAATGGACGAGGGAGAAGTTCCAAAGCCTAGGGAGAGAAGAAGCTTCGATCGTGATGCAAAGGCTCCCGCAGAGTTCGTCGATGTCTATGCCATGATTACTTTCCACAAACCTCTCTGAAAGCTTGAATGTTATTCGTGATGGTAGCCGCGATGCTCACCTCCCCAAGTCTGAATTACCGCCACACAAATGATGTCTATGATTAGAAGATTTCGGTAGCTAGGAAGTGCAATCTGCGTCACGCAGGTGCATATTATTACTCGTAGTAAGTCTCCATCACGGGAACTAATCGAACAAAAACTTGGCGCGGCCGGGTCTGCAATATTTGCAGCCGGTGGGTCAAACCTTGTTACAGTACCTGGTGTGGGGATCGGAGTTGACCTGGACAGGCAAAATGTGCCAGGGTATAGAAACTCAATTCAACGCGAGACGAGACCTGCCGAGATCTATCATCGGTTAGAAAGTCCGGGAAGGAATTTTGAACATATCGACATCGGAAAAGTCTGAAAAGTCTCACTTGATTCCGATTTGTGGTTCTGGTTCACTCCGAAGACACCCAGCAATCCATAAACCGCATGAATTCTTGAAAGATTCTTCCACTTACACTATTACCCACACCAAGAATGACTTCTTTATTCACTGTACTGTTACTTTTCCTCTGCTACGTTGAGCAAGTCTATGCGGATGATGATAGTATAATTATTGACTACCAAACCGGTTATGTCGACGGTGTTCCCCTACCAGGTGACCTAGCAAGTCTTGTATTTACCACCGATGTTGGAACAACAATCGCTCAGATCTTGCTGCTTAACATCAGCGCTCAAGGTAGTCCTGTGGATGTGGTCGATCCCCAGGATTCAACGCATCCCTGTCAAGAATGGTATTGTCTGTTTTTCTTTTCGGAATTCTGCATTTCCTAACAAAGATAACAGGGCACAGATATCCATCGAACTCACCGAACTTTTCAAGAACAACACTAGTGGTGAATGCAATGACAACGCCCGAGCTGCTGTTCGAACCGGTTTCCATGATGCTGGAGCATGGTCCTCAACATTGGCCGCTGAAGGACAAGATTACGGCGGAGCTGATGGTTCTATATATCTGTTTGGCGAGACCACTCGCTCATCAAACAAAGGGCTGGAGACCATTGTGAATACTCTTGGTCAATTGGCCGAAGAGTACGGTGTGAGAGTCTCTGACATGCTTCAGTTTGCAGCGGCCCACGCAACCGTAACCTGTCCGTTAGGACCGCGGATGAGAACATTCATTGGCCGGAAAGAAGCAACCCAGGCCGCGCCTGATGGGCTTCTTCCGAGTGCTACATCAGATGCTGAGACATTGCTTGAACTCTTCTTTGATAAGAACATCGGGCCAGTCGACCTCGTCTCCTTGGTTGGAGCTCATAGCATCAGCAGGCAATTTTCATTCAACGCCACACGAGCCGGAGAATCCCAAGATTCTACCCCAGGCGTATGGGATACCAATTTCTACGAAGACACCATTCGATCGGATTTTAGTGCAGATTCGGGGGTCTTGACCTTTCCATCCGATAAAGCTTTAAGCTTGTATGGGCCGCTCCAAACTGAATGGAACGGATATGCTGTTCGACAGGAAGATTGGATAGAACATTTCTCCAGAGCGTACCTACGCCTCAGTCTGGCTGGAGTCAACCAAATTCAGGATATGATAGAGTGTAAGTCACAATCCGCAAACGTCATCATCGTGGAAAGTGCTAATAGTTGGACTTTAGGCACAAATGCGCTGCCCTTGCCAGTCACCTCTTTCCCTTAGGGCATGATTCAAGCTCAATACAATTGCGTATATGGATGGATATATGTATACAGAACAGAAATATAAGCGCTCCTTCCAAACCAAGAAATATGGCCACATCTCACAGTGTCAACGTCATCTGACCACCATAACTGGAAGTAACGGTGACCGTATCCAGTCCATGCTTTACAGCAACATCTAAGATGTAATTGCCACCACCAAGAGAAGTCATTTCGCTCTGTCCCAAGGGGTTGACACCTGTTCCCGTAGCTACCAGTACAGGCAAAGGATCCGTAGTGTGAGAGCTGATTGCCGTGATAGTGTAGCGAGTTGTCCCTTGGCCCTTGTCCTCCGTGACGCTGAGAATGGTAACGGTATCAGTTTGTATGACAGCAGCCGTAGTTGCCGCAGCGGATGAAGTAGATGTGACAGTGATGAGGGTTGTGCTACTTGTAGTGTCAGTCGGCGTGGGTGTCACCACAGCACAAGTTGTTGTCCCTGGGGGCGTTGCGCCAGGCCACGGGCTTAATCGGCCGACAACTGGCATCGCGGCTTGGATCGTTGGGCCCGGAAGAGCTTCGATGAAGGGACCCGACCCTTGCGCGAGGAAGGGGAAGTCACTGAAATCTAGAAATTTTCAGTACCCTTGTCAAGATACTCTCAGTCATCTTTAAACGTACCGAACGGGAACATTTCATCGCCAAATACAAGCAACTCGGGGAAGATGAAATCAAAGACAGGCTGGATGTAAACGCCCGCTTTCAGTCCATTGGCAGTAGTTGTCGTTTCAGTCAGTAACTTGAATCCAACGTTCTTTGTCATTGGCTGTGTATCCACTTTCCCAAGCCTGAAGAGAGCTTTGCCCCAAACGTCGCCAGCATTTTGTGAGAAAGGCTGAACAAGTTGCAAGTCTCGCTCGGTTTCGATGCCTGTGCAGGGGTCGACATCTATCGCATAGAGTTGCATCGGCGTCGAAGGATCAGTGGTGAATGCTACAGCACGTGTCTCACCCAGCTCTGCATTCGCGGGTGCAGGTACACCAACGCGGGCCTCTTCGACTCGGATGTATGCCGCTAGGAGCCATTTAGTTACGCTTTTGATGCATTCTGAGGTGAAAATTTTGTACTTACGAGCTTCTCGAGTGGCTGTGTACAAACCAAGATTTGCTACGAGAGAGTACACCGCTAACAGGCCGCCACCGACTTCGATACCATTGATGGTAACATAGTCGCCGACCATCAACGGTGCCATGACATTTGGATCTGGGTCCGTTTCAGAACGGGTTGCCGCTGTCTTGAATTGGCTTCACAGTGTGAGCAATAATAGCCATTGGAATTTGATATTGCTTACATGAAAGTTGGTACTTCACCATTAATGACTCGGTTCTTCAGTGGGCAGAGAGGATCATCTGTTCCGTTGGAATATCTGGGAATGCAGAGGGGGAAACCGGTTGCTGCTGTAATTGATGGACTTTCGGCATCGACTGTCCAGAGTGGATGATCAAGGTATTCAAGACCATACCGTCCTATTGTGACACTTAGCATCCAGTAACAGAGGTTTTATGCGTGTGAAGAGCAGATGTAAGCTTACCAATCGGGTCATTGAGACGAGCTCTGATGCCAGTTCCTGGAGCAGCAGAGTTTCCCGCCACCCAAAACTCGCCAGTTGCAAGATCAATAGCATTAACAAAGCCTTGGATGATTCTCACTGAAGACTGAGTTATATAGACAAGCCCAACAACGTAAGTGTCGCCAACACGGTTGCCATACACGGTAGCTTCCCAACTAACACCTGGAGCCCCAAGTTGTGGAAGCTGTGGAACCCCACCGGTAAAGAGTTCCGACCACATGACTGATATTGAAGGGAGGGTGACGTATGAATTGTTTGGTATGACCATGGAGATGCCATCTACAGTGATCGTTCCGCCTGAAAAGAGGTCCGATGGATCCGCGACAGTGAGACTGGTAACAAATCGATTAGCAAACCATTCACTATGAGAATGACTGGAGTCAATCTTTACTCATTGATGGTGCCAATATTACTAAACTGGCTTGGACCGTAGGGAGGTGCGACTTCCGCGGCATAGGCAAAGGCCGCCAGAAGAAGAAGGGAAGCTAGAACTCGCATTTCTGCTAGAATAATCCGCATTTTGAGTAAAGATGGTTGAAATTTGGTCGTTGAGAAGAACACAATTTTCAATTGACCTACAGAAGACTCTCAGATGGGACTTTCACTGTGGGAGCTACTTTATATATTGCTCAAGCTCAATATGAGCAACTGCAGAAGGGAATCTTGGCCCTCATGACTTTGCACTCACTGTCGAGGCAGATTGCGGTGCCCAAGCAAAGTGAATCCTAACTACCGTCCTGATCACTCACAATGAGAAGAACTAACGTCCTTTGATCGCAGTCTGCTCTGAGTTAACCGAGTGTGTGATTGATTCCTGGTTCATGAGCGTGTCTCATTCAGCCAAGAATCAATATCCGATGCTATGCAAGTGCCTGACTCTTGAATCAGGGACAGTACATGTTCGATTACTTCGCTGAGCCTCGTGGGTTAATCGGTGATGTCTATCGGCGTGATGGGTCAGGACGAAGGAGGGGAGGAAACCGTGCATAGTCCACCTCCGAAAACTCTAATCCAGTATTTTGAAGTCGAGTCAGATCCTGGTTAGCATTCCCGCACAGGAAAATGCCTGGCCAGGGCCCTGTTAACCTTTCCTGGCAGACCCAATCCCCGTGACTTTTATTTACAGATCAGAATCTCCTTGAATTTTATCCCACAAAGCATCGGCTCTACGAAGGGGCGGAGTATTTCCTGCATATCTTGGCCGTTAAAAACTTAAACACACTGCCGACCATTGGTCGCGCATGTCGGCAGTCCCACAATTGAGGGCTTAACTCAGGAATATGCACAGTTCCCCGGCGAACCTCTCCGAAGCACGGTCTAGGCACAAATACATCGCGTTCAGACAAATAATGACATGTCACTCAAGTACTCCGGGAGTCTGGGGTAGGCGCTAGTTAACCGAAGCATAAAGGGGTAACGTAAACGAGTGGCACACTTACAACGATGTTGGTTTCTCAAGTCAAGGACAGAGGCGTTGAAGTGAGCGTATGCACTGAATCTGCAAGTACTTTTGTTTTTGAAAAGCGTATCGCTGAGCGATTAAGCTATGGGCCGGTCCGCTGGTGGCTTTCTGCTATGTACTTGTAAACCTTGTTCTCCGTTAGTCTCCCAGCCAAGTACTGCAGCCAAGTCATCTGAAGGATGTCGCCAAAAAATATGGAATCCCCGAGAGGAACAAATCTCTGCTGAAAGATGTCTTCGGTTGTCAAGAAGGTTTTTGACCCCTGCCACGAAAAGTCTTGGTGAAGAAGCTTGGGCATCCATCATGCAGGGCAAGGGAACCGAGCGACTAATGTTGTCCCTGTCCCAAGCAACATGACAGGACTCATGACCTTCCCCAGGACCGGAACTTCTCCCGATCCATCAGCCCCGCTGCACTGTTCTTTCCAGATGACAGTACTAGGCCGTGATTGCATATACCCCACGGGGCATTTATACTTTTATAGCGCAATGTTGAAAGCTGTGCCTTACTAGTGCTTCGCCATCAAATCTACCCTGCCTGCATGCCCCTGGAAATTGCAGAACTTGGCCGTCGTTGTGTTCGCATCACGTGGGCTAGCTTCGGATCAGATCATAATTGTGGCAAGTTGAAGATTGTTACCAATCACTAATGTGATCTTCGATTTCCTTACCAAGCATGAGAGAATGTTTGAAATCTTCCGTTCGCACCCGCAAGGTGCATCGCCAAACGTTGCCGAGTTGAGCATACTCATGAGGTTCTCTTGACCTTTGTCTCTAAAGAACTTGTATCAATACAAATGAGAACAGCAAGTCCTGTTCTCAGTTGTTTGTAGAAATGTTTTATTGCTATGTACGCAAATCCTAAGGACGACTGTGGTTGATCCGCGTTGATACCTTCTCTTGGGTTGATTTCCATTGCCATGCAGTGCAAATACTCGCAAATTTGCCGAGAGATCGCTTCATCAACCTGGTTCAAAGGTGACCAAGTTCACAACTTGCACTCCTGGATCGTGCTAACAATAGAAAACTTTCTCGGGCAATGCTTTGGATGTCCTTGGAGAGAAATAATGCTTGGCTATATTGGGGTCAGCTATTATTTTTGTGCTATCACTAGGAATGATGTGGCTACTTCCAAATATCTGATCTCTGAAATATCGGACAAAAGGTATCCATTTTGACTCAATCTCTACAGGCTGTCTTGTCCGTTGACTCATGTACGCCGGAGAACATTCTTCCTTGGGATGCCAGTAGCCTGGTAGCCTCAATTCACGGACACAACATAGGCACCCCACATAACAGGAACAAACTTCTCTGGAGATATCTTCGGTGGAGCCACCTTCCTCTCTTGACTCTAGTTGAAACCAAATGAAGTTCAAGGTTGCAAACTTCCTTTAATCTACTGCATCATCGCGGAACTGCTGCTTGGCTTGTGCAGACGGCATTTGAAAAGTCTCCTCATGCCACTTATGGCCCAATCAGACAAGTGCCTATCCGAGACTTGCATTTCAGAAGTGGGTATGCGGAGACAGAGAGCCTTGAGTGTCTTCCCTTTTGCCATTTTGCTGCATTCCATCATGAGGGAGATCGTGGTGTCCACAACTGGCAGCAAGGTGGAGAATAGCATTTCCGTTGCATGAAGTTAACGATGTCTCATGCAGGTAAACTATCAAGGAGTCTTGTTCACGTCGGCTCTGAAATGGGCAAAAATGTTGTGTATGAAAAGACCTCAGAATATATAAAGGTGAAAGATGTTCCCGTGTAAAAACCTCCATTCATCAGCTTACACTTCTGTTTCTGCATGAACACCAAAGTTCTTGTCTAGAATTTCAAGTGACAAGTCTTTCAACTGTGTCTTTGGCTTAACAACGGTTTCACCATGACTACCAAAATTCTGTTCACTCTTTTGCTTCACTTGGGTGTTGTTGGCTATGTCAAAGGTGTAGCTCTACCCCAAACAGTAACACCTCGCGCAAATGGAATTAAGGATTGGCTGAGTCCTCCGTAAGTCTTCTTATATATGCTTCCAAGGTTACCGTCTTGACACTGATACAATGTTAGCTATACACCATTCCAAGCACCATTAGCCATTATGCCGACTGCAGAACCCAAGGCAACGTTTATCGAGCCGGTAAATGGCACGGTTGTCGATTTCTTCGAGATTGATATTCGTCAATTCACAGCTCAGACAGTATGTACTCACTCACTCATTCAGGCCATCAGGAAACATTTGACTAAGTTTATCTCACACAGTACCCCCTCGATTCGGGAGTAGGCCCAACCACTTATGTCGGCTACGATGGCATGGCCCCTGGGCCAACTCTCCGCATGACCCGAGGTCGTGAAGCAGTTGTCCGATTTACCAATTCCTACGATAGACCTTCGTCGATCCATCTCCATGGCAGTTACTCACGTGCACCTTGGGACGGCTGGGCAGAGGATGTGACAAATCCAGGCCAATTCAAGGTATCTTGAATCAACTTCTTGAAAGTTCTATCCACTGATAGGCATCAGGACTACTACTGGCCCAACGGGCAGCCTCAAAGAACTCTTTGGTATCACGATCATGCTATTGGCATCACGGCCGTGAATGCGTATTTTGGACAAGCTGGTAAGACTCGCCTTTGAAGGATTATTGTTCCAACTAATATTCCAGGTTTCTACATACTCACAGATCCCGAGACTCCAACAACTCTGCCGACAGGTGATTATGATGTGCCTCTCATGCTTGCAGGGAAGCAGTTCAATGCAGATGGGAGTCTGTTCTCTCCGGTTGATGAAAGAGTATCTCTCTATGGCGATGTCATCACCGTCAATGGAGTTCCGTGGCCTACCCACGAAGTTGAGCCCAGGAAATACAAGTTTCGACTTCTCGATGCTAGTGTTTCCAGAACTTTCAGTCTATACCTGGTAATCATTTGTTAACTCCAAACTGTAAGACATTACTGACAGGACCTAGATCGACGAGGCAGACCCATCCGTGCACCTTCCCTTCGATGTCGTTGGTGCAGATGCTGGCTTCCTAGATCACCCAGTCACGACGGATAGTCTAATCATCGCCATGGCAGAACGCTGGGAAATTGTGATTGACTTCGCTTTGTATCAAAACAAAAGGTCAGTCGACAGACGGGCAGTCAAAACTGCGCAAGTGGCTGACAATGTCCCAGTCTAGTTCTGATGAACGAGCGCGACTTCCAGACCAATGAAGATTACCCGGAAACGGACAAGGTGTAAGTCTTCTTTTACCTCGTACATACCCCAAAACTGACTGAGGCAGAATGAAATGGGTTGTCGGATCCGTTGTGACATCAGATGAGAATAATGGGCCATTACCTACCCACTTAGCCGAGCTGGCAGACCCTGGGACACACACAACCATCGACCATGAATTTACTTTCGAAAGAACCAACGGCCAATGGCTGATCAATGGTGTTGGTTTCGAAGATATCCCTAACCGAATCCTTGCCAAACCGCCTCAAGGCGGTGTTGAGAGATGGCGTTTGGTCAACAAGGCTGGTGGATGGTCACATCCTATTCATATCCATCTGATCGATTTCAAAGTTGTTTCGAGAACTGGAGGAAGAGGTAGTTCCTGAAATCCATCACTTTGGACGATTCACTAATACGAAAATCATAGGCGCGGTAGAGGAGTATGAAGCAGCGGCCCTCAAAGACGTCGTATACCTCGGAGAGAATGAAGCCGTGGAGGTTGTTGCTAATTACCAGCCATGGGGCGGTGTTTATATGTTCCACTGCCATAATTTGGTACATGAAGATCATGACATGGTATGAAAACTCCCCACCTTCGTTGTCATACGGCCAGTAAGGACTTACAGTTACATAGATGGCTGCCTTCAATGTCTCCGATGTGGACCTGAGTGCTTTTGGATACCCAGACAATGCAACCTTTACGGATCCCATGGCTGCAATCTGGCGCGCGAAGCCAATTCTTGCCCCTACAGATCTGCAGGACATCCAAGACAACATTCTGCCCCTGTTTGCTGGGTTGGGTGCATATCCGCCCACAGAGAAAGTCGAGCTTGCCCTTCAGGATTACTATGTTGATCATGTCGCCGTCGATGGTATAGCACCGAATGTCAAGGCTAGGAATGAAGTGGAGGGAAGGATGAGAAAGAGAAAGAGTTGCTCCAACGATGATGATAATGATGATGGAATCAGCGACGACGATACAACCAGCGACGATGATACAGCCAGTGACGACGATACAACCAGTGACGACGATACAACCAGTGACGACGACGATGGAACTAGAGATAATGACGGTCTTATCTAATGTCGTTTCGGAACTCTGTTCAGTCAGAGCTCAAGATCCGCATCTGGAGCCAATAGCTGGGGAATCTTGACTTCAAGGTCGTACCGAAATTTGCAAGAATCGAGACCGGGTTGTGGAGGCTAGGTGAGGCGGGTTTTGTGAAAGCTTTCCAGCACAGGTGGCAGCTATATTCGAAGGGATGCGATGGTTTTTCAGTTCTTTCTTCTTCTTCTTCAATTCTTTTCTTTTTCTATTTCTCCTTTTTGTAATTTCTTTTCTTTGTAGTTGGTACTTGTGTTTTTCCAATTCGGATAACAGTTGACGATCCTGGTCTTAAGGAACTTTCTTTGGTATATCATATCTTGTGTTTTCTCTTCTTCCCGGGCTCTGTTCAGTATGGGCAAATGCCAAAACAGTAGCATTAGTTTTGAAAAGTTATTGGGGAATGCATTCTTGGGTTTCAACCTCGTCTTCTATCTGTAAGAAGTGCTCGTGCCGAGTGTGGGGAGGACGGGAGTGAATGCGATGGCTAACGCAAGTGATACTACTCCTAATATCTCATCTGGTTTAATCGAATCCACAGCTTCCTTCTCTCCACAGCATCCTTCATGACGGTCCAATTCTGATTATAAACCCTCAATTCTAATTGCTATGCCATATTTCTCAGCTTGATCTTGCTTGGCGGCATCTTATACCGCATCCAATTTTCTCTGCGTGGGTGAGTCTAGCATGTGACTGAAACAAGAGGGAGAATGAAGATATAAGTTTTACTAACTAATTCTCCGTCACATACGACCATAGACTGAAGAGAAAAGGGCATCCCGTCCGCTCTGCCAAACTCAAGCTTCAGATCGGGAAGTCAGTACTTGAGTGGGTGACCATCAGGGAATCCTTCCTGTTGTATGTATTTTTTGCTTTCGCTTCTTGTTGGTGGTGAGACCCGCTGGGTGGAGTTTGGTGGGTGACGAGGAGCAGGGATATCAGGAAGGGGAAAAAGAACCTTTTGACTTTTAGGCACTTCGTTACCACGAATAAGGGTATACGTAGTGGTTCTTGCTTTGTTTGAGATGTTGCTTGATGAACTTCGTTCGATTCTAGGCTCGCTAAACTTTTCGTCACTGCTGCCATCATCACTTGATCATCTTGTGGTCTACACCGTTCATGAGAGATTTTTGGACTCGGTTCCCTCCGACATGGATCCAAAGGCATTCTTGAATGGGAAAGTTTGCCTGAAGAGTGTGTGGGTTCCAGGATTCCAGGACTGATTGGCCTCAGATCATCATGGGTCTTGACTCCCCAGTCAAGATAGAAACATGCAACACGAATCATTCTATAGAAACTAGACCGAAAACACCAAGCCTGTACTTGTTTTGTTTTCATCTCTTTGATCAGAACGCTTCGTCACAATAACCCCATACACAGATCCAATGGAGCACGATGGCTCTCGTGAATATTGGAATTCTCGACCCCTCCGTTCAAGTAACACCTCCATCTACACCCACCCACACCTCCTTCCCAAGAAACCCAGTCCACCAATAGCGGCACTGGTACCGGTGAAGACAATCAATCCACCGTACCCGCTCCCGTAGGCAAAATTTGCCTGTCCATCCCATGGTCTACCTTTCAGCAGCGCTTCACTCAGCGGCCCACTTGCAATCGCTCCAACCCCTCTCGCAGCACTAATCAACCCAATCAAGATACCAACGTCTGCACCTCCATCTCCTTGCTTAACCAACTTGATCACACCTGCATTGGTACTTACGAAGCCTCCAGCAAAGAAACCATACATAATTGCGAAGATGACCAGTAAAGGGAGAGCAGTGGACATTCCCCACAAGAGGAATACGGAAATCGTGGTGCCGATAGTGGAGAGAAGGATCACTGTCGTGACGTGAAAGCGATCAACGAGCATACCAAACGCGACGGTGGAAAACACGCCCGCCGCGTTAAGGAGGGCGACAAGCATGGTCCCGATACTTGGTGAAAGGCCTAGAGAGCTGGCGAAGGTCGGTAGATAGATCGAAGGTATGAAATATCCCAGCGACTCCATGACAAGACCTGCCTGCAGCAGCCAAAATGATGATGATTTCATGAAGGAGACTCCATAGCGGGGTGATTGAGATGTCGGCGAGATAGGAAGACGAGGTCTGAGAAAGTATACAAGCGGCATCGTGAGCAGCACGAGACAAATGGTCCAAACTCGCAGCGTCGTTTGGAATCCGTACTTCGAGAGGAGGGAATTGAGGATGAAAGGAATTGTAAGGCCGCCTACACCTGTCCCAGCCCACATAATTCCATATGCCAGGCCTTTGCGTTGGATAAACCATTCGTCGATGTACATCAATGTCGGGTAGTAGATCATACACCCTCCGATAGCGTATATGGCACCCTGAGTGAGGATCAGATGCTTAACACTCTGGGCAAAAGAAGCACCAATGAGACCTGCGGCCATAAGAGGAACTCCAAACCACTTGGAAACGCCAGCAAGGCGAGGCCATCGCTTGTAGGCAGGGAATAATGCTAGACCGATCATGTACATGATGCCCTGTCCAGTCAGTTTGAGAATTGAGTTATCGAGCTCGACGACTTACAGTTGCTGTTGTTCCAACGACAGCAACCCCAGAGGAGTTGGACGAGATAGGTTCATGGTTGATATAGTATTCTTGAAAGACACCGAAGGAAAACGGAAGACCTTGAAGCATGTCAGCATTGGTCTTCATGATGCCCAAGATTTGATAATTTACCCCAAACCATAGCCTCAATCATAAACCCTGCTGCCAAAAAGAGCCAAGCATCCTTACCACCATCTGCTGGTGGCAATGAGAACTCATTGCGACCCGTTAGGTCGTTCGCCGTGTGTATTTCGTTATTGTCATGATCATTGCCCAGATAGTTGGACACGTCGGTCAGCACAATATCATGTTGAGACTCCATCAACTCTTATAGATTTTTAGATTTTCAGAATTTTGTTCAAAGAAGATGCTTCAGAAGTATGAAAAGAAGAAGAGGTTGAGTGAGGGGCAGAACCAGAAAACATGACCCCACCATTGCTATTTAGCGAGTGACTCCTGCCAAGCATTCCGGTGCTCAAGCCTCGGAGTCAGCACTAAGGTGTGCACCACCTTCCACAAGGAGTCTTTTTTCTCCATTTAACGCGGAGCGACCTCTGCTCATTACAATGCTATTGAATGTAGCTGCATATAGCTGCATGTATTTTCTCCTCCTGCCGGACGCATGTCATCAAGGGTACATACTCTTCTTTCGACTGCAATACGGACATACTTTCTGACGCATGACTGCTGCTGCGTCGTGGTGCAAGTGCTTCAGAAGCAGAATACCTCAGACTGCGATCATGGTAACGTCATGAAAGTACTGAAATCCGCCAAAAGATTTGAAGTATGTCGATCATGCAAAAACACGATCTTCTACTTGAAAAGTATTGCGACATCTTTGCGCGTCGGGCCTAAAAGTTTTGAGGATATACTCTCTCGCTTCGGCTTCCACTATGCAAGCCGGCAAGGATTCGGCTGCAAGGTGAGGAGTTTAAATTAGGGCTGTCACGATGCACTATCTCTTCTCAGAGAAGGACGTTCTAGAATTGTTGTGTCGTTCTTTCATACTCGAGATTGGAGTGTCAACGTACTTTCTGGAAGTCCATCCTCTTTCTCACCATCAACATTCTTCGTACTCGCGCAGCTTTTGATATTTCTCAATAGAGATAGTATGACGCTTGAAACAAACGGAATATCCGTTTTGAGAAGTATTTTCTCCTTGATGTCCATCTTTCCAGACATGTTTACGCCAATAGTGGCTTGGAGCAAACCAGACAATGTCGCCTTTCGAAGTAAACAACGTCGGCGTCACACCCCAAATAAAATAAGGCTATCTTTCAAGGTCGACCATCCTTCAACCGCAAATTTGAACGCCCTCGTCGACAACCAGCCCAAGGTCGCGCCAGAACGAAATCGCTTTCGGCGGATCTCAGCCCGATCGACACAGCCATGGACGACTATGCGCCGCCATCGATTCGAGGACAAACACCTCTAAGCCCTTTGTCGGAGGAACTGTTCGGAGATATTCTAGATGCAGAGCCGCCAACTTCATCTCTGCGTAAAGCCCTAACCCTTCGACGCTGCCTCGATTCCAGCGATGATTCCAGCGATTCCGAAGGAAGAGACCTCGATGACGAAGATCCTGACGCACCTGTTCCCGCGAGCTCAGCACATGCGACGAGTCCTCCTTCGGAAGAGCTTTCCGATCACAGGTCTCGTATTACGGAGATCGCAGACGAATCAACGGCCACTCCAATGGTCATTGATTCTCCAGTCTTCGAGAAGAGCTCAGCATTTTTTGACTGTTCAGCTGGCGGAGATCGAGATGCTCAGCTGGAAGGCGAGACTTCTGAGGGTCAGCTACACGAAGAAGCCTTGGCTTTGGACAATGAAGAGACTCTATCAGAAACCGAAAATGATTCGAGTTCATTCTCCAGCAACGCCGAGCAAAGCTCACCAGATAGTACATCTTTATCTGGTCCGTCGTCCGACGAGATTGCTGAGATTGTCAGATGCCCATTGTTTTGTGTTCCACTGGCAAAGACAACCTATGGTGGTAGCCGAGCATTAGGATCAGGACCAAGATACACTCTCGAAGAATTTGCGACAAACATTTCGAGCAATCCAACCCTCCTTCCGGAGCCAATCTTCGACACTCTTTCCCAAGCTAAGGACGTCTTCGAGGTGAACCTGTGTGCAGTGGTCGACATCATGGTGGGCGTAGGACCCCGAGGTCGACGGTACATCCAAGAAAAGATGGTTACCTTGGCGAGATACTTTCTACCTTCGGCTACAAACGAGGGCAGATATGTCGAGATCCATGCAAGAGATGTGTGCGCTGGAGAGAATCCCGCCCGTGCATTAATGCTACCCGCATCAGGGCTTGCACCATATCTGGTTTGTGGGTGTCTTGATGAGAGAGAATCGCATTGCAAGGAACCTAACATATTCTATGAACAACCACGGTAAGTTGTGCTCCAGATTGTTCCACCAGCATTAGACACCAATAAAGAAGTATACTCACTTCAAATATGCGTTTTCTAGAACGATCGTGCTGATCAAGAACCACCTTCGTCGAGCTGCTTTTGGGGGAATGCAACCCAGAGTAGTGTCTGGAAACTGGCTCGTAGGAGGAGAGGACAAGTTGTGGGGAATGGAGTTGAAGGATGCAATTGCTATCTGGGAGACGGCGGGATGGTCATGAAGTGTCGGATTGCAGTATTTTTGCTCACAGTCCTCGCTGCAACGAACGACCTCTATTGGAAAGCACATTAGACATGCTTCGAACAATTGAAAAAGGCTGCTTCACGGGAAGTGTGCAAAAGTTGGGACCATGACACAGCGGGTACTAGTTCTCCATTAGGCTAGCGTTATGTGGCACAGGGAAATATTAGGCATTTACAGTCCGTCAACCGCACTTCAATATTTACATGTCGTACAAATAACCGGAAGTCATCTAGATCTCAATTCTCTCTCTGAGTATAACTCTAGAGCTTCTTCATAGGTAGTGTTGGCAGGTGTCTCAAAACAAGCTTGGGGCAAGCCCCCTACGATCATTCAGGTTAGCCTTATATCCGCAGCGCTTCCGATGTGAACCTGACTCTGTCTAGACATCGTCGTCGTTTTGGACCTCTCGAATAAGATCAAACACTGGCTATGGCTTCGTCTTCCTCCAACCTTTCCTCCGATCCTTCTTCCTCTTTGAACGACGCCCCTGTGGCACCAGACCAAGCCACTCTAGAAGAGCTGCTGGTAATCATGAATGAAAAGTTGAATGAAACACTAGCTGAAAACAAAGACGCGCCAATCAAACGGGAGAAGATACTACCCAGTCAACTGATCGATGAAAGCGTCACACCTGGCTTCGCAACATCTGAAGACTGGCCAAAGACGAGAAAGAGTAGTTGTCCTATACAAGTGACCCGCATCGAGGAATCGAAACCTTCAGATGCCGTACCAGCGGCAGGTGATGAGAATAGCAAAACTCTGATCAGACGAGAGAAGATACTACCTAGCCAAAGGATAGATGAAAGTGGAAGACCGGGCTTTGCAACATCTGGGGACTGGCCGAAAACGAGGGAAAGTAGTGGTCCTATACAGGTGACCCGTATCGAGAAGTCAAAGCCTCCGGATGCTGTTCCAGCGGCGGGTGGTGAGAA
The DNA here is from genome assembly GCA_000292665.1 of Helotiales sp. EF0021. Classification (NCBI taxonomy): domain Eukaryota; kingdom Fungi; phylum Ascomycota; class Leotiomycetes; order Helotiales; species Helotiales sp. EF0021. The sequence continues at coordinate 50,086 of AIET01000620.1, read as the reverse complement.
TAGAAACACTCAAGCCGTCACAGATATGGCGACAATGAATGCTAGTAGTGGAGATAGATAGAGAGGGAGCTGGCGAGAAGTCTGGTACCCTTGACAAGAAACCATCAGCACAAGATTCGGACTCCTGAGCATCATTGTCGGTGGGATGGAGGAGTACACTAGATTGTAATGAGATGGTAGCTTCTTCCCTTGTTCAAAATAGGTCTCCGCGTATCATGAGTAGCAATTTTAGAGATAGGGGTTTTGGAGTTTTTACGCTTTGCTATCCATTCCAAGCTACCATGATCTTTTCCGCAAACATCTTGGTCCCTTGTTTTATGGCTATGTCTTAATGTATCTCAGGTTGGCGATTTATAAGTTTTCATACCTGAGCGTTACTTCACATGCACAAGCAATTTACAAGTGGAGAATCAAACCCGCAAGTCGTGTCTTCCCTCATAACTCTTCCTCTTTAACTCGCTCTTGTGTTTCGGCACTCAGTCTCCTCCATGTATGCTCCCCTAGTTCAGTCTGTCACTATAAGTGCTAATCAGCACTTCGAGATTCTCAAAGATGAACACTCAGCATCGTGCATACAGGCCACGGAGAAGCCTCCAAGGACAACGGATAGAAGTAAGGTCGGTTGTATTGCTGGGAGTGAACATGTTCGTACCCAAAGGTGTTTCAATTTCTCGTGGATACGGACGGTTGGATAGGACGGATACTGTGACGTGCATGGAAGTCAGAAGGGCGTATTGTCTTGACTGGTATTGCTGATTTCATGCCATCTGAAGTTGAATAGGAGAGGATGGTTGAGTGATGGGATGTCGTGCAGCTCAGTTAGGGGATCTCGGCCTCAACCCCGACGGTAATAATCCCTGGAGGAAATGTATCTTACCAGCCAAGAACAACATGCATGCACTCTACTGAAATGATTCAGCATGGAGACTTCTAATACAATTCATCACATCTGCATACGGTACTCTTGCTGTCAACACCATAAGTCCACAATACCCATCGGAACCCCCCTCCGAACCCATCGGCACAGCATCCCGAACCCCCCTGACCAGCCAAGGATCCTCCCATCCCAAGAAAACCCAAGAAAAAATCTTTTTGTTGCACATCGATCGGCATCCCCTCCGAAAACATAGTACTGTAACAAGAATCCATTCCCCCGAGAGGAATTTTGAAACGGAGGGATGGGAAGATGATGAGCAGAATTAGATAGAGTTTTTTTTTTTTTGGTGTCGGTGGAAGTGCCGATGAGATGTCGGAAACGGGTGCCAATAGGATAAGATGGCGAGGGGACCGCTTGGACAACTATTTTTGGGGGTATTTTTCCGGTTGCATTTTGGTATGATATCGGTTTTTTACTAGAGGTACTGTAGAACCTAGGGAGTTTTGATACAGATGATATGGATTCAAGATTGGGTTGAAGTTTAATCTTTGGGGAGTCTTTGGTTCTGCTGTTATTGCACTGTTTGGCTTGGATACGATTCTTTCCCTTTCTGTTGGATCTGTACTTGAACGTACGAGGTTCATGATCCCTGATCTAGACGACGTGAAGAGAAACATTTTCTGGTGTTCTCTGATTCTGGTGTTTGGTAAAATATCCCCTGTGTAATTTTCGGAGCTGCTGCCGATGCGTTGCGGTGAATTCCTCTCTGTGCCCTCTACACAGCGAAACTTCATGCGAAGTCTGAACTTTCGTTGCAGGTCTTTGTTAATCCTTGTGTCGTCCCGAGACATATGTCCGGGACAATTTTCATTTAATCTTGCCCCAGCAATTTTCTTCTTTGACTTCTTTGTCAAAAACTCGTGGCATAATAAGGCGTTACTTTTTGGAAGAGATTTCTGAGTGCTCAGAACATCCTGACCCCGCCCATCAGTCTGGAAACCACTAAAATGAAAGATCCATATATTCCTCCATCTTCAGAGATAGACAAAGTGTGTCCATATTGATTGCAGACTTCAAGAAGTCGCCGATCATTGCTCACGTGACGTGGCTGTTTGCAGCCCAGCTGTTCATCCCTTGCTGCTGCGGAACGTGCAACGCGAATTGGATGCATTGTCCCGATCAAGGGAATTATGGAGTTTTTCAAATAGGATTGAGATAGCCTCTAGGCCCCAAGACCAAGTTAAGTCGTCAAAGAAAATGGTCTCGGGTCAACCTTGAAACCAACAAAGGGAGAGAGCTTAGCTCCCTCTTCAAGTGCCAATGCGCTAAAACAGCTGGCTTTTTAACACTAATTAAACCTTCCAAACATACTAATGGGTTCAAGGCGTAACAACAAAGAGGCATGAATCCTGCCATTGTTGGTTTTGAAAATTACCCACTCTAAAATACGTGCAAGAAAGCCACCGAAAAACGAGTTCAACAAGATGAATCAGCTAGTCCGATCCAAGACATCCCGACAATACAAACACACGAAGCACTTTCCCCTAACTGTCTAATCCTCTGTTTCAGAAGTCTTCCTTCGGTACTCCAAAGACGCACTGCGCATTTCCTCAAAGAAGAACCAACTCAGGAACACGAGCCAGTCTTCAATCCTAGAGGATAAGCTTCTGACAGGCACGAGTTCAACCATGAAAGAAAAAAGGGGATGAAACTCCTTCCCGTCCCCAAGAAATTACTAGATCCTCTGCAGAAGTGGGATGGCTTCCACCGAATCAAACACGAACAAAGAATTGATCGAAACAAAAGAAATTGCCGAAGAGTATCGAATTTAGTTGATGGAAATTCCAGACTGCCGCTATTCCAAGATAGGCTCCCCAGGTTGTTAAACTCTGAAAGTCTGTGGGAGGTTCCTTTCGAGGCTTTGGAACTGTTGGGATGTCGTGATGTGCCCCCTATTCAACGTAGTGCCTAGCACGTGAGGAGATGTGTTTGGTGAGAGTTTTTGTTCTCGTTGATTTGATTGAGTGCTCGTGCCGAAATGATTTTGACAATTGAGTTCCGCTTGTATACTTCCTGTTTGATTAATCGGTAGTATAATCGCGTTGAGGGTTTGACCGCGATTTCCTTGAGTGCACGTGCCTTGCTCCATTCGTTTCCCGAATCGGATCGTTCTCTTCAAGCTTTCCTCGCTCGAACCCAAATCTCAATAGTGTTCGACAACAACCAATTCGACGGTTAGTAACCTTTCAAACTGCCGGACTGCAATTGACGCGAGACCGGTATCGACACCTTGTAAATGTCAATTCCTGAAATAAAGTTGGCTTCTTGACATCAAATCGAGAATAGAGTCCTCCGAGCAGCGGCGCGACACGGACATAGCCTGCTCACAAGGCTATCAGCGACGGCCGTCCATTTCAGCCTCGATCTTATGTCAGAGATCACTGATCAGCACACAGCCTGGTATTCCGCATCCGGTAATTCGGAACGCTCCAACTATCGAAGAGTCAGCGAAATGCGGAATGCGAAATTGGGATGCAAGCAGTCAGGTCAGGGAAGTAGAGATTCTCTCGCAGAGTGCCATTCGCATGAGAAATCAAGATTAACATCTTGACAGATGCATAACGTAGCCCAGAATCCGAAATACGTTAAATCCGAACATCTCGGGAGCGGGAAGAGTTCTTTTTAAATGGCTGTCGAGCCAGACACCGAATTACTCAGCTCTGCGTCACACTGCTCAGTCAGCGTTCGCAGTGAAGAGTCAAGCGCTTTATCTCCGCCACGGATCGGTCATCTCGAGAATCTGACAAAGCGACGTCGTAGAAGCAGCCAATAGGGTGCATTTCGCATTTAAGGTTGTGTTGCACGGTCATTAGATGTCTCCGTCAGCAAGCGAACGAACGAACGAGCGAAAGAACAAGCCTCTCGTTCCCCTCGCTACCGAACGGTGCTCGGCCGTAAGGTTCGTTCGTAACTGCAGTGCACGAGAGCCAGCAGAATCGATTACTCATTCGGGGTGTCGACACCGCTGGTCAGGACAGGCTATTTGTTTGGGTGACGTGCCTGTGGTCGGGGTTCGGGTTTCTGACTTTCCCTTCCTTCCCCAGATTCGAGCTAAACGAGAGAACCTCTGGCGTCCAAGCTCAAGTGATGAGGTTCACGACTTTTCCCGACTGCCTGGCACATGAGCAGGACGTGCGGTGGATGAAGCATGGCATGGCATCGCACGGCTATTGCGGAAGCGAATGCTTGTGACCTGAGCCGTCACGATGAGGCACTTTAGACCTCGATAGATTTTCTTATTATTGGGGCCCTCGGTGGATTGAGGCATTGAACAGTCATCGCGATGAATGGACGTACCGGGCGGCTCAGGAATTGAGGCAGGACACGAACGCAGCTTCGCATATTTCCCGTTTGGGCAACCTTCGAGAAGCTCAGTGACAATCCGAAATGCGATGCAGCTTGCCGCGTGCATCTGCAAAATAGGTCCGCAACCGGAATACGATACGATGGTATTTCTCAGATGCAAGCTGATGACTCCTATGATGGAGAAAAGAAATTAGAGTTTTCCTGGAATACGCAGGCGAGTCCGAACACTGAGGACGAGTCACCCCTCGTTGCGTGGAGGTGCAGAAGAGCGGGATTTCAGGCCAAGCCCGAACCCGAAGATGCCTGAGATGCTGCTCTGATACGTTACAACTCTGCTTACGTGCACACCAGAGAAGGCTGCGGATGGCTTGGGTCTCCCATTCCACCGTCGCGCATCTGTTCTCCCGCGCTCAGAGGTTGGCGTCGCAACTGGCCTCGTTGCGCACGGCACTCTCGATCAAGTGTGTAGGCTGCGAGATTCTGAGCTGGGCTATTCGTTGCTTCGTAGATGCGTCGCACACTGAGGCCCTACTGGCGTTCTTCTGAGTCCAGCGCAATTACGGGCGATCCGTGTGTTTCGACGCCGTGGAGGCTGTGTCCTCACCGTTTGGAAGCGACGCGGAGAGATTGAATTGTTTCTAGCAGATGCGTGGTGGAGGAGGGTAGGATCAGGCAGCCTGAGAATAATGAAATCCCCCACATAGGCGTGTTCCAGGCTGCCAGCTCAGGAGCAATAATCACGCCCTGCCCAAGCGAGTTCCAAATCATGAATGCCCCCTTTTGATAATCAAAGGAGTTTGAGGTGAATCATTGGAGGGGGTGGAAAGGATTGGAAACACTGTCTTGTTAATCTGAATGGTGTCATGGAGTGCTTTGTCAGGGCGAGAGCCGAGTGCAGCAAATGAGGTCGTCTCAAAGAATGTACGAAATATGGCGTTTGTCATCCAACTCCAACGACGACTGTCAAGATGGACCAGATGGAGTGGACAGTAATCATAACTCCGCAAGCCGGTCGGTGGAAGGGCGTTGTGGAGGCCTGACTCGATAGGCGTAGGCTGAGGGCATACTATGGTATGGCATGGCATGGCATGGCATGGCTCATCTCTGCTCATCTCGCATTCTCCGGTCGACAATGGGACAGTTCTTGGTTCGGAGGTAAGGCTGGAGCCAAGAGGTCGTGAGCGGATTTTTCGTGCTGATGAAAGTCCCGAGACGGAACGACGAGACGAGTGCGCTAGATAGTACCGCATGTAGACTAGACTCTCGCATCTCGCACTCTCAAGCCACGCGGTGAGTCTGTGAAGCCGATGCCCTGCGCATGGCAGTCAGCAGCGACAAGGGTCATCTTACGGAGCTGTCGGGGTTTAACTTAGAAAGCAACTCTCAACTGCGACCGAAGCCAGAGCATACATAACTCACCGACCTCCTGACAAGAATCCTCACTCATCCCATCAACATCAGCAACTCCAATCTACAACAAGCAACTCACACCTTCTTGAAGACTTTACAATACGAGCAACAAACATCAACATCAACATCAACCACAACGACTCAACTCATATCTGTTCACATCGACACTTCGGTGCCAACCCATCCGGGTCCCCTGCCGTTCACCGATTACCGGCCTCGCCAAAAAAGTGTTGCCTTGAGTCATTCAGCAACCCGATCACAACATACAAAATGTCGACTCAATCCAGATCACCACTCTCCTCCTCCTCAGTATCTCCATTGAAGAGAAAGGCAATGTCGGTCACTCAAACATACTACCTCGCCCACACTGCTCGCGGCAAGCTCTCTTCGGAGGCTGCTCGAGCTGATCACAACCTCCGACTTCTAGTCGGCCACGCCAACCTACTCGACTCGTTGATGCTCGAACTCGCAGAGGCAGAGCAGGAGCAAGAGAGCTGGTTCAACCAATCCGTCAAGAAGGCCAACAAGTCCGAAGAGCCAAAGCACATCCAATGGGCAGATACGATCGTCGAAGACCCAGAGGAGGACTGGCAAGCAGAAGACGCCGACTCCTCAGACTCTGAGAGCGAGTACGATTCAGATGATGATATGATGGATGCAGGAGTTGTCTCTCTCAGCCGCGTACAATCACACTCTGCCACCGCCACAACCACAACCACCGAAGTCGACGAGGAATTCGAGGATGATGGAGAGGAGGATTACGAGAGTCTACAATTACACCTCACACAATCACATTCCGCAAACCCACCAGAACTCGACCATGACTCCGACTCTTCAGAAGACGAATCAATGCCTCCATCTCCACCATCAACGTCTCTACCCACATTCTCCGAGAAACAACAAATCGCCACCACATCCTACTACTCCAAGTCCAATGCCTCGATACCACCGTCCGAACAACAAGCCTTCTTCGACGAGGGCTTCTACCTTCCACAACGGACAACACCCGGTTTGATATCTGCTATCAGTGTCTATTAAACATCGGGTTCTTGGGGCATTCGGTTTTGGATAGCATATTAGCGATTTGAGCGTATCTCAGCGAGCATTGGGTCAGGCGTTGAGCAAAATACCATATCTTTTTCCTTGTTCATTTTTTCATTGTCTAATGGGGTTTCATGTCGGGATACAAAGGGAAGGACAAAGAAGACTGGGCAGGAATGGTTCACACCACTCTGAGAGTTAAAGGGAGGACTTCAATCTCGGCAGTCTTGGATTTGGAAGGGAGGGGAGGGGAATGGGAGTGCTCCTTGTTATTACAAGTCGAGCTACATAGGAAAGGAACAGGAATAGGTTCATCTCATCTACAAAAAAACACAATCAAAAATGTCAAAAACATTCAAGAAAAATCATTTACTTTCTCTCTTGAGTCATTTACACATGCAATTGTGACTTTTCTTCTTCGATTTTCTCCATGCAAGTACAAGTCAGTCAGGCAAGCAGGCAACCTGGGCAGAATCCCATCGGTGTCCCGCTGTTCGGTACGTGACTCATTCCCCACACTTTATTTTTTTTCCCTCGCAGCTCGCTCGCTCGCTTGCTGGCGAGGGGTGCTCGGTGTTCGCAGCCCGACTCGCCCGACCTTGATGATGCATGTGTGCGGTTGATAGATAGATCCACTTTTTAATACGTAGTAAAAAAATGTAGTAAGATACCGGAGTGTGGAAATTGAAAATTGAGGATGGAATAGAAAATGAAAAATTTCAATTCGATGTTTTTACAAGGACTTCATAGACATAGACATAGACATAGACAGATTGAGGCTACGAATTTGATTTTTTTTGGAAGTACTTTTCTCTTTGAGTACTTGGCTTGACTGGACATCTCTCTCAAAAACCTGGCATGGAGCCTAGTACAGGACTTGAGGACTAAGGACGAAGAACAAAGAACACGTACATACCCACGGATGTAAGTCCTGTCCCCGTTTCCGATCCCGTATTCCGATTCCGACCTCCCAAGAATTCCCAAGATACTTCTGCCCCTTCACTGAGTTGAGTACCAGTGATTGGTCGCGCCGTACGTCCTTACTCACTCGTCCGAGCTCAGCCATAGGAATAGCTATAGCCGTAATCGGTGACTTCTCCATACTTCTTACACCGCTTTCGGTTCCTTTGGAGGGGTTCTGGTTCTTTGGGTGCGAGGGTGGTGCCTTACGTGAGTGGGGCTGGGGCTGGGGCGTGATCTACGAGGGGTCCACGGGTTGAAAATCCTCGCTCCCTCGTTTAGGGATACGGTCCCTGTCACCGCTACCGCACTCGGAAGTTGATCAAAGTCCGCTCGCTCCAGCCCAAGGGTTTGGGGCCTTGGAGTGGTCGGTGCGCTGTTCCGGGATTCTGGGTCAGTGGGAGGGAGGGATAAAAGGATATGCATGGAGTGAAAGGGGAGTGGTGATGTGATGGACTTTGCGAAAGGAAGAGAAATGATTATAGAACCATGATCATGCTTTGTGAGCAAGTGACGATGGTTGTTTGAGAAATGATGATATGATACTTTGTTGTGAGGGAAGAGGAAGTGTCGATTCATAATCAGATGATTGGTGATCAAGTCATCGTCTGGACTTTTTGGGTGTGGGTGTGCATTATTAAGCTGAACTCCCGAGGAGTTCTTGGGATTGAGATCTAGATTCCTATCATGTACCGACCGGCTATGTCCAAACTGCCAAAGAAATAAAGAACCGAACCATAATGCGACGATATGGTCATTACCTAGGTAAACACTTTCTTTCCTCGAATCATAGATTCACGACGACAGAAAAACTTGCGCATGAGTTCTAGACATCAAGACCAGGGCGTTGAGGTGAATCATTCCATCGTAGCAATGCATTCAGGTGGGGTTTCGAGACATTTCATGTTTACTCGGTGAGCTGAGAAGTCTGAGAAGAGGCTGCGATAAAATGAGTTGTCTCGCTCACCTCCGATGGCTTGCCGTGGAGACGCTGAAATGGTTGGTGCCTGACCAACGCATCGCGACGCCAGACGCAACGTCAAACAACACATAAAGAAGCCCACCATCCAGCCCTCCTTTCTCTACTGGTAAGGGTTGAACTCAAACACACCGCTGCTGATGCAAAGGGGCGGGTTTGTGAATTTGTGAAATGGAAACGGATAAAGAGTAAATGGTACCCAAGCGGGGAGATGGTCAATACTCAATGTAGGGTAGGGCTGAGAGAGAGTGGGGGAGGGAGTACGAGACGTTCACCCTTCACCGCAAGAGCTGTGACCTAACCCCACTACTGTTACGCACCAGATTGAGTTCTGGATATGAGCTGATATCAGACTGATGAGCCTCTTCTCCTCTTACTCGTCCTAAATAGGAAAACAAATGCTGGAGAGATGGTTGTTGAGTTTCGGGTTCGGTATATTTCATCTTACAGGCTCTTAGAAACGATGCATGGCCAGTGATTCGCTGCGTCGATTTGAATTTGATTTGATATGATTTGATATCAATGCAAATATAAATGCAAATCAATTCTTGAGCACAGTATGCTGCTTACGTGGGTTTACTTGCTAGCCAGCACATTCCGTTTGAGGTCCGCCGGCATTCGGACTTTACGGGGACGCTGATTTGATTTGTTGTCACCTGCGGAACTGCGCTCGTGCTTACATGAGCTTGATCTCCCTCCTCAATTCCACTTCTTTGGTAACTGTATATCCGTGCATCTCGCATCCCATACCCAGTGAGATGTCAGAAGATATCAGAGGGTGAAAACTACGAGCTATTCACAACTATTGGTTCGCTCGTAGCCGTCTTGATGTTTGAAGGGTCCGTGATGAGATGAGACGCGAAGCGAACCCGAGACTCGACGAACCGACCCCACGATTTGGAGGATTTACCCCTTTGGGAAGGATTGAAATATTTCCTGGATATTATTTAGAGTTTTTCGTTTCGCAGCGTGTCGTTCGTTGGCGGTACCGACGGTACTTTGATAGGTCCGTATCCCTTGTTTCTTACGAGGCAGTATCGATGAGGGGCACAACCACAACCACGAACATGCTTACGCAAGACAAGATTCTCGCTCAGACGAACGCGAATCCTTCCTCTACCATGTATGCCTTCGAGTCTGAGACAAGAAGATAAACACGCGAACGCGATCTGATCATCATGATACGGTTGTCAGAGTGGTATCACGCATGTGCCGTTGAAGCATGATTCCATATTCTTAGACATCTGATACCAAAATCATGCAGCGCCTCGAGTTCGGAGAACCTGCTCGGTCAGCGAGCTTTTATATCCGCATGAGCGAGGGCGCGTGGGGTGGAGTGCGGGGGCCAAGAGATATGGGATGATCTCGATGGTGGGATGGTGGGATGGTGGTATCGGACTCGTGACGAAGGATCATGTGCCTTGCCGTGGCTGAGGTTTGGTTCAGTGGCTGTGGTTTTCGGTGCCTGTCAAAGGATGGAAAGATGAGGGAGGAGCCGCAGCCGCAGCACGGGAGGATTTAGTGCTAGGGTCGCCGTTAGGTAAGTGGTATGGATGGGACGGTGGAAAGTCGCCGATGCTGGAGGTTCGGAGAACTAGATAATATTGGGTCTTTGAGTTTGGGAGATGTTCATGGACGGAGTATGGGTATCCCAGATGAGAGCATGCACGATAGTTACAAGGAAGTAGAGGGAGGAGCTGCTCTGGATTGCTGTAAATGATTTATTAGCTACAAATCAATTATCATCTGGTGCATGCATACCTTCAATACATGTGATGATAGCATTGAAGCTACTGTATTGGCCATGCCAACAATGCGTGATAATGTCTCCAATTGGCCCAAGAAATTTTGTTTCAGGAAACTCGCCCTTTGAGTATCGAGCTTTAACCTCTTCCTCAGGAAGTTCATAGTTAGGAACGTATCCTGTCATGATCTCATATAAGGTAGAGCCCAGTGCAAAGATATCTCCTTGAATAGATAGGGCGGGTCCAGGACTCTGATGGCTGGTAGTCACTGGAGACAAGAAGAGGAGACCCATCTAACGAGGATCCCCCAAAGTCAGACAATTTGGTGCTAAGATGTCCATCCAAGAGTATGTTACCGCATGTCACATCTCCGTGGACGACATTTATTGAATGGACAAAGCGGAGCACGTCTGCAATTTGCTTGGCCCAACGAAGCTGTCGCTCGATATCGATATCCTTTGTAAGATTTTTTAAAAAAGATCAGAGGTTACCATCGCTGGCAAATTCAAGGCGGATTCCTGATTCGTAAGGTCCATGATAATGCAAGAGTCCTTCATGTCCGCCGTGTTCGCTGAATCGCTCGTACAGGCAAACCTGTCTATAACGATACTCATTATAACGATATCCTGAGGTTTCCCGATACGGCTGAGGGAACCAACCTATTTTGGCTGGGAGTTAAGGATATCCTTTCTATAACGATAATTGTTAGGTTTCGGGTCCCATAAGCCGAAAGTACAGCTCAAAAGGGGTAGATAATGTAAGGAGATTTTCGCCAACTAGTAAGAACATGCAAACTTACTTTAATTTTAGCAAATGGCTTTCCCTAACCAATTGCAGCTTCAATATCCCTATATATCTTATATAAGTCTTGAATTGACATGCCTTTTCACCGTGTATTTTGACCACGTGGTACCTCCTTACAGCGATACCTGACCATATCGTTAAGTTTTGAGAAAACCAGGCGTATCGGGTTTGCCTGTATATTCTTTTTTCGATCGCGATGTCATCTTTGTTCTCTTCTCCATGAGGGGATTTGATGATAGTTTGTGAAGGTTCATCAAGACATATCATGCCCGAATTTCCCCAAGAACCAATGTCTTTCAGGCTGAATCCTGTCGGGTAGTTGATTTCGTCGGACATTGTGATGGTTGACGGAAGACGACACTCGCGGACCTGGAGAGTTTGACAGCGCAATTACTTGTGATACCATCCCAAAAAAACGGTGAGCTTTCAGGTACGAAAGTACGAACGAGCCGAGGTTTGCGGTACTTTCGGATTGGTATCTTTATCCGGCACAGCGCCAAATGACGTTCTGAAGCCGCAAGCTCTCTTGTGATTCCCAACTGTCCTCCACTTCATCCACAAGTCGGCATTCCCAGCACTGACGCTGACCTAATCCAACTCAACTTCTACATTTCCTTGGATGGGCTAGCCTCAGATGTGAGTGATCCCTGGGGAAGGGATGCTGCGTTCATGAAATGACAAAAATAGGAATGGTTGCCGCTGCCATATTTCATCCCAAACTCTAGGCGACTGGAGAGGTAGCTGGCACTGTTTCTCTGGTGCGCACCTGCTGTGTATACTCTTCTCACGGCCAGAGTTGAGGAAGACAGCTTGTGCTGGTAGGTTCGAATCCTGCGGCTGCCAACCCATCATGCTCAAGATAACAGTGTAGCCAGTAGGACGATGGATTTGCGACTCGATCTCGGATTGTCCTTAGGGCCTGACAGTTCACGCGCGGCTCCAGTCATAGTGGCAGATGGGATTATGCCAGGGAGCAATCAAATAGCCTTGTCCAACAATGCCATGGAATCATGTGCAATCTCTGCCTCCAATGCAATTATCACCCGCGAAGCCAGTAACGTAACCATCACAGCTATTGAATCGTGACCCACGAATTACGGCACCGAAGCAGGCGCGAATTTCTGTTTACAAACAAGCAGCCGTTTCTGGATGAGGCTGAGATGCCTGCCCATGGGAAGATATTTGCCAGTTACCGTGTCGTTGGCTCGCAGCTTCCTACAGTGGCTTGTTTAATCCATGCAGAAGCGCGTTGCGTGCAGATGTTTTGTTGCATCTTTGCAACCTTCTTGGTGCTTTGTTGGACAACCGAGACTGCTACTGGTGAGTGGCCCAACCACCGTGTCTCGAACATAAACAGCATAATATGAGCATGACTTTCTTATAATGCCTGGTCCTCAAGTCAGTCCGCAGACAAGATTAATCAATCCCTGATTCTTCGCTATTCAATATATTATCCTCTAAATTATGGTTATCAAATCTATCTTGCAGAGGTTTTGGCTGGTTGCTATCAACAGTGGCTACCTTATCAACGAATCAACTTGATCCATAAGAAGGTAGATTTCGACTTTTTGCAGTCTTTGATTCCGCTGAACCCGTTCCTTGGAAATCTGCGGAATAATAACACTTACATTAGCCCATAGGGTACTTTACTCCAAGTATCGATTATTGGCAACTCTATCACAACAGGTAAGTCTGCATATTGGGAGTAGTCCACATTACTGATGACGCCACGACTAGATCTGGCAATAACGTCTACCGTGACCCAAACAAACGGGGGACCGCTCGTATAAACCCAAGCGCAAGAAGAACAAGAGTAGGAAGAAAGCGAACTCTACAAAAGGCTCTAGCTAGTCCAGCATTAAATATGGTGGTGCTTAATGGGGGAAGGGGAAGGGGAAAGAGGCTATGAGAGCCGAGTTTGGCTCCGGCCGTGGGCAATTCAGTTCCGTTCTATGATATTGATGATCCCAGCAAATGCATATGAGCCGTTATTGGGCACGTCGGTGAATTTGGAGCATTACTCAGTGGGTCATCACGTGAGAAAATAAAATCAATTTGCTGGCACGTAGCGTATAAGGCAAAGATTATGACTTTCATTTTTTTGGTTGCTTATCGCAAAATCTACAAGGACTCACTGACACTTTGCTCGTTGGAATAACTTTAGTGGAGGAATCGATGCTTTGACAAGAGATGACGATAGGGCTATATTTAGTATATGGAACCCATTTGGCTGGATGGGAGCCAACACAGAATCCTGGTACGGAGGCCAAAAAAGAGTCTGGCTTGGGGAATTGTTTCTCTTTGGGCTTGGTGACCTCACCACTGGCACGAAGGCATCCGAGGATTCGACTGTCCACGTTGGGTGAGTCGGAAAGAGTTTATGGAAGGGTTGCAGGAGACTTTTGCGGCGAGGCTTGGCGCAGCCTCCTTTCATCGTGACGATAGCAGCTGCACGTGCTGATAAGCTGAGCCTTTGGAGCTTCCCGCAAGGAAGCGAGTTGATGGATTAACACACCACAATTACAATGCTTATGCTCCGAGGTTTATGTTCCTAACTCTTTGAAGGCAGATACCGAATGGTCAAAATACATATCTTCAGCTTCAAGTCAATATGCCGGCCTCGATTGAAGAGTATATCCTATCTTCTACATTTTGCAGTCTCTTGCCTCGCACACTTCTATTAATACGAACAAACACTTCCCTCTCGTAGGATACTCACTTCTCGCCCTTTCAAGTTCGTTATCGGCCTTGATGAGGTTCCAATTGTGGTCCACGAGGCGGTATTCGCAAAGCAATCCCCTGTACTAGCTGCGCTCATGCGGGGAGAGACGGCAGAGAGCGTAGCTGGCGAATCTAGGTAAATGGACGTAAATAAAGGAACATTCATACGGTTTGCTCAATTCGCCTATATAGGAGATTATTCGATCTCGAAGGGCTCTACGGCTCAAGCAGTTGTGGAGGCAGAATCGTCATCGCAAGAGCCTCGAGTGCTTGATGGATGGGGATCTTCCTTCGCGCCCCGTTCCTCCGCACTAGAGCCCGACGAATGGTTGTTTGAAGTTCGATCGAAGAAAAGGAAGAAATCCAAGCATGGCCCGCTTAACTTGTACAGGTCTGGTCCAGAGCCATCGACATCTGCATCCGATATGTTCAATTCTCTCAAATATGCTCTCATCGAATCTCGATCTAACCTTTGTACCTGCAAGTCCTCGATGAACGATGGTCCAATTGAGAGAAGTGGTGAGGTCCTTCTTGCTCATGCTCCCCTGTATATAATCTCTAGCCTTATATCGAAGACACGTCCAAGCTACAAACGAGAATGTAACGTACCCAGCTATTCAGAATGCGATCGATGTACAACAATCTGATACGTAGTATTTCCTTTTTGGTACCGGAATTACTTCTGTAAGCCATGTCTCAGGTAGTCGAATTCTTAGGGTTTGTCTGCTTCTGCTCGGGAAAGAGTTGTTGCGAGAACCCGGAAGTGATTATAAAATGTGAAGTTCAATTGGCAGGGTGCTGGTTAGACGCAGTTTAGAGAGGAAGTGAGATGCTGGCAAAGACACTGAAAAATTGATGACCAGAATGGAAAATACCTACATTTACTAGCGGGTTCCGCTTTCACGAGCCCAAAAAGCATGGTATGTCATGATCAATGATGACATGTAGAGAATTATAGTGGGAGGTGCCAATGCCCTCCCACCGGCTGAGTTATCGCATTGTATTATGTCTGTAAATGCCGCATTTGCTCTAGTCGAGGATCATGTCGCTCCCAAATTTCATTCCCTCTCGACTATGGCCGAAGGAATACTATCACAGTACTGGTGCCAGAGTTCTCGTCAGGTTGCTCAGAGAAAGGTCGCTGACCGAGAAGAATCTGTAAAACAGTTGCAAACCCTCTTTAGCAAAGAAACAGGCCTCTTCGCAGAGGGGCTTTGCTTCTCGTCTTCAGTATTCTCAGTAGTCAAGTGATTCGTCATGGTCCTCGTTTTATTGGTAGAAATTTACAGACAATACATTGGAGGGCTTCCAGGAAATCAATGAGAGGGTGACAACTTACCGATATCCCGAACCCCTCAGATTACGCCATGCATCAAGCGAGACATTTCCCATGCAAGCCCCAAAATGTTCCTTTTGCGATGTGCAATAGCTGAGAGTTATAGCGAGGAGGCTCGCTTGTCAGCCTAGATCAGAGTACGTGATGCAGTCAAGGCGGTTTCAATCTATGTGCCCAGACGATAAATTTGTTAAGGTTGAGATCTCTAACCATTATGCAAGCCCTGAAATGCCCTTTTGGCGATGTGCATTAACGGAGAAGCCAAATGTCACGTGACGCAGCATACTGTTCTTTCTGCTGATGCACTTCTCTTTTGGCTCATTATTAATAATAGACACCTTGAATCTCGTAGGTACCTTTTTCGAGAGGCACCTAGAGAAAGCGAGACACCGTCAATTTGGTGGGTGCCTATTCAAAACGGCGAAGGAAAAAGAAGAAAAAGAAAGAATGAGGGAATAAACAGGAGAAAGGACACCTTGATTAAGAAAGCCTATGAATTAGGGAATTCGATGGTGTTGATGTGGCTCTAATTATTTGTAGGCATGGCCGATACACTATGTACAGATCTAGGGACCATACATCATGGCGGCCATCTATGGCAGAGATTGTAAGTGAAGTGGATGCTCGCTTGATATATACGACTGGTGCTGATACTGATGTAGCGAACTGCGTATCCTCTCCCAAAGAACATGTTACCAGAAGATGTCGAGAAATGCCTTTCTGAACATAGAAAGAAGAGTAAAATTGCCTCAGAAGGATAAGGGGATGGAAGAGTCGTAAACGATAGGCAGACTACGACGGCCTTGACAAGATGATCCCCAATGTACTCCCATCCCCAATGTGAACCCGTCACCAGTGTGCCACGGTGCATCCGTCCCTAATGTCATCATCTCTCACGAACTTGCTGTCAACTTGAAAGTCGGTATTGGATGTCTGGAGTCTCTGGTGGAACGCGGAGCCACACGCCTGACTTGTGTCATCTCAACAAAGCATTGTTCGCAATGACACCTGTCACCTCCTCAGGGCAGTCTGCCCAGAACATCTTACAGGGATTTGAGGTCGCATTCGAGACAACGCCGTCTTTGATATACTGCTTCGAATCGATAATCCCCTTACGATGGAGCAAGGAATCGTTATATTTTTGTCGGTGTTCCTCCTTGAGACTCAGCAGCAAACGCATCTTTCAATCGATCCTCGTACTTTCCTCATCCTTGATCTTCCTTTCTATCACATCCGCCGCACCAACCTTCCAGTATGGGGCCACAACTTGATCAAAGATCCGCATTTTGCAGTGCTCTGGGCAGAACAATCGTTGGATGTGTTCGTTAAAGACCCGATATAGTCCTTTAGGACTCTCGACTGCCTGGAAGTACCAGAAGCTTCCAGTCTCCCAACACCTTTTCATAATAGGCGTTTGATATAGAGCCCCTCCTCCTGCCACGTCCCTCTCTTCTTGCTCGAAAGCGTCAAGGTATTCGGTGATGATTTGACTAAAGGTTTCAAGAGGTTCGCCATGCTCTATATCATCAATAGGTCGTCCAGTAACCCAGTATGGAGGGCATTGCAATTCAATCGGTAGTAAACAGGCCCATTCGAGGTCGATTATACCAAGTAATACGCCATTCATTATCAACAAAGATATTGCTTTGATGAAGGTCTTTAAGGGTAAAGACAAAGGGCCCATGACGATAATTGCGATTTATAAATTGAGGAAGAATAGAACGCATCATAGTTATAGCTGCCAATTGTCGTTCGTCGTCACTTCGATCGTGTACAGAATTTGGCTGGTAGAGAATGCGGTTGTCATGGCATGCTAGGAGATCAAGGAGGTAAAGATCAACAGAAGAATAAGTAGTGTTCTTCTCAACAGCACTTCGAATGCCTTCGTTCTCTAAAGATTGAAGTCGCAAGGTTAAAGGACGATTAGTCAAAGTAATATACCCTTGATTATTCAAAGTAAAGGAGCCAATACATGGCAAAGGAGACTTGTTTAATGAAAGGATAATCCGAGCCAGGCCGTGGAAAAGGTTTGAGCGGCGAGTCTTGTCGTAGCGGAGGGCGTTCTAGAAATTAGAAAGCATGCTTCCCTGCGAAACCCAGCTTATAATCAAGTAGCCGGTTTTCAGAAAAGTATCAGAATGTTTTCGGCTAACATATCGACATGGAATGGGAAATCGAAGCCACAACAGCAAGGTTCGCCTTGTATACCACTTTAATCGGGTAAAGAAGGATACATTTTCAGGAGCTGTGAACTGAGATGGATAAATCGTAAGTAAAAATTCACATAAAAGCCAATTAAACATACCGTCTGACCATCCGGGAACCCAAAGCCAAATAGAAAAGGTATTGGAATATCCGGACAATGTTCTTGAACCATATGTATGAAGCAACCTCGCACCGAAGCTTCTCGTCCACATTCCCTGGTGAGTTTGCCTCTCCAATTTTGTAGGGTAGTGGGATCCTAACAAGCGCTACGCGTACAGCGGAGGGTGGACTAATGTGAATAGGAACGTAGACGTTGTAGTTGCCAGATAACCAAGTCCCCACATCAGCAACTCGACACTTGCTTACTCCGAGGTGAAATGATACAGTAGCCTCGATCTCGGCTTTAGGGGCGGACAGGTAACTCCAGAGCTCTTGTCTCTGTTGCGGATATCCGATCTGAGCGAGCATGTTGTCATCCTCACTTAGAGCTCGATCTAGCGCGATACTTCCTCTAAGAAGAGGCAGTGTGTTCGACATATTAGAGCTGGAGTCAGTTCGTAAAGACCGCAAGGTGAGTGCGTTGGCGGATGAGGAAGGATTTCGTGTCTAAATATGAAGTTGAGAGATGTCTGGCCGTTGGTGGTCAGTGGAGGATTAATAGTGTATTGAGTGCATGTCCGGACACCACCAAGGCGCGTCTGCCGGCTCTGTCCTTAAGGCTATCGCAACTTAACAAATGAGGGTCCCTACAAAGTACGTAACTCTGTCTTGTGAGTGACCAAACGTGTTCGACACAGCAGGAGGGGATGGGTGGTGCGAGGTAATGAAAAAGAGTTGAGATGCCTGGCAGGAAATATGATAAGAGTATTAATGAATATTTGGAGGTGTGATAGGAGGACTTCATTACCCCCAAGTGCCCTCATCCGGATGGAGTGCTGATTGTGGTTGTCTCAAGTCAACCAAGTGCTACATGAAGCCTTATCGCGCTGTCCGATAAGGCGATGTTGAACGTTTGACGTAGTTTTTCGATATTGAGTCTATCCCAGCGGAAGAAGGTTGGTTAGAGGTGAAACGCGTATATGACGGATTGAAGATACTAGACGAAGTCAAGAAGGAGTTTGATCGATCTTAGGAGGTAAATGTGAAAAATGTCTTGATAAAAATTATACGCTGATTCGGGGGTGATCGACGTCGGGCCTAGGAGAATGCGAGTGCCGATGTGCTTATATATTATGTAATAACACGTGCGTGCACCGACCCATCGTCGCTATCCCCATTCCATCCATGGTCTACCTACTGTACTGTAGGTAGAAAGATTGGCCTCATCTTCATCTTCATCTTCGCCAGTGGTATCTTTTCAGTCAAGCCTTTTGTCTATAGTTTCAATGTCTGCACTCCAATAACAAACTGGAAGTCGGTATCGCAGGAATGACAGTCCTTCCGACGCGGCAGCACTGCCACTGTGCCTCAAAGCAGATCTTGCTTCTATACAGCATGCAACTGCGATAGAGCTTGATCGATGGGGTATTGACCCTTCATACTTCCGGACAGACTTTTATTCCATTCGATATCTTCGGACGGAACGAATTCCGACATTCCTTGAGCTGGTTCTCTCTATCACTATTTTCCACCGAAGTCATAGATATCCTCGCTTTGCATTCACATTTCCACTTGACAATGCAACAGTCCTACATCGCACCACCGTCTGAACATCACGGCACGAGAGTTAGCTTTCCCAACAGAGAATTGAATGATTTGTTCGCGAGTCAAATATGCTTTCGTGCGTTGTAATCGCGATCAGTTTTCGGGGTGTTTTAGCTCGGAAGGAGCAAACCGCCCACTAGGAGCATACTCGGCCGCCGAAAACGTGACGAAACACTCGCAATTCCACAACTGATTTCAAGGTAAGTGCTCGACAATTCCTTTCATGTCAGACATCAAGAAGCAGGGAGAAAGTCAAGATCTTTTTCAGCTGCAGCTGCAGTCAGACTGGCCCCGGTGTACCTCATCTCACAATCACGATGAACTCACCTATCGCGACACTGCCTGGGTTTCCTTTCTTTTATGCCATCCCTATAGATGGCCAGATAAGGGAGATACCTTCTGAACCATCCATTTGGGATGGTGAGGAGTTAGAAGGTCTTACCGATGATATCAACGATGCTTTTCAACAACTACATCCTCCGCCCTATTCCAAACCACCAACACGGTCACCAAAGCGACCTGTCTCGAGTCCACTCCCGAGTGTCCAGGAGGTAGATGAGAGGCCCATCATGACGCCTCCTTTTCGTCAAGCACCGCTCGTCCCAGATGAGGACTTTACAGTGCCAAAAACGCGGTCGAAGACTGAGCCAACTTCGATGCCAAAGACCAAAACGCAACGTCGGAAGATCCGTTATCCATCTTTACCAATTGGAAGATGGGCTCAAGCATCACATAGTACCGACGATCTGTCAAAGACTTTTCAGGAGTCCAGCAAGCCCGTAGCCCAGAGCTCGGAGCCACAGACCAAGCGCAAGATACGCTTCATGTCAATCTCAAGCCGATCCTCATGGTCCTCATTTCGACCATCAGTCTCCAGTCCTTTGACAAAATCGTCGGCAGCTGCGGCATCAATGGGATCTCTCGACCTCCCACGAGTGCTTGAGTTGCCTTATGAGCTCGAGGCCATTCAGCCAATAAGCCCTATCAGTCCTTTCAGCGAACTTGACTCTACACCTATCAGCGAGCTGTCTTCTGAAACTCCTTCACAAGAAACTTCACCTCAACCTGAAATGTCAACATGGCATTCTCGGCTTCCTCTCCCAGAACAAGACCGAGCACCAATCAGATCTTGGTACTCCGAAGATGATGCAGGAGGGCTGGACACTCGTCGTCCGGAAGAGTCTGTGGCACCGCCTTCTCACGAGGAAGCTACCCGAGATCCTCCACCACCACTCATGGAAGACACCTCGGACTCCTCTGCTCCAAGTACGCCCCCAGAGCTAGAGTTCGACTACTCTTCCTCGAACTATTCCTCCAACCGCTCTTCGCGTTCTTCGGAGTGGTCTCAAGCCTCAACCGATTTCCAAGGAGATGTCAAGGATAATATTCCAGACATGGCTACCCTCCCAGCAAGACCAATTTCAATCTTGCTCATGACGGAGGAGGAAATCAATCAGGCGGGTTTGATTGAGGATATCTTTTTGATGCTGCATGACTTGCAACCGGGCTACCTTCATCCTGCTCATAGACCGCAGCCGAATATGGTGCGAGCATCCATGATCAAGCAGTACGCGAATCAAATCAGGAATTCGGAAGTGTTGAAGCAGAATGTGATCTAAGGCGGGAGCTGTGTGTGTGAGAAGCAAGAGCAGGATGTGAAAGGATTATTTCCAAAGAAAGCAGATGAGCTAGGCTTGAGATTGGTACTGGAGCGATTCAGAATGGAAGGAGGAGTTTACGCAACATATCGACATTGCAGGAGTTCTTACATTATCTAATCCCGCTCGGCAGGTCACCTGCCCTGCATTTTCGGCGCATATATAGGGCATGATACCGACTACAACACAATCGCTTGTATATCTCTTTTGTTGGACAGCAGGATCAAGTCTACTAGAGGCTGGACTAAGGCGCTGGAGGCTGGGACTACATTGTGAGCACATCACATGACCTTATCATGAGGCATTTGAGCACTTCGACTGCTATTTTCTTGAGGGCTAGCTACTGGAGTATTTACTCGATCAAAGATAATGCAAATCAGGCCTGCGTATCCAAATGTCTGAAGTGTGATGTTCATCAAGCTGCGAAAAAGATGAGCTCGCTAACTCATGACCTTGCTTCCCGTTTGCATACCCAAAACACCCTTTTCCTTTTCCATCTCGCCTGCACCACAACTGTCTATATGCATCCAAACACTCACTTCCCTCATCCACTTACAAAACACATCTCCACACCCCAGCCCAATCTCCTCACACTCATCCCAACTCTGACACATACCCACAGACTCTCCACTCTCCCCATTCTAGATCAGCATATTCGAGACATTCATACAAGCCCTCAGCTATCCTCCCATCCTTATCCTCATCTCAACTTTAGAAATAGATCTTGATATTGGGACAATTGAATATCTGAGGATTTCGTATAAATATCTCGAATGTGTTTATCTCGATCTCCGGTGAAACGCTGTGGTGTTTGTAGATACGTGGTTGTACCGGATGAGTATAGGAAGTTGGGGTGGGTTTGTGTATTTCTTTTTGTGAAATGTACTGCCTTTTCAGTACTGGGTATAGAGTTCGGCCAGTCACTCTTCTCACATCCGTAATTCAGATCAGATGATATTCAATTTATACATTACTATTTAAGGAGTGTCTATGATGCTCGCTGCAAATGCCAATCATCAAGCCCTGTTTCCGTTTCAGATCCCAACCAAAATACCCTTCATTCCCAAGTTCGTCAATTTCATTCCCTCGTGTTTCCGTGAAGTGATGATGCATGGACATCATTTATGCAACGACCTCGGCCTCACGCTTGTATTGACCATAGCTTCCGCTGGAAATGAGTCAGTACAGACTCTTAACATTTGTAATGACGAGTACGAGTTATGTTGCAAGTCTCGTGACATGTCCCAATCCATACCCCTCAAAAGCCAATCAAGAACAAGGTAGAACTTACTAAGATCCATATCCCGTAGGTGTAGCAGTAGCAGTCGTGCTCGTCGTGCTAGTAGTTGGTTGAGGGTACTCTCCATAATCTATCCATCTTATCAGTCATCGACATCCTCTCTGTTCTTGATAGAAAGGGAGAACTTACTGCCATACTCGCCATAATTGCCATAATCCTCCGCTACTGGCTCTGGCGCTGGAGCTGCTTCACGCTTGGCTTTGTAGGCTCCGTAGTCGGCATATGCTGTGTTTGTGGTTAGGATTTGAGATGGGAGGATGGGAGTTGGGGAGACGTACAGCCATAGCCGGTGGGAGTTGGAGTCTCGGTGGTGGAGGTTGAGGTTGATGTTGGGTAGTTTTGGTATTGACCGTAGTTACCTAGAATCTCTAGGTCAGTATGGGTTCACTGAAAAGCTTGTCTGATGTAAAGAATGAGACATTACCATAATCACCATAGTCTCCATAATCTTCAGGATTTGCTGCAGGCTCAGGAGCAGCCTCTCTCTTTGCCTTGTAAGCTCCGTAGTCTGCATATGATCCATATCCTGTGGGAGTAGGGGCGACGGAGGTGCTGGTTGATGTTGGGTAGTTTTCGTATTCTGATAATTGTCAATTGCAGCCTCTCGAAGTGAGAAGTGAGAGACTCACGTCCATAGTTGCCATAATCACTGATCATCTAGTTAGTCTTGGTGTTCCTCGATTTTTGAAATACTCAAATGAGCTGGGGAGAGAGGTTGGAGAAAGACGTACCCATATTTGCCATAG
Source organism: Helotiales sp. EF0021 (assembly GCA_000292665.1). Lineage (NCBI taxonomy): Eukaryota > Fungi > Ascomycota > Leotiomycetes > Helotiales > Helotiales sp. EF0021. The sequence goes on along the minus strand of AIET01000620.1, from coordinate 27,234 downwards.
TCTTGAGGGAGAGCAGAAACTGTGACTGCGGAGGCAGCAGCCAAGACAGCGAATTGAGAGAAACGCATGTTGATATCTGGGAAAAGCGAATGTGGAAGTTTAGATAATGTCTCGAAGATCTTAATGATGATGAAGTGAGTGATGAATGATCTGGAATCCAGCACCTGAGGAGATGATCCAATATATATCAACCTGAACTCGACATGCGAGCTTCTAGGTCTTACTGACGCGCCAAAGCAGGATCCGAGGCTGGCAAAGGATGCAGTGTTCCTTGACACAGAAGTCCCACCAGGACCTCTACCAACACATCAACAAAGGGCCCTAATGCCCATCCGACATAGTTCTCATCTAATACCATGCTAAGCCCGTATCCTAACTTTAGGAAGGCCCCGTATTCACATTCAACCAAACTTCTGACGTTTGACGTGATTGTGCAAGCGAATGGTGAGCTCGTAGCTTAGCACTAGTAACGTTTCTTGGCAACGGGCTTCTACTGACTTGATGGACATCAGCTGATATCTGACCGACCGAAGACATGGGTTGTGGAACTTTGGGATCCTTGGACGACTTCGTGTCTGCAGTCGTCCTGTATACCAAGCACAAACAAACAAACCTCGACCTCGTCAACAATGCGGGGAAGAACATATTGTATGAAAAGAGGTTGCACACAACTGGCCAGGTGACAGTAGCACTGCATCATGAGGGTCTGCTCCATCGGAATATCGAAAATCGATGGGTGCTTGCAAGGTAGCATTCAGATGTCGTGCAGGTGGAGGTGCATGAAGTCTGGTAGCGACGGCGTTCACGGAGACTTCTCGGATGGGGCTCCCTTTCCCTTCTAGGCTCGGACGTCAACAATGGCCCTGCAAGGAACCTCAACCTTCGTCGTACCGGGTTCAACGTCAAAAGGTGATGCCAGTTGTACTCGGATCCTGCACTGGAACGTTTGACAACACATCTTGCCGACAGAGCCGCATACTGGATCTGTTAGCCACCATCGGAAAATTTAGGTTGTCAAACCAATAACGTTGTTTCTATTCTGAGATCTCGCTATTTCAAGCCAATGACAGCTTGTCCTGGGGGGGTATTTTACGCAATGCGGGGTAGTATTCTCGTATCGATGGCAGGTCAGACCCGACTCAGCCCTGTAATTAGCCGCATAGTAGCTTCGAGCTATCATCTCGTATCTTACCTTTATTACCTGACTTGGCGATGTCTGGTGCTGTTAAATGTTTGTATGAACACGAGTAAAGTCTTACTTGCGTCATACCAAGACAGTAAGTTAGTAAGACTTTGAGGGAGCAGTGTTCTATTCTGAGCTCCAGAATGCTCACCTACTCGATTTCCATCTCACGCTTCCTTGCATGTACATGTACCTCTAGATCGCATCAAATATTCCATCTAAATTCCCTAGAATTTGCTGTGAAGAGTCAGACGAACTGATTCTCGGGAAAGGACTTTTCACAGCATGTCTTCATACACTCCCATGCAGAACAAAGCCGAGAGGGATTCTTCCCAAGGAGAAGATTATGAAAATCTCCTACAAGAAGAATCTCTCATCAGGAAACCCTCTCGTGGAACCCCAAAATGGGTCCTCGTCGTTGGAATCCCAATTATTTCCTTTCTTCTTATAGGTTTCGGAGCATGGATAGGTCATCGCTCATCTGCAGAATTCAATGCAAAATGTTTGGAGCATGTCCAACATTGGTGTAAGTCTTCCAGCTTCACTTCAACCGCCGAAATCTGACACTTCAAAAGCTCCGATCCAAAGAGACGTCGATAACAACTACCACGAAGTCCATTTCAACGGCTCCTTCATGAAAAAGAACGTCTTCAGACAAGACGCCGGACCAGAAGTCGACGCAGCATGGGAATCTCTAGGCATAAACTGTACCTCCTGCCCCCTTTCCCCCTTCAAACGTCAACTAACAAGATTTCAAGACCGAAGTATCAGAATCCCCACCGAAGACGCAGAAAAAACCGGCCTCCTACCCTCCCAAGTCCAGATCTCCCCCTCCCACGGCGGCGGCTACCCCGCCAACGTCGAAGGCCTCCACCACCTCCACTGTCTCAACCTCCTCCGGCAATCCCTCTACTACAACATCGACCACTACCGCACCCTCGGCCTCGGCGCCTTCGTAAACGACGAACCCATCGTCCGCCACCACGTCTCCCACTGTCTCGACATCATACGCCAGCAATTGATGTGTCAACCCGATACCGGGATGCTTGGGCAGGTGTGGTGGGATAAAGAGAGTCCGAAGGCGTTTGTGGATTTTAATACGAGGCATCAGTGTAAGGATTTTGAGGGAATTAGGAGGTGGGCGGAGGAGAGGCAGATTGGGGAGCATGTGCCTGGGGATTTCTTGATGCCGCCGAGGGGGAGGGAGGATGTTTTGGATGAGATACCTTGAGTGGATACAAGCGGAAGAGCTTTGCATGTAAAAGATCAATAAGGAAATTTGGGAAGCTCAAGGGGAGATCAGGCTAAGTGCGGAAGGACGAAATGAGCAAGACAAAGAAAGTCTCCTACTGGAAGCTAAGATGATAGGGACGGAGCTTGAGGCAAGAACAGCACATTCTGAGTGGTGTGAGGAGACGGACAGGTAGGGAGTATTAAGGAAAGAGAAAGATTTCCATTCCTAAGATGAGCATAGCTCTCTGGGCTAAAACCCAGTATAGAAACGAGAAATGGAGACACACCAGACCCCCACCTCATCCGTCGTCACGAAAGAAGCGCAAGTCCAGTATAAAGAGTGACATCCAATCCCCTTCTCTATCCCTCCAAAAACAATAATCAAAACAATCTATCGCAAAAACAAGTTCGTCCGGTCGTTACAAAGAAAGAGAATTTAGATTCAAGCCCGAAAGAAAACGAGAAAATTGCAATCAAGCAACCCATAACCAAGCATAACTAACATCCTCATCCTTCACCCTCTCCAACCATTTCTGCTCCATGCGTTCAGCATATGAGGCCGCGCTGTCCGAGGAGGAAGAGCGGCTGTGGATGCTGTGGCGCATGCTGAGACGGGTGGTGGAGAATTCGGGGGAGAAGGCGGGGGAGTTTGAGTTAGCCGGAGTACCTGGGAATGCATTTAGTATGGACGTTTGTGTATGTTGGAGGAGTATATGTTGAGGAAGAAGGGGGAAGGAAGGGATGTGACTTACCATGGGACGACTCCCTCGTGCTCTTGCGAGGTGTCATTCTCGTCTTTTTGGTGAGGAACATCTGTGAGATGTTAGTCTGATTACATACTCCCATTTAGGGATGAGATGGAGTACGATAATAGGAAAGAGTCAATGGAATGAGAAGTTATAAGGTGGAGGAATAGGAACGAATGAGAAACTAAGATGAGAGGAGAGGACCTGGCTGGGGACAAAATGGAGATCCTAGAGCGAAGCGAGAAGAAAGGGGACTTACACTCAAAATTTGCACCAGGCATTTAAGCTTCGTTCCTGCTTGCTTTCTTTGAAAAGGCGTAGTTAATAATATAAGCCGACCGGGCCGAAAACTGAAAAATCAAAAAGTGATGGATATCGTAAGTACGCTCAGTGCTTGCTAAAATTGCAGGATCAAGGCCGACCAGGCCAAACGTAGAAATTTTGGGAGGTGGTGAGTTGATCGAGATAGATTCTGCTCAGTACTTGGTGAGTATCAAAGGATCAAGGCTGACCAAGCCAAGTAGTGTATGTGGATAATTGTAGGAAGTTGTGACTCGAAGTGTTGTGACGAGACTCGCTAGTAATCACTAGGAAGCTGGCAACGATAAGGGGGGATACTGTATGCAGAAGCCGAGACTCGTGTGGCGAGGAAAGCTAACGCAGTCACAACTGGATGGCGGATAGGTATAACGAGAAAGGCGAGTTGTTGCGGAACGGATCGTTGATTGCGAGGTTGAGGCTTTGGTAGTCTGAGGGCGATTTGTTTTGTGACTGCTGTTGAGGCTGAGCGACGTGCTCGGAGGTTGATGAGTGCCACTAGCGACGATCAGCGCTATCAGATTGGAAGGAAGAATTGCTACCGACCTTTCGAGAAGATGGGGTGTTCTGAGTAGAAAGAGAGATATTTTTGGGGGGAGGCCGATTTTAAAGGGGGTGGTGTCGGGGGGTTTGTTGATCTCCGGCCGATAGGTGCAGGTAGGATGACCGAGAATTATTGTTGAGAAAACGTTGAGAGAATTGATTTTGATCCAACCGGGGATGACAAGGACATGAGAAAAGCGCCGGAGAACGGACTTTTCGTGCATTGCGATTGAGTATAAGAGCTCTGGATGCCTCGAAGTCCGCCGATAGCATGAACAACTTGGTGCGAAGCAGAACATCTAACCCAGAAACCATAAGCTCAGCCTACGGACTCTCTGATAATCCAAGGTAAGATATCACATGAACGATTGCAGGAGTTCGGATAGCAACTGCTATCTAGCTGTCACTTGAAAATGAGTCGAGGCGCATGTCATGGTCCAGCGCGCTACGCCCGAGACTTGACAGTGAGGAGGGAAGCAATGTTTTGACACAGGACACAGCAATTGAAGTAGAAAGGTCAGAGCTAGATTACTGGCCCTTATTGTTGCACATCGTAGACGCTCATAAAAGTCCGGACTTTGGGAGTTCTCCGCTGACGTTGCGTTTGCAATGTCCTCAGCGAAATCAGACATCGCGAGAACTGCTTCCTGTCGGACACCTCGATGTGACTCGGACATCAACACAACTTGTAGTATGCGATGTTTCTTGATAGAGAATCAGACAATATGAAAATCCATGCTGAAATGCTGCAAACCAGTATTTTGTGAGGAAAAAATGAAGAGAATATGCAGAACTCATATAAGATTTCAAACACAACAGCCTATTTCGGAGTGTCCATAAGACAGAGTTGTACCCTCGTAGTGCTCCTCACCAATATCCGCAAGTCTATTCACCATGACCTTCTACCCCTTTCCAAGCGGTCTAGTAATGTTTCTGCCGCAACGCCTCTTATTCTCCATTCCCATCCCGACACATACACCAAGCCATTGTATACCCCCAATCCAAACTCCACGAAAACAAATAAATCGTACACACTCATGAATCAATCATTCCATCTATCATATTTTATGATCTCTTTTGTCCCAACTCCACATCGCCCTCATAATCCCAATCGTCCCAATCTCCAGGTCCAGCAACTTTCTTCCAAACAAAAATGCCGGCCGCGGTGGCCAGACTCGCTGCCAAAAACCATCCATCAAACCATCGTTCTACAAACCCAGGCTCTAAGGGCGACCCGAGTGCTTCGCTAACAACACTCTTCATCTCGCTTGGCAAGTTACTTCTCAGTAGCAAGGCACTGGAGATAACGTACGTTGCCGATATCTGCGCGATGATCAAAGCGAGGTTGGCTTGAGCTTGGTAGAGAAGCGACGGAGAGAGTTTGGTGAGCATGTGGAATGTTTGAAGGACGGAGTTGAATGAGGCGAGCAGGATTATTCCAGAAAGGAGGAATGAGATCTGCCTGGACCAGGCCAGTTGGTCGAGGGTTGGATCGACATGCTTGGCAAGGAGGGATAGTACGCGATTTATCGGATCGGTGCGAGAAGATGTGAAGACGGAGTCTGGAGAAGGGTAGAGAGCTTGACGGAGAATGTTCAACGATACCGTAACAATACGGTAGATACAGTAGAGGGCAAAGGCGTATGCGAATGGCGTCAAGAAGATCTTGCCGACAGGAGAGTGCGCTCGTTGTGCGGATGCCAGTCGATTCTGGAGGAGGGAGAGAGAGCTTCCCAGGCTGACTGACATGCTTTCGAGTCCTGAGATTTCCAGTTCCAAAGCTTTGATCTCCTGGGCATCTGCACTTCCGCGAATAGTACCAATGACCTTGGTCATGAATCCTTCTGGTGGAGCATCTTGATATTTACGCTGAAGAGCTCGGAGTCGACTTCGTTTCGCAGCTAGCATATCGTTCGTAGCATCGAGCCCAGCTTGCTTCCGATTGACATCTGCTTCCGTGACTGGCTTTTGCTTTGCTCCAAAGGTTTGCCATGGCGCCGACACAGCTGCAAATCCTGAGAGCAAAGCCATGAGAGATATACCAATTACTCCAACACGTTCTAGACACGCTTCACTCAGACCTTTCCCAGACTGAGAAGCCATTGCATGGATATATGTCCCAGGAATACCCTTACCCAACCACCAGAACGCCGACAGCCATAGTGTGAATCCGCAGGCTTGCAAAGTCCATGTGGTTCTCGGTATTCTCCCATCAGTTCTCTTGAAAGACCAGCCAGAACCAGAAACAATAGACTGTAGCTCGAGGAAAGGGATCAAGACCACCAGAGAGAATAATAGTGTCGGAACCACAATCTTCAACGCAAAAGCCCTGCCCGCTGGATTCAAAGTATTCGACAGTTCACATAGAATCAGCTCAACCAATACAGCCGCCAGCGCAATAGTCGCAGAGAATGTAACAGCTACCACTCTCCTCCTCCCTGATTTCGCAATATGCTCAGCATGTTTCTGTCGCAAACTCGGCGGCGCGTCGCTCGGGAGATAATGATCGTTGTCATCTTTCTCAGATTGTAGACTGGCTACCACAGGGAATAGCTTCTGTAAAGCTATGACGCTGATGAGGAGGAACGTTATGACAAACGGGATGGCGGAGAACGCGATCGTGGTCGCTGATGCTGTGCCGGCTGAGCGAGTGTGGAATCCTGTCGGGACGCAGGCATCGTCGTCGCATTTATCGGTGGGTAACATTGAGGGCAGGGCCTGATCGAAGACCAGCGATCACATTGTATTTGATGGGAATGATCTGTGAATCGAATCGAACAATGGGGTGAAACCGTGCCGTGTCGTCAGCCTCGCCCTGCTCTTATCCGGGGTGGGTTCTGATCTACTGTATCGTCAGGGGTTATGATCGACATGTTATGACCCCTTCTTGGCAGGATTTGTTTGCTCCTCACATCACTCAATTTTAAGAGAAATAATAGTTTTAGTTGAGGCTGAGAAGCATGCTGTCCAACAACACGACATCAAGCTGATCGAACTACTGAGGTGTGAGCACAGAGTAATCATTTACATTATTGTCAAAGACACCAGAATATACATCTATTCTGCTCTCTGATCCCAACACAATTCCAGGCCGTGATCTAGTGTCATATAGCCGGAATCTACAGTTACTGTCCCTCCAAGGGCAAGCCACCCGACCGGAATTTCAAATGCAATTTTGGGTATCCGGAGCCTACAAATGGGTATCTGAAATATGACTACCAACAATATCAACACCCACCAACGCCAAACAAACACCCTCCTTGACTAGAGAAATAGAGGTACAAACCAACAGGGCCGAAGTAGATACACAGCCTAGGCTAGTATAAGTGCTAGGGGCCAGCACTGCTTTGAGCTTTGATCTTGGTGCGGACCACTGGCCGTCTTTTTCACACGAAAACCTTGCCCAAGGAGCCTTTAAGTACTGGAGGAAGAGTGATTCCGCTGGTATCGGTCTCGTCATCATCATCTACAGAATCGTTCTCTTCGTCGTCCATGTTCAGTAGTTGAAATCGATTCATGGGAGGGGCATTGTTCTTCTTCTTTGGCTGGGCATTCTCTTGGCGGTTTGTCAATGGTCGTTCCAGAGGTTGAGCACATTCATCGTTATCCCATTCAATCCTTGAGCCCTTGTACATACTATGCATTGTAAGCGCATATACATCTAGACACAGACCTTGACTTACGAGCGACTCATCATGCAAGTACGAGCAAACATAGCGTTGTGGACCGAGTTAGTGGATATATAGGCATTTTGACCACTGAAAGAGATCTTAATAACAACAAGATTATGGATGTGCTCCAAGTCATCCCGGATTCGCTCTTCTGTATGCTTGGGGCTGCAGTTGTAGATGATCAGATTTCGAGTGGCTCCAATGGAGATCTTGTTGGCAACATGACCAGGCAGAATGAATTGTCGATCGTTCCATCGAATTTCGACCTGCAACTGATTAATTCCTTGCACTTGAAGATAGCATTTTTACGTACCCTCTTTCCCTTGATGTACAGATCATGACGCTTGACATGAGAGAAGAATTCTTTCGCAGCACCCTCTTCCAAGAAAGATACGCTGGCAGTTCGATCGTGGGTACGGACGAACAGATCAAGAAGCATTCCGCCTCTCACTGCATCAGCAATGTCCAAATGGGTCGTGTTCTCTGGCAGATTGGCGAGCAGTACTGTTCTCTTGCAGAATTTGTCGTACTGTTGGCGTGTACGGCGCGGTTGAGAATCATTATTTCCGCTTCCTTCATCATGATATCCATCAGGTCCATCAGGTATAAAATCATAAGCTTCGTTCGACTGCGAGTGGTCATGAAAGCCATTGGTATTGTTTCGTCGAGGTTTGTAGTCACTTCGGGGCGTGTAACTTGCATTTCGGCCGAATGTATAGTCTCGAGGTCCTGCTCCCGAGCTCGAAGGAGGGACCTGCTGGGTAAAGAAAGATCCGTCGTCCAAAGAGTCCTCGACTGCAGCTGCTATTCCACCGTTTTCGTTGGCAGGAGCATCGTCTTTGATCAAGATCTGCGTTATACACGTTAGCATGAGTACGTCGATTGATGCAGTCATGCATATGGGGGAAGCTTACGGCGAGAGTCTCCTCAGCAATACCACCCAGGTAGAGGTTACGTCTGAGGTTCGCTACAGAGGTCAGTTTGCTCTCAACCACATTGGCGGAACCTTATCGACCCCGCAACCGCAAATCAAGCACGCACCATATTGACGAGCGGAGCTTAGCAAGTTGTCATGATCTGACTTGGGAATTGTGACAGTTGGTATGTCAACAGGAGTAGAAAAATCGTGTCCGCCAGTGTGGAAGTGGGCCCTGATTGCGATGCGAAAGATAATCAGCCTTCTGGTGTTGCATGCAAAACTAAATCTGCACTCGGTGACAAGATTAAATTCCTTACTTGCGCAGCAATGTCTCGAAATATGCCTAGAGTACGAGGTCTCGAGGTCAGCAAAGCTCAATCAATCTGTACGAAGGTGTACGAGCTTCATCAATGTTGGACATTCAGGTCTAACGAGCATCCAGATCTGAGGCTGAGGAAACAATGCAGGTCAGAAATCTTGGGGCCGGATATGCTCACCTTGTCGAGTGTAACAGTACCGGCCGCCATTCTTGAAAGCTTTACGACCGATGGCCAAAAGCTGGAGCTCAAATGTTTTGGTGTTGGAGTTGGATCTTCCTTCTCTAATCAAAGTTTTGACCCACCAGGCTTAAAAATAAGGTTGCATCACTAGCGCCGAGCTTGGACCCTCGAGGTTTCATGCTTCGCCAACACCTCGACTCGAGCTCTCGCTATCAGCTCATGACTACCGACCTCCTGCTCGAATATGCTTCCTACCTGCTCGAGCTACTCTTCAGAACCCGATTACCGTTGGAACTGGAGATTAAAATACGGATTCTGTGTTACTGTAGGACAACAGTCTCACAGTCGAGACGATGAGAGTGATCGTCATCGGTCATCGTGTTTGTGTTTGTATTTAGCAAATGGCGCATCAGTCTTATGTGGTCTGTGTTCGCGCCTTCGTTGATATCGCTGTCTCTGAATCATTGGTTTGCTTTCCAAGCCAGGGCTACGACTGTGCAACATTCTATGTAACGCAAGTCCTTTGGTTATTGATGTTTTCAGCACTGTTCTGTCTATGAACCGCGCCATATGCATTGCGAATTTACGGTACATTCCAAATACTGCCACCTGTTCGGGTTTTCAAGGCCCGAACTTCAACATGAGACTCTCAATCACGAGGCAGTATTTTCACAATAACGTAGGACTGCGGCGCATGTTGAACCGGTAAACACAAACATGGACATACAAGATTCAGCAGTCGCTGTTCGATGCAAGCTGTTTCTAAGAGTCACGTTGGACCTGGTCCTAGCAATTATCGTCTTAAGCAGAATATTTACAAACTGGTCTATTGCTTTCTCCCACATCTCTCTACTTTTCTACTATAGCAAGTAGACCTTGAAGGACATCATGCTGCTTCACGGAGAAGATGTCAGGTCACAAGCGACTGGAGCTCTGCACGCAGCTTTTCGTCTCGGCTATCAAAGTTTCAATTATTTTTGGACCAGAACATTCTGAGATGTTCAGTTGACATTCAAACCATTACGGCTCCTTGACAAGCTTCTGTGTCCACCTGCCCCTGTCCTCCATCAGAGTCATGTGGTTTCTATGGTCATGTGATCCATCCTTTGAGTTGCCCACCTGGGCAGGTGGCAGCTGGGCAGTCGTGGAGCAATTGCGCCTACAACGCTTGTGGGAGATTTAAGACAGACATTCACAGACATGCAAATGACTTTGCTTTTGTCTTTCAATTCGTAAGGGATGCTTATCATGTAGTTTTCACATCACCCACCTTCCTTCTTTAATACTGTTCTCCAGACTCTTGATATATGAATATTCTAGGGAGATTTCATTTTAACTTCATGCCAAGCCTGCTTCTCTTGTCTGGCTTCGTTGAAAAACATATGGAGTTCATCAGACATTACGAAGCAACGAGGCGCAGCCGCGAACTTTCAACGGGCGGGGCTTCCAGGAAAGGATGACATTGGTCAAGGACATCAAGATAACATCATCAACTTGCAAAACGTCAGAATCACTAGATTAACAATACTGAAATGAGACAGTCTTCTATCAAGAAAAGGTTGACGTACCTCAGACAAGAGGGAAGAATAAGGTTCCGAAAATGGCAGCTGGCATTTTGACCCGCCAAGAGTGCACAATCTACAGCTGATGATTTGCTCGATGACAGTTACACAGTATCAAAATGATAAGACAGCGTTGTCCTGACAGATTGTTGTAATATTTGCGAGGTCGCTGACAGTCTCAAAGCTTCTCATTGGATAACGATAAATCGGTCGGGAACGATGACATTCTGCAGCTGTCGTAGAAAAGGTACAGACGATTGCGTGGAGAGGAGACGGGAAAGACCCTCGACATAAACTCATCTAGTGACGTTCCTGACGTCGATAACCTATATGGGTCGTCTGAGACGTCGTCCCTCTAAAGGCCTGGATTGAGGCTCGACCAGGTCCAATCAAGGTTAGGCTTCAACTACCGAAGAGCCCGTATGCACTCAATTGCAAGCCTGGGAGCATCCCTGTCAGCCCGTAACAGCCACCCGAGCATTGCAAAACCCATATTCCATTTGATCTGCGTTGTGGACTCCTATGCGCAACGATGGTCATGAATTCAACCTGCATTTGAGAGCTCGCAGAGTTGCGTGTTGAGAATGGCCGTGCCAGAGAGTGGCACCTCAATCAACGGCCCCATCGCGCTAGCACAACCTTTCCGTGTCGAGTCGGAAAATACCCGTAGACTACGCGATGCAAAGCGCATTGTTGTATCGATGCTGGGGAAATTCTGGGCAGAGGTAATTCTTGAAGAACGTTTGAGACCGCGCGGCCCTTTTGCTTTTCTTTGCGATACAAAATAGCTGCGCCCGTTATTACAGGGATTGCCTGTTACCGCCAAGTATAACTGTTATCTTGTATATCACTTTGTCCAATCCTTCTTGAAGTTGTGCCAAAATGGTACGGGATTGTGATTTTAGTGATGGCTGCTGGTCCCCGGTCAACTTGGCGTTAGAACGTGCACTTAGCTCTGCCCAACGTCCTAAAGAGCTTTGGTTTAGTATGGTTCACGCGTTTCTCCACTACTTCCAGCCTACTGGAACGGCATCCGTTGACCGCAGTTGTCGACGTATGGATGCTCGTGCTCCCTTCGCCTAGATAGCCCTGGGTAAAGGAGTACTTGATAATCGACTGGCCCTCGGGACATTGATCCATAGATTCAGGTTTACTTATTGTTTGCTCCTCGATCTTGATCAAGAATGCAATTCTCTTCGCTCTTTGCAGCCCTGGCTTTAGGTATGTTCTCAGACTTGCCACCTAAGGCTTTCTTGATATTGATTTGAATAGCTTCTTCCACTGTTGCTCAGAATGCAACATACTGCCCTTCTGGTGGTGTTTGCTATGCAGTCAATGTACCCGAAGCAACAGCCTCAAGTGGCTCTGGTGATATCTACTTCCAGATCTCTGGTCCTACATCACTGGCATGGATCGGCCTCGGTCAAGGGACGTCGATGACGGGTTCAAATATCTTCATAATCTATGCCAATGCTGCTAGGGACAACGTTACACTCTCACGTACGCCCATTATCATGCTCTGTCGCCAAAATGGTAGACTAATTGTGAGAACAGCCCGCCTAGGTACTGGAGACACAATGCCTCAATCAGATACTACCACAAACGTTACATTGCTTGAAGGTTCGGGTATCTCAAACGGCAACATGACCGCCAATGTTCGATGTGAGTTGCACATGGTATCAAAGTCTTTAGCTACTAACCTCTTCAGGCTCGAATTGCAACAGTTGGACAGGAGGAAGCATGGATCTTTCGAGTTCAAATACACAATCCAATTGGATCTGGGCATACAAGACCGGTTCTGCAATCGCGTCAGACGATGTCTCTGCTACTGTCTCGCAACATAGCGAAAATGGCGAAACTATCTTCAACCTGGAGACTGCAACTGGTGGTAGCAGTTCCAACCCATTCCTTGGTAGCACAGCGACTTCGACCTCTGTAGGTGCTGAGGGCGGGGACTCGGAACCGTCAAACTACAACACAGTTCTGTTAGCCCATGCTGTCATCGGTCCCGTTGCTTGGGCACTTTTCTATCCTCTTGGAGCCATGGCTATCCGTCTTCTGAGTTTCCCTGGCCTTGTTTGGGTTCACGCAGGGTGGATGTTGTCCACATATTTGCTAGTGCTTGTGAGCTTAGGACTTGGTGTATGGATGGCTGTGAAGACAGACCAATTGGATGAGTATCATTGCATCATTGGTATCGTGGCTGTAGCAGCTTTATTCCTGCAACCAATTACAGGTCTTGCTCATCACTTGCTTTTCAAGCGCAAAGGTCGACCGAATGCCGCGACCTATCCTCATGTCTGGTGGGGAAGAGCTGTCATTGTCCTTGGGATTATCAATGGAGGTTTTGGTCTGCAATTGACTGGCCATAGTGTTAGTGGAGAGTTTGAATACGCTGTTGGTGCAGGTATTGTTTGGTTGCTTTGGATGTCGGTCATCGCTATCGCTTTTATCAGGAGCAGGTATAAGTCTGAAATGGAGACCGGGGGTGCTGGCCGTATGGAGATGTCAAGAGACAGCACTGAGAGGATGAGAAATTCTACTTCTCATCAACGTGCTAGTCCTCAGAGCCCTTCTTCTTTGGATGGTGTCCCGAGGCTCCCAATGCCGACGTATCACTAGATTTCGGTTCGACTTGATTCTGGTCATTTTTTCTGGCGTAATACATGGTAAAGGATTTATGGGAATAAACTGGGAAGTTGGTTAACGGCAATGATGTTCTATATAGGGTATTTCTCTAATGCTGGAGCATCAGCAAGCTTGTGATTCAATGAATTAGATTCGTCAATCAGTTCACACGTTGGATATCAAAGCCATAAACATAAGTTCAAGATAATAGAAAATATTTGTAGCTATTGTTGAGCAAATTAATGTATGATTTGAGAAACATTCAGGCGTGAAAAGTTGCAAATACCTAGGCAGGCTGTGATGGATGTTCAGAGTTGGTCACGTGAACCCACTTTCGTACTGGGAACAAGAATTTTGTTTCGTACGCTCCTTCGCACAAGCATTCGACTTACAAACATACCACTCCAAGAGTCGAAGGATATAATAGTGTATTTACAAGTGCTGTCTCAAATCATGTCGTGGTCCTGCAAACTGTGTTAATCTCCAGCTTCGACAATCCACACAAACGATTTAGCCGAATTTTCAAATTTTGGACCTGGAGCCCCTCCATCGCCCTCCACCTCAATTCTCGAGCGCCACGAAACGATCATACACAAAATGTCCGCTTTCCAGAACGGTGGTGCTCCGGCACGAGCCATAGACGATGATTCCGATGTCGAGGAGGAGGCTCTCGCCGCGGATCTGCGCGAGCAGTATGAAGGAATGGGAGAATTAGAGCAGGTCAACTCAATGAGCATGGCACAACAGACAGACGACATCCAGTCAAGACTTGCAGCCGCAGCTCAACCTTTGGATTTCTCAGCGCCACTCGAGGTCAAGTTTGCTAGCTACGACAATTACTGCAGCTTGTTCCACTTCATCTTGAACTCGGAAGGACCAGTCGACCTTGAACCACCTTCTGTGCGCACTCAGACTCTTGCAGATGAATATCACTGACTATGAAAATAGTACTACTGGGCTTGGGATGTTATCGACGAATTCATCTACCAATTCAACTCGTTCTGCTCGTACCGAAACCGCGTCGCGCGTCAGGGCAACAATGAAGAAGAAATTACCATCCTCCGCGAGGCGCCCAACACCTGGGGCTGCTACAGCGTCCTGAACGTCCTATACTCCCTCATCCAAAGATCTCAGATCAACGAACAATTGGCGGCGATGAAGCGCAACGAGGAGCCTATGGCAGTGGCTGGCGATTACGGATCCAAGTCGCTGTACAGGATGCTTGGGTATTTCTCCATTATTGGATTACTGAGGGTACACTGCTTGTTGGGAGATTTCAGTCTTGCATTGAAGACGCTCGACGATATTGAGCTCAACAAGAAGGCTATGTTCGCTCGGGTCATGGCAGCACACTTCACAACCTACTACTATGTGGGATTTTCATACATGATGATGCGCAGATACGCAGATGCCATCCGCATGTTCAGCCATATCCTCATCTACGTATCACGAACCAAGAACTTCCAGAAGAACGCCCAGTACGATTCCATCTCGAAGAAGAACGATCAAATGTACGCTTTGATTGCTATCTGTGTGGCTTTCCACCCCACCAGACTCGACGATACCATTCACACTGCTCTCCGGGAGAAGTATGGTGACCAACTTCTAAAGTTGCAACGTGGTGGACCGGAGTCTCTTCCAATCTTCGAGGAGTTGTTTCGCTCTTCATGCCCCAAGTTCATCTCTCCCACACCTCCCGACTTCGACAACCCAGAGCTCAATGTCGACCCTCTTGAGCACCACTTGGCTATCTTCATGGACGAAGTCAAAACCAACATGTGGAGCCCGACCGTCAAGTCTTATCTCCGCCTTTACACAACCATGGATTTGAAGAAGTTAGCAGGGTTCCTTGAGGTTGAGCCTGAGAAGTTGAGAGGATGGCTATTGGTCAACAAGCAGAGAAGCAGACAGATTAGATGGACCGATAACGGACTTCTTGATGGTGAAGTGGTTAACTCCAATGATCTGGATTACGCGATGCAAGGAGTATGTATTGCACCATCCAACAGATATATCATTTGCTAACAGGCTCCCCAGGATTTGATCCACATTTCAGAAGCAAAGGTCGGCCGCAAATTGGTGGATTGGTATCTCCGAAATCTGGCGCGAACATACTAGATAACGAAGCATCCTCCATTTTCTTTGTATCCTGGGGTTTGGGGGCATTGCATGGTTATGGCGTAAGGGGGAAAAGCGGTCTTCGGACCCCGCGATGAAGACCTGAATCGATAGCTTGAGTTGTGAGTATACTGCTCTGGACATAGACACAACAATATGAATGCGATCCCCAGAGAAATGCTTGTCTTCCGCTATTCTCATCGCTTGATTCCTGTAACATGTGAAATTGATCCACAGTCGATGACAAGGCTGGAAGGCGCGGCTGAGCCAAGGCCTTGGTTGGCAGGGACATCAACACACCGTTCATTCGAGGCATCACCAACTTCCCATTCATCTTGAACTCGTCTTATTGGAGAGTTTGGGGCACGGTCAATCAGTAACTGTTGATTCGATAAGCACCTAAGCCTGGTGCTGGTGTGACGGCCCCTGCGCTATCAGACTGGACAGGACTGACAATTTATTGACAACCTGGACGGCCCCAAAACTTTCTCCCATCCCAAACTCACCACACCAGCCTAAGTCGATGTTGTTCCAGCAGTCTCACACATCAGCAGTCTTACGAGGCTCAACCTTGAGACGACGCACGCGGTTGAAGGGTTGAAGCCAGGTTACGATGTCGCTGTCGTCAGACGATTCGGTGTCACCAACCAGTTCTCCTGTTGCGCCAGTTGGATCCGATCCCACGCCCCCGGCTTCACCTTTGACTCTGCCAGGCGACTCTTCTACGAGCTTTGGCTCTCTTTTACCGATCATCGAGCATGTAAAGGTGGATCATGTCCAGCCAAGAAGGCTCAGTCTCCGCCATCAAGCTTCGTCGTCGTCGAGCATTTCCTTCAAGTCGATTAGTGGTCAGAAGCCGACGGGTTCAACGAGGGCGAAACCTCCATCGCGGATTCGAGATCGCTCCCCTCCTGCTGCAAGGTGAGTCTCCATACTCTTCCGTTTTATATCTGGGCCACAATAGAAGATGTTCTGCGATTCTGCGAGTCTGGGGACTCGGCTTCTCTTATGCGGGCCGATCACCAAATCACAGGCTGTCCGCTACTGCGATTCAGCCCTGAATCGCTTATCCACCGGAGTACGGCCAGCAGAAAGACGCAGGTGACCTACTACCCCACATCTCTGGAGCTTCACGACTCGCTATATCGCGCATGTGGGCACGAGCTGCACGTCTGGTCGGATTTCCTATTTGATGTCCTCACTTTCTGGCTAATATATGGACAATGGCACTGACTGATGCCCGTGAGAATAGTAGATTCCAAAACCATGTCTCCTTCGACAACTTTGCGGGTGGCGAGCCAACAGACAAAAACATCATCTCCTTCACCCTGAATGTGAAGCACAAGGGGTACCAGTCGAAGAGGCGGTCTCGCGCTTTTATGGTAGGTATAGATGAGAACGACTACTCCGACATTGCTCTGGCATGGATGCTCGAAGAATTGGTGGATGATGGCGACGAGGTTATCTGTGTGAGAGTTGTCGACAAGGACAATAAGAACGTCCAAGACCGCAATGTTGAACGGAGGGAATACCAGAAGGATGCAAAGAACCTGATGGCTCGTATCCAGGTACAGAGTGGTGCACACAGAGCAATTAGCATCGTGCTAGAATATGCTGTAGGCAAACTTCAGACTACTTTTGGAAAGATGGCAAGTCCTCTCTATTACTGCCTTCGGATTTAGGAGAGTCATACTAATGATTTGTTTGCAGATCCAGCTGTACGAACCTGCCATGCTCATTGTTGGTACAAAAGGGAGAAGTCTGGGAGGGTTTCAAGGTCTCATAAATCAACGCAATTCTTTCTCGAAATGGTGCTTGCAGTATTCACCAATTCCAGTCGTCGTGGTCAGGCCTACGGAGAAGAGGAAGAAGAAGAAGGACAAGAGGGATAAGGACCCTAATCGACAAGATTACCTCCGGATATTGAAGGACAGTGGCATCCACGAGCATGAGACGGCGGCTAGCTCTAGAAGTAACAGCATCTTTGAGGCATTGAACGAGCCGGACGTTGAGGCACATGAGGTTGCAGCAGGTAAGCATATCATCTCTACACATCGGTATGAATCATTCTCTCATCGACAATTACTGATGCTCGCTCTTGTCAGCGCTCGGACTTCCAGCACATTTTGAAGCGACACTCAAGCCCAACGATGGCGAGCAAGGTAATAGTAAACTAAGCAAAGTCGACTCGGCGCTCAGCGACGCCACAGCTGGCAGTGCCTCTCCAGAATCACGACCCGCGAGTCCAGATACCGACATTAAGAGCCCCAAGGCTGAAAATGAACAATCTCCGATGAGTGCCGATGAAAGTACCGAGGGCGAAGAGGACGACGAAGAGGGCGAATTTGATGTGATACCAGGCCATATGCTCCTAGGCAATGAGGAGGAGATATCGGAGCTTGAACGGAAGAAAAAGCTTCACGAAATGGAGGTTGGTGAAGCTAAGGCGTTAGCACGAGGTAGGAAGTCATCGGTTGGAAGTGCCCACAGCTCCGGATCTTTAGATGCAGGCGGTGCTGCTCTGGACGACGACGCTGACGGCGACGCGGATGACGACCTGGCATAGGTGAACATTTTGGAGGGCTCACATTATATGGGATACACTTTCTTGCGGGCGTGCTGGATCCGGTTGCATGGATGGTAGGAAAAATCTATACTGGGAGAATGGCGTTTATGAAGTCATTGCGGTATCAGCGAAGCGTTGAGCGATTGGGCCATTTTTGTCTTATAAATCCATCACGACCACAGAGGAAATTGGCGTTTGTCCTTTAACAGAGTGCACAGCATAAAACTGCTTCGACCTAACTACAATGAAAAGACTCGACTCACGAACGAGGGACCTTCTGTTTACGTTCATATGATTTAGCTTCTCGGGGTATTGACCTACCAAGTGGTGGACAAAGATGGTTAGTCGAACACTTTCCTAATTGCCTTCAGTAAACTCCAACGCAGCTCGAACATTCTTATTATCACTGAAAGTCCATCCTCACTTTCCACTTGATAGCTATAACGCTATGGTGTTTGCATATCTCTATCTCCAACCCCCTCTTCTTCTATATACTCCGACTTTCTATAGCTGCTACGAGAGCTATATGTACAGTGCTCGTGTCCACCTTTTATAGAATGGTATATACCTGCAATCATGAGGAGCATGAACACAAGGCTGCTAGCTTGGGATTGTTGAGAGTTGTGAAAGTACTTAGTAGTTGGTATTTAGTTGGTGATGTGCTAGAATTGTAGAGTGGCGGCATCAGGATTGGAAGAGGAGGAGGTAGAATAAAGAGAAGCATATGGTAAATGCTACGCTGCAGAGGATGAGCTGAGTGCTGATAGTAGCAGAGGCTGACATAGTGTCAGGAAAGGGTGAGAATGTCATGTGATGGTGAGCTTGAATCCAAGCATAGAACTGTAAGATATCTGTTAAGTCTGAGTCTAAAAGAAACAGCAAAGCAGCTCGTTGGCCGTAAAGCCTATTGCTCATAGAGAGCAAGATCTATATATTTCTGTGTGATCGGAGCTTCCCCAGCTCCTGATCTCCAGCTACTAGTTCAAGTCAAGAGCCTCCCGATTCCTTTGTCCAACTATCTACCTACACGTCATCTTGTTTCCCCTATTTCGCTATTGCCACTTCCAATATGCACAGTATATGCAGAATATGACATTTGTTTTGCATTAACAAATCACACTTTTCTTGCTCGTGATGGTGGACCTCTCCACAGGAGTGTCCGGGATGCAAACCGTGCTATTTTGGGCTCGCTCGGTAGAACACGAGAAAAGGCGAACCCCTGCACTAACTTAGATCATCGGTGGTCCATGATCTCCTCATCTCTCCAATTTCCTAGTCGTGTCCATCACGAACAGTCCTCCATCATCTCTTGCACTTAATTGATACTCTCGTTACTTTTGGGCCTCACTCGTTCGGCCGTTGAATCGATTGTCAAGGGGAGGTTGAGGATATCTGCAGGTGCGTTGATGGTGGTGGCGTTGCTTGGTCGACAGGGGCTAGCTTTTGATTCTAACATTGAGAAGGATTCCGACATAATCGAAAGCCTTGCGGACTTCTCGAATACCATATCTATACCAACGAGAGAGACGAATATTCTTGAAAGGAGGATAGTGGATACCGCAGAGACTGGAAGCGATTGAGAGGATTCGAAGTAGCTGTCAACAAACCTACATTTCACGATGCGGGCTACGCAAAGTTTCCAAATCTTCTCGATACTCCTTATATACCTCTCCGCATACGCTGCAGCGTGGCCAATATGGCCAAAGTGGTTACCGGAACTAGATTCCATCATTGTACGGCGACAGGATGACAATAGTGAGTTCTCCTCAACGGAATCCTCGTGCTGAAATGTTGTTGTGAGGCTGACAACAAACCTTAGATACAGCATCAGCAACAGCAACAGGATCATCTGCTTCAGCGACAGAAACAGGCTCGAGTTCTGGCGGCACGACAGTATTCTCAATGGGACCATCGGGGTCAGGCAGTACGATTACAGGCACAGCGAAGAGTTCATCTGCAACTGGAAGCGGCAACACGAAGAAATCCGGATCATCATCGTCTACACGTACAACGTCCTACGATGCCCGTCTCCCAGCCGGCGGAATCTCGATGATCACTCCCTCCGTGGCGGCAGGATCTCAATACTACAAAATCGGAGACTACGTTACGTTTGCATGGAATTATACCTCCCTCTCCAAAACACCATCCGCGATCAATGTCCTAGCATCCTGCTCCGCGGCCTCAGAGATATATACCATCAGTGCAAACATGACGGTATCGAACGCCACTGGAGCAGTGACCTGGGATACGGGCAGTTATCAGGCTACGGCTGTGCAGAACCCGTTATTGACGCAAACTTATACTTTGGTTATATATGACGCGGCGAGCAGTATTTCTGCCACCGCTCAAGCGGGATACCTGGCTGTTTACAACTCATATACTTTTGGAATGTATTCACCACAAGCTTACACACCATTATCAGAGAACTGGCAGTGCGCGACTTGCAGTGGAGCATTAGGTGACATGGAGAGAAGAGCTTTAGGGATGATGTTTGGCATGGCTCTGGTTACCGTGTTGAGTTTTACGTGGTTTGTTAGCGGGACAGGCATAATCTGGTAGGGGAGAGGTGTTATGTGATTTATAAAGAGATTTATTGGCGAGTTAGGTGAGGAAAAGTGTTAGATGTATATGAGATGGTTCTGGTGTATGTGGTTGCTACCTAATTTGGTATTTCACTCCTTTCTGGGTGGGAATGGTGGATGGGATTTGGAGTCTTGGGTACATGGATATATGGAATGCCTTTTGAGATGCATAGTTAGCGGAGAGGTCAAATAGTAATAGGTGTGGAAATCAAAGATATTCGAAATTAAGACACGGTTTTTGTTTCTATTCACTAATCTGCTTTTCACTTGCTTGTATCATCTTTGCTTAGATTCACTTGCAAGTCGAGCAACAGCATCTTTTGCATATATATACGTAAGTCATATGGGCTTTTACCACTCTACCAGAGTACGCAAAACAAACAGGTTAAGATGATTCGGCTCGGACTTCTGGATACCTTCGGCCAAACTAGAGCTACATGATCAAGCCTATCAGCATGCCAGAGCTATCACATCTGCTATCAGCAAACATACAATCACAGCATGCAGCTTGAATTGACTGCCTAATGCTACAATCCCAAATGTATCATATTACATCCCATTACAGAATGTTGTCAACACCCTACTTGCTGTCATCTCCAGCCAGGCGGCTCACGCGCAGCTCGAGCCTTGAAGATGTGTCCAGCAAGAGATGTTGGCAGAGCAACGTACCAAGATTCCACCTTTGTGAAAAAAGCACACGTAAAAAGTTAATAGATAGAGTAAAGCATGATGAATGCTCCGGAATATTTCTCTTGATTGAATTGGCAGGAAGTCTGTTTCAGATTGTTTGGGGGCTATTCGACTGCTTTATATTGAAGAAAGGAGAGTTCTGGCGGGGATTAATATGTTTTCTTCTAAATGGGTGAATGTCAACAATTAAGCAAATCCGAACGGCTGTGTAATCATGAGCGGCTGTGTAATCATGAGCGGCTGTGTGAATCCCAGTGGCTCGGTGAATCTCAACGACTGCCTGAATCCGAACGATTTCTCAAACGTCAGCAAGAACGTGCTTTTGAAAGAGTATGTGAATCATAGACTCTCTTCACTCTTTAGTGTTGCTTGCAGGGAGCCATCATTCTTACTATATAACGAAGCCGACAGCAATATTGTTCAAGACAGAAATCGCAAATCTGAAGCACTACGTCGGCATCAAGATAGAGTTATTGAGATATTGTTTCGGGTTTAAATTTGTGGCAGGAGCTAACACCGTCGAAATTTATATCTTTGGATTGAGTACCAAGTTCATACATTTATTGGCAAGTCAGCTGCTGCTCTACTTTGGTCATTGCATTGGTGCAGGAGTTTTGCTGTCAAATAATGCCCTGTTGCCATCTTGAAGGATTGTTGTCGCCAGTTGACAATGCAGTGCAACTCTGGCTTCCTTGCTTTGCTGTGAGATTGGCGTATCACCAAAGACATTGACATTCGGAATCAATTCCTTGACACTCTCGGCGATCTGAAGTTCCTCGTTTTGTTGCACATGTCCAAGTTTGGTCTCTCAACATAGCACACCAGCACCGAGCCTGAATCTCCCTGTCATTACAATGCATGTTTCGGGATGATCCTTCTGTGGACCTCGTTGCATTGTTGAAGGCTTTAATCTTGAGAAATACCCTTGGCCAGCAAACATCCACTCTTGTCAATTTCCAGGCATGTTTTATATAAGCGGCTTGCTTTGCCGCTACCCCCTAGAGATTGCTTCACCGCGTTGTGGGTTCGAAATAGCTTTCAATAGGAAAAGGAACAAAGCCACTGATTCACCTATGCTGTTCAATCTTGAGAAAGAAAGAAGGTGTGGTAGTGAATAACAGTTGTACTCTAGCTTTACCTCCAAACGTGTTGGAAGTTACTATAACTACCTCGAACAACTACATGTCAGATTTCTATTGAACAGTAAGCAACCAGCGACGCAAGTACAAGGCCCATCATACTACCCCCTATTGACCACAACTTCCACCCGCCCTATTGCAAATATGACGATATCCTGTAAGCAGTTGCTGGGCGGACACTGTAGACTTCGTATCCCAGTGAAGCATGATGGGAATATTGCAGACAAGCTGTTGTCAACCAAATACCTGCTATCAACTTTATGGTATTGTATAGTAAAGGTGGCTTGTACAATTCTGGGGTTTTACCAGTTGTGCCAACAAAATGCAGACCTAAGACTGGAGAAACCGGTGAGGCAGGCGATGCTTGACTGAAGACATCTCCTGCAGATCTGGGATATCGCTGGAATAAACCACCATCTGCGAGAGTGTTTAGGTAGAGTAGATATTGTCCGCTCGAGTGGGTAGTGGAGGATGTTTTATAATGTGGTGCTTGTGAGTGAAGCCCGAAGGATATGGAACTGAAGAAGTGAATATCAATAAATCTGGATACTAAGGTGTGTGAATGATAGGTACTGTACAAAGAACATGGAAATTGTGAGATTTGGCTGACAGAATTTTTATTATTATCGGTCCCTTGCTTTGCATGATCAGCTCGACTCCATGAGATGTGGGTGACATACTAGCTCTGCTGTTTCACCCAAGTTTCTTTGCTTTTTAGCTATCGGCGGCAAATTATTATAATCAATTTCAGTCATTTCCTCCCGATCTGAGTTATTCCCTTCCCTTCAATTCTTTTTCTTTTTTCTTTTTTCTTGATAATCGTGTGGCGGCTGCAGTGTAGCCTCAAGGGGACCCGTGGTTGGATGAGGGTAAACACACGGCTCGGACTCGATCCAACTTCTTTTGAAGCTGAGAAATCAATTTCCCGCTGTTCAGGAGTCCTTCAGGAATCTTTTCATATTTTTAGCCTAGAAGAAGTGTTCTATCACCTCGCTACAATGACTTCTACACCAATATGGCTAGAGGACTCTCCCATCGAGCTGCAGCGTTATCGCTTGCTGTCCCCAGATTCCACAGATCAGGCTGAGGCTACAGACGCCCACGAAGATACCAACCAAGTCAAATCCTTTCATGGAAGTAGCAGGAACCAACGAATACACTTCAACTCCAACGATTTCGCGAATAGTCCGATTACACACAAGCCCGTGCTGTCAAACCAAACGCCCGAGGGGGGAAGCATTGCTACAACACGATCCCATTTCTCTTCAAGGAATCCACCCGCCAAAGATGATTCTGTGGTGGACTATGCCCTCATTTCGAATGTTGAAGGAAAGGGAGAGGCCAGTGCGAAAGACACTGCAGATCCGTCTATGAAAAGATGGTCACTATTTACAAGGCAGGCGAGCAGAAGTCGCGGGAGAGTTACCTCGAATGCAAGTAAATACGTAGGCCACGTTATTTTGGCAATTGGAGCTCTCATGTTCCTTAGTAAGGGTGTGGATAATCTAATAAGTAGTCGGGATGCTTACAGCGCAGCAGCTTTTGCTCTTCTGTCGGCCATCAGGGATTCCACATATCCTGGACTGACCTCGAGATACGTTCCTGGTGAGATAATTGGTGACTTATACACTTGG
This sequence comes from Helotiales sp. EF0021, assembly GCA_000292665.1. NCBI lineage: Eukaryota > Fungi > Ascomycota > Leotiomycetes > Helotiales > Helotiales sp. EF0021. Next base: position 3,202 of record AIET01000620.1, on the reverse strand, counting down.
TATGCCAACGGGACTATGAAATCTTCTTGGCGTCGTTTTGAACATAAGAACACTTTGAACAATCTCCTGCTAGAGGCAGCTAAGCTAACCCCCACCATCTTTCCAATTTTGTTTGCAGGAATTGTCGCAACTACAATACAACAGATTGCGAGGTGGTTGTCCGAGAAAGGCTCAACTACAAAGGTGGTTTACTTCATATCTACGAGTAAAGTTTGAGAGGCTGACCTCGAGTTCTCGAGACACTAGAGATTCTTACAAGAAGCAAATCACTCGCGAGTACCATGACAACCCTATTCTCCATAGGTGCTCTGGGTACTCTAGAAACCGGCCTTGTCCTCTTATGGGCAATGTCTCCTATCGCAGGCCAGGCCTCGTTGCGAATATTAAGTCTAGCAAACATTACCGATGCCACAATCAACTTACCATGGCGCGTTGCAGCCAATCACACGGGTGATATCGAATTTGGAAGAAGCATCTTGAATCATAAAGTTGCCTACCTTGCTGCATTATCTTTTGGAGCAACAAACAATAAGTCGGCTGTAGATGCACAAGGTTCGTATGTGTCTCCGGATCATTCATTGAACACAAGATCCTCGTTAACGCGTTCGCTTCTGTCATCAATCTGAACTTCAAGGCCGAACTCTCACTTACGTTGTTTACTAGACCACTCATGCCACTGATGCCAATCGAACAGTCATGGCAAAACGAACAGTCATGGCAAGTATGGAGAACTTGGGGTCCGAAATTTGACTGCGCAAGCCTCGTCGGTCTCAAGATGCTGGGACCTTATCTACACTATACCGGAGACCTTGTCAGAGAAGAATATTCGGTTTATGCTCAAGATGATGACTCTGGGTATGGGATACTTTACGACTCATATGTCACGTTTGCAGTCAGCCATTATGAATTCAACTGCCCCACAGTCACTGAAGATCTGCTTAATGGATCTTGGACATCGATGCTAGGGGCCAACTTTATTCACGCCGATTACTCGATGCTGATTCAAAGGGGAGCTCTCGGCTCTGGATTTTTCCTCGACACAAACGTTACATTTCCGTATGAGTCGAATGGGATACAGGATGTGCTCTTCGGATCAATTTTCAACTCAAAGGTCACACTCCGACACTGCACTATGCGCCTCATCACAAGAGATGTCGCTGTATCATGCATCGATAAATCCAATCTTGGCTATATCTCGCCGATAGCTGCAGAATTCTCTTGCACGACACAAAGTGTCGAAGTTGCCACTGTATCCGCGGATACACCTTTTGGAAACTATGATGTCGCAGCTAGTATCTTCGGACAATGGCCTCTGGTGGATAATCCTTCATTTGATACCTCGTCATACACAGAACAATGGCTCGCCCAAGGCTACGAGTTCTCGTTCCAGCCAGGTCTGGTTGATCTTTCTCAACTTGACAATGTGACCTTTGCCACTAGACTGGCCACAATCTTCAACACTTGGATTCAGACTGCGTCAAATCCGATTCTTGAAACCCGCCAGCTTTCTTCGTTTCACAGCTCCACAGTCATAAGGGCATCCTCCACCACCCCTTTGAGCATATCGCCGTTCCAAATAGTCAAATGTAACTGGATATACTTCTCGATCGTCACCATAACATCCATATTCCTCTTCCTCTGTTGTTGCTTCAATATCTGGCTACGATATCATCTCTCAACCCCCGACATTTTGGGATACGTATCAACATCAACGATCGATAATCCCTATGTGTCCATTCCAAGTACAGAGCTTGGGGTAGAAAGTTGTTTGGACGGATTAGAGCGTACGAAGATTCTGGGTGCAATGAAAGTACAGATCAGGGACGTGCAACCAGAGGAGCCACTTGGGAAATTCGCTTTAACTACCGAGATTGAGATGTATCAGAAGCCTAAAAAGGATAGGAGTTTTGTTTAATAATGAATGAACATTAGGGATTACTAGTATAAGAATGTTTATTTTCAAAGGGCTGTTAATAAGGTGGGACAAGGTTACCTTACACACACTCTCTAGTAGGAAATGGTTAGCGCAGGTTGAAGATGGGATATAAACGACATTCATTACTTCTATAAGTATTTCGTAGTCGTTATAAACAATATAATTAACTTAGGGATATCAAAACGAAGAAAATCCATAGCCCGTTAAGTCTGGTGAATCTGATCCTTGAGAGATTAAGATCAAACAATGAATGATCGTTGAAAGCATCGTGTGCCGCGCTTGCGTACTTTGGAATAGATAAATAGAGCAATGCTTAAAGCAACGAAACTCGTAGCAAAGAGAGTTCCACCTCGACCGACTTTACTCGGCGTCTTGCAACCCTTTGACATCTCTAGCCTAGGTTCTATAGACATCTAAAACATATCTTCATTTATAAACTAAGGACTATACCTATTATTAAATAGAGTTCGTATATTCTATAATATAATGTATATATTCTCTACTACTTATACTATACTATTAATAATAATTCTATAGTATATATATTCTCTTTAGATTATTTATCTACTAATATATTCTTTATATAATTATAGTATTTATTTATAATATACTTCTATACCTTCTTCTTTATTAATTACTTAAAATTCTCTAATTCGAACTAATTCTCTTTAAAGTCTACTTATTTAGCTATTATTTGTTTTTTTATAAAGAATATCTTTTTATTAAGCTTTTTAAGCTCGAACTTCTCAATATAATATAGCTTTGTAATATAATAACAGACTAGAACGTAGCTTATAATCTAAGTATTTATATTAATATTTATTATTTAAACTAAGATTCTTTTTACTACTTATTATTTATTAGATCTTAATATTATATATAAAGAATTTATAAATATATTTAATATAAATTCTTCTTTTTAATTAATTCTTTAATAAAGAATTCTTATCTTCTTTCTTTCTTTTTAATAATTAAATATAACGTTCTTATTAACTACTTATCTAATTTCTTAATATCTTTCTTTTTATTTACTTTTATATATTTTACTAAAGATTTAACTACTTTTATATCTTTTATTTTAACTTCTTTTTCTTTTTTAACTTTTATAATTATTTTATCTTTATCTTTTATAATTTTAACTTTATTATTTTTAATTAATATATTAATTATATACTTAAGTTCTATTATTTCTTTTTCTTTAATTAAGATCTTATTATTTTATTTATAAGTATTATATAAATTATACTCTTTTAATTCTTAAGTTAT